>CM057450.1:496585526-497140526 GCA_016271365.2 Neoceratodus forsteri | reverse complement strand
GGAGGGAAGCCGCATGGTGTTCATGAAGGCTAAATATGAATGCTCACACAGGCTGAGTCAAAAGACTGGCTGGGACATACTCCCAGGCCAGCACAATAACCACAGCATAACTACACCACTTTTTTATTTTACCCAAACACAATGATTCGGACAGTCAGAAGCATCAAGGTTGTGTAAGCATTCATATTTGGCCATAATAAGACCAGCGTCGAAGGCACCAAGAGTACCCCCCAAACCACCTTCCACCACATGGAGCTCAGGAAGGCCAAATATGAATGCTCACACGGGCAGAGTCAAAACATGTTTTCACTTTTTCTGTATACATTATTACTATAAAACATTTATTCCAACATTAAAACTAAAAAACAAAGCATTCACAGTACATTAAGCCCCCAACCCCACCCCCATACAAAATACATGGACAGCAATTACAAAGAATGCTCAAAATGTTATTTCGGTCACTGCCCCTCTTGCACTTACTTATAATGACAAAACAATAAGACCTAGCCCTTCGTCTGATAAACAATGCACCAGACCATGAGTAAAATCACTCCACTACCTACACAGCTCAGTTACAAGGAGGTCCTGGGAAGGGGATTGTAAACAATACCAAAATAAAAATAATACAACATGACACAGATGGTACATTAAAATATTTGGCAGCTAAAAAACAGAAACAAAACCATACCCTGGTAAATTAGAACATCAACTAAATTAATAGCACATTTAAAATGTATTTTATTCTATGGTAACCGGGTAAGGCCCACTAGGTACAGGTGCCTGTGTTCAGGAATGACCAGGAAGCACAGGGGAAGTTTAGGGATTTAGGAATTTGATCAGAGTCATACAGTATGCAAGTGGAGGTTGAAGGAATCAAACCCAGGTCCATCTGTTAAATGTACCAAGCTCATTCACAGCTTCTACCTTCTAGACTATGCACTGTTGCTGCATTGGAGCTCACACAGTTAGCATCACAATAACATTTATTGCACTAGAACTCTGACATCCAGAACAAAACACCAGGATGCTTGAACAAACATTTAATATTATTGCTGCCATGCAACCTATACTTCTGAGTTAAAACTGTCCAGAGGAGAGCTCCACTACTAAACTCTCTCAAAAGGGGAACATGTACAAACAAAATTGCAGGTAAATGGGCCGGAATCAAACCACAGAGCTTACATACTTGACAATACAGGGATATAGTCCTTGTAAAATGTATACTAACTGGCTCCATTTCTAACCTCACTAAAGACACTCATGAGAGAATGTGATGGATGATCAGACACCACAGGTTTTGGTGTGTTTCACTATCTCCAGCAAGTTCAGTCTGTGAAATGAAAAGCTCCCCAACCCCCCATCTCCAAAATCGGAGAACTTGCATACTAATGCCACCAGTGAACAATCGATCCTATAGGCTTGATCTCAGTTGCCCAGTTCACTAATTGTTACTTGTCCCTCATAATGGCTGTAACTAGTCACTCACCTCATGATGGGTGTAACACTGAGGAGTGGCAAAGACACGGCTCTTTAACTCTCACTGGATGTGAAGGAAAAGAGGAAGATCCAGTCACAAACGTAACTTTTATACTGCCACCAACTCAAACTGCTTTTCTGGCACAGACACAAGACAAGTATCACACTGGGCTACCAGAGTGACATCTCAGCTGTGATGTGCAAACGTAAGCAAATCTAGGACACCATGCCAGGTAGGGGATCAAACGGCCACATAGCTTCATTGTGCTAGGGGCCATGGACAAATCAATGTTTTCTCTAAGAAGTTGAGAGATCCAGGGAGCAAGTAAAAGTGCAAGAATTGTAAATAGCTGACTGGAAGTCAGTGTGGGGTTCACTGTGATGGGTGTAACAAAGTAGGACACTACACGTTACACCCATCACGGAAACTACTGAGCATCTTTGCAGCCAAAGGGAATAAAATAAAGGGCCAGGGCATTGTGGGCATCTTAAAACAAGATATTTTGAGCAACACAGTACTTTAGTTTAAATACTGTGTATTAAAATGAGTTCACAGTAGCAAACAACAAACACGGTTTTGATGTCACATTTTGAGGCAAGAAAATCAGCAGTAAATTAACTTAAATTGAAAAAATATATATATGTTAGGGATGTAATTGCAAAAAAAACATTATGTTACCTATCTCTACTACCAACTACCCTTAAAAAGCACCACTTGTATCAGGAAAATCTTTTTTTTATTTTTGTAACACAATTCAATCAAAGTGATGGGTGCCTTAGTAACCCCTTTTTGTGAACAGACCCATTATACATATCTCCACCCTGAGAAGGGGTTACTGACACAGCTGTTCATCCCGAGATAAGGTTATAGATACAAATATCTACTGTGACAAAGGGTTATAGATACACATATCCACCCTGAAAAGGGTTAAAGATATGCCCGTAAACCCTAAAAAGGGTTATAGATACACCTGTCCACCGTGAGGAAGGGTTACAGATGCACTGGTTCACCCTGAGGACAGGTTGTAGATAAACCTGTTCACCTTGAAGAAAGGTTATAGATAAACCTGTTCACCCTGAAGAAAGGTTATAGATACACCAGTCCACCCTAGGGTAGGGTAATGGATACACAAGTCCCCCCTTTGGAAGGTGATAGGTCAATCTGCCCACCTTAAAGAATTGCTATAGATACATCTTTCCACCCTGAGAAAGGGTTATTGGTACACGTCCACCCTGAAGAAGGGTTGTAGATACATCTATCCACCCTGAGGAAAGGTTACACAGACACATCTATCCTGAGGATGGGTTGTAGATATAACATTCTTCCCGGAGGAATGGTTACTGATTCACCTGTTCACCCTGAGGAAGAATATGGATAAACCTGTCCACCCTAAGAAGGGTTATAGATATACCCATCAACCCTGAAGATGGGTAATAGATACACCTGTCAATCCTGAGGCATGGTTATAGATGCACCTGTCTACCCTGAAGAAAGGTTAGAGACACACCTGTCCACCCTGAGGAAAGGTCACACATACACCTGTTCATCCTGAGAAAGGGCTGCAGATAAACCTGTCCACCCTGAACAAGGATTATAGATGTACCCATCCACAAAGAATTGTTATAAATACCCCTGTGCACCCTGAAGAAGGGTTACAGATAGACCCATCCACCTAAAGAAGGGTTATATATACACACCTGTCCACCCTGAAAAAGGGTTATAGATATACTCATCCAACCTGAAGAACAGCTACAGATATACATGTCCACCCTGAGGCAGATTTATACATACACAAAACCACCCTACTGGAAGGACTATAGATACAGCTGTCCACCCTGTGGAAGGGTTATACAGATAAACCCGTCTACCCTGAGGAAGGGTTATAGATACACATGTGCACACTGAGAAAGGGATGTAAATACACCCCATCTACCCTAAAAAGGGTTGTAGATACACCTGTCCACCCTGATGAGGGGTTATAAATACTCCTCTTCACCCTGATTAACTGTTTCACATACACCTGTCCATCCAAAGGAAGGCTTATAGATAAACCTGTCCAACCTGAATAAGTAAAATAGATATACCTGTTCACCCTGAGGAAGGGATATCGATACACCCATCTACTTTGAGACACCCTGAGGAACACTTATAGACGTACACATGCACCCTGAAGATGGGTTATAGATACACCTCAACATCTTGAAGAAGGGTTAAAGATATATCTGTCTGGCCTAAAGAAGGGTCATAGATTCATCTGTCCACCCTGAGAAAGGGTTATTGATACACTGGTCCAACCTGAAGAAGGGTTATATATATATATATAGACCAGTCCACCCTAAAGAAGGCTTATAGATATATTTGTTTACCCTGAGAAGGGGTTACTGATGCACCTGTTCATCCTGAGAAAAGGTTATAGATACACATCTGTACCCAGATGAAGGGGTACAGATACGCCCATCCACCATGAAAAGCATTACAGATGCACCTGTCCACCATGAGGAAGGGTTACAGATACACCTGTCCACCCTGAGGACAGGTTATAGATAAACCTCTCCACCTTTAAGAAAGGTTATAGAATAATTCTGTTCACCCGTAAGAAATGTTATAGATACACCTATCCACCCTGAAGAATGGTTGTAGATATGTCTGTCCACTGTGTGGCAGGGTAATGGATACACCAGTCCACCCTTAGGGAGGTGACAGTAAACCTCCACACCTTGAAGAAGGGTTATACATAGACCTCCCCACTCTGAAGAAGAGTTAGATATATCCGTTCCATCTGAAGAAGGGTGATAGATGCATCTGTCCACCATGAGGCAGGATTATAGATAACACCTGTACACCATGAGAAAGGGTTATAGATACACCAGCCTACCCTGAAGAAGGTTTGCAGATACACCTGTCCACCATGAAGAAGGGTTATAGATAAACCTGTCCACCCTGAGGAACTCTTATAGATACAGCTGTCTACCTTGAGGAAAGGTTACTCGTACACCGGTCCACCATGAGGAAGCACTACAGATAAACATGTCCACACTAAAGAAGGGTTATAGATATACCAGTCTAACCTGAACGGTTAAAGATACACCTGTCCACCGTGAGGAAGGGTTATAGATGCAACTGTCCACCCTGAGGCAGGGTGATACAGTAGATACAACTGACCACCCAGAGAAAGCATTATAAATATACCAGGACAGAGTTGATGCACAAGGTGGGGTGGAAAGGATGAGAAGGGACTTGGCAAGGTTAGAGGAATGGTAAAATGTATGGCAGCTTAGATTCAATGCTAAAAAGTGCAAGGTAATGCACCTGGGAAACAAAAACCCAGGGAAAGAGTACACAATGGGGGGTGAGATACTAACAACAACAAAAAATGGAAAGGGACCTGGGGGTAGTCATATCAGATGACCTAAAGGTGGGCAAGCAATGTGAGAGAGGGCAGCAAGGGGGCTGGGGGATACTGGGATGCACGGAGAGGCATCACCAGTAGAAAACAGGAAGTTACTATCCCTCTGTACAGACAGCTGGTCAGACCCCATCTGGAGTACTGCGTGCAGTTCTGGAGACCAGTCTCCTGAAGACAGACAGGATGGAAGCTGTCCAGAGGAGGGCAACTAAAATGGTGCAGGGTCTGCACGGAAGACATATGAAGAGAGACTAAAGGAGCTTAATATGTATAGCCTCGAGGAAAGGGGGGACATGATAGAAACGTTCAAGTACCTCAAGGGAATCAACAAAGTCAAGAGGGTAGCATCTTTCAAAAAGAGGTGTGCAAGAACAAGGGGCACAATTTGAAGATGGGGCAGGCTCAGAGGTAATTTAAGTAAGTATTTTTCACAGAGAGGGTTGTGAATGCATGGAACAGCCTTCGGAGGAGGTTGTGGAGTCAAAAACAGTGGTGGAATTCAAGCATGCATGGGACAGTCATAAGGCCATTCTAGGGGTTGGGGGTAGGAAGAAGTAGGCAGCTGGTTAACTAGGATCTGCAGCTTATCCAGTAGGTAGGGAAATGGGTAGACTGGGTGGGCCAAGCGGTCCTCATCTGCCGTCAAATTCTATGTTTCTGCTGTAGATAAACATGTCCACCCTGAAGAAGGGTTATAGATAAATCCACCCAACCTCAGGAAGGGTTATAGATACAACCATCCACCGTGAAGATTGGTTATAGATGCACCTTCCTACCCTGAGAAAGGGTTATTGGTACACATGTTCACCCTGAGGAAGGGCTTTAATTACACCCATCGACCCTGAAAAGGGTTATAGATACACCTGTCCACCCAGAGGAACGGTTATAGGTACATCTGTCCACCATGAGGAAAGCGTACACATACACTTATCCAACTTGAGGAAATATTACAGATATAACATTCTACCTGGAGGAAGGGTTAACGATTGACCTGTCCACCATGAGAAGGACTATAGGTAAATCTGTCCACCCTGAAGAAGGGTTATAGATACACCTGTCCACCCCGAGGAAGTGTTACACACGTGTACACCCTGAGGCAGGGGTATAAGTACACCTTCCCACCCTGATGTGCATTATGGATAAACCTGCACACTCTGATGAAGGGTTATAGATACACTTGTCTACCCTGAAGAAGAAGAGTTATAGATAAACCCATCAACCCTGAAGATGGGTTATACATACATCTGTCAATCCTCAGGCATTATAGATTGCTCTGTCCACCCTGAGGAAGAGTTATACATTAACCTGTTCACTCTGGAAAAGGGTTGTAGATAACATACACCCTGAGGAAGGGTAAAAGATGCACCTGTCCACCCTGAAGAAGGGCTATAGGTACAGTTGATCATCCTGAGGAAGGCTTATAGATACACCTGTACACCCAAAAGAAAGGATACATATTAACATGCCCACACTGAGAAAAGGTTATAGATATACTCGGCCGCCCTGAAGAAGGGTTAAAGATGCACCTGTCCAACCTGAGGAAAGGTTACACAGACACCTGTTCTTCCTGAGGAAGGGATTCAGATAAACCTGTCCACCATGAAGAAGGGTTATAGATATACCTGTCCACCCTGAGGCACGGTTCTGGATACACATCTCCACCCTGAAAAAGGAATATAGATGCAGCTGTCCACCCTGTTGAAGGGTTATAGATATACCAGTCCACCCAGAAGAAGGGCTTACATACTTCTGTCCACCCTGAGGAACGGTTATTGATATAACCGTCCACCATGAAAAACAGTTATAGATACATCTATCCACCCTGAGGAAGGTTTATACATTTATTTATTATTTCGTTTTTGTTGACCGGGTAAGTGCACTAGACAAATCCTGCCTATTTTCAGGCACGACCCAGGGGAAGGGGATACAGATGAATGTCAACTGACCTTGATCCAGATTAAGCTGTTGGTGGTGTTTTTTTTTTTTTTTGAATGAGGGAAATTTGGCCAGGACACCGGGGAAATTCCCCTACTCTTTCAATAAGTGCCATGGGATCTTTAACATCCACCTGTACTACCACCAATCCAGGCAGATGGTACCTCGGTTTAATGTCTCATCGAAAGACTGCACCTCAGAAGTGCAGCACCCCTCTCATGCTGCACTAGTGTCAGTACTGGGATATTAATCCAAGTGCCAGATGTGGGAATTGAACCCACAGCCCTCTGATCTCCCGGCCTCAGAGGCGACTGAACTACCTACTGAGCCACTGACACTGACAACACAAGCACCCTGAGAAAGGGATATAGACACACATATCCACCCTGAGAAAGGGATATAGATACACCTATAGACCTTAGAAAGGATTGTAGGTACACCTGTCCACCCTGAGGAAGGGTTATAGATACACCTCTCCACCCTAAGGAATGGTTACACATACACTGGTCCAGCCTAAGAAAGGCTTCAAGATAAACCTGCCCACCCAGAAGGAATATCGATATATGTGTCTACTTTGAGACAGGGACATAGCTATACCTGTACACACTCAGGAAGGGTTATAGATATACACATGCACCTCGAAGAAGGGTTATAAATACACTTGTCCACCCTAAAAAAAGGTTATTAGATATACCTATCCAGCCTAAACAAGGTGTAATCGATGCACCCATCCACCCTAAAGAACGGTTATAAAAACATATGTCCACCCTGAGAAGGGGCTGTTGATGTAGCTGTTCATCCTGAGAAAAGGTTATAGATACAAATATCCACCCTGACGAAGGGTTATAGATACACCCATCCACCCTAAGGAAGGGTTACAAATGTACTGGTCCACCCTGAAGACAGGTTATAGATAAACCTGTTCACCTTGAAGAAAGGCTATAGATATACCTGTCCACCTGAAGAAGCATTATAGATACACAAGTCCACCCTTAGGAAAGTGATAGCCCACCTTGAAGAAGGGTTATAGATACATCGTTCCGCCCTGAGAAAGGGTCATTGATACACATGTCCACCGTGAGGAAGGGTTATAGATATACCCATTGACCCTGAAAATGGTTTTAAATACACCTGTCTAACCCGAGGAAGGGTTATATATACACATCTATCCACCCTGAGGAAAGGTTACAGGTACAATCATCCAACCTGAAGAAAGGTTATAGATACAACATTCTACCCGGAGGAATGGTTACCAATTCACCTGTCCACCCTGAGGAGGATTATGGATAAAGCTGTGCACCCTGAAGAGTGATTATTGATACACCAGTCAACCCTGAGGAAGGGTTATAGAGACACCTGTACACCTCGAGGCAGGGTTGTAGATACACCATGAGGAGGGTTATAGATATACATGCACACCCTGAGGAAGGGTTAGAGAGACACCTGTCTACCCTGAAGAAGGGTTATAGATATATCCTTCATCCCTGAAGATGAGTTATATATACAGTACACCTGAGCAAGGGTTATAAATTAACCTGTCCACTCTGAAAAAAGGGCTGCAAATATACCCACCCATCCTGAGAAAGCATAAAAGATGCACCTGTTCAACCTGAAGAAAGCTTATACATACACCAATCAACCCTGAAGCAGGCTTATACATACACCTGTATACCCTGAAGAAGGGTTATAGCTTCAGCTGCTCATTCTGAGGAAAGGCTAATAGATACACCTGTACACCCAAAAGATGGGTTAGAGATGTACCTGTCCACTCTGAGGATGGGTTATAGATATACACCTCCACCCTGAAGAAGGGTTATTGATACATCCATCCACCCCGAGGAAGGGCTACAGATAAACCTGTCCACCCTGAACAAGGGTTACAGATATATCCACCCACCTTTAAGAATGGTTATAAATACCCCTGTGCACCCTGAAGAACAGTTGTAGTTAAACCCATCCACCTAAAGAAGAGTTATATATATATATATATATATATACATATACATATACATATATATATATATATATATACACACACACACACACACACACACACACACACACACACACACACGGAAAAAGGGTTATAGATATACTCATCCACCCTGAAGAAGAGCTATACATATACATGCCCACCCTGAGGCAGAGTACATACACAAGACTGCCCTATGGAAGGACTATAGATATAGCTGTCCACCCTGTGGAAGAGTTATAGACACACATGTCCACCCTGGGGAAGGGATATATATACGCCCATCTACTTTGAGGCAGGGTTATAGATACACCTGTCCATCCTGAGAAAGAGTTACAGATATACACATGCACCCTGAAGATGGGTTATAGATGCATCTGAACACCTTGAAGAAGGGTTATAGATATACCTGTCCAGCCTAAAGAAGAGTGATACACATGTGCACACTGAGAAAGGGTTATAGACACACCTGTCCACCCTGAGGAAGGTTTATAGATGCACCTCTCCACCCTGATTAACTGTTACACATACACCTGTCCATCCAAAGGGAGGCTTATAGATAAACCTGTCCACCCTGAAGTAAAATAGATATACCTGTCCACTCAGAGGAAGGGATATCGATACACCTGTCTACTTTGAGGCACGGTTATAGATACACCTGTCCACCCTGAGGAAGAGTTATAGATATACACATGCACCCTGAAGATGGGTTATAGATGCACCTGAACACCTTGAAGAAAGGTTATAGATGTACCTGTCCAGCCTAAAGAAGGGTCATAGGTACACCCTGAAGGAGGTTACAGATACACATATCCATCCAGACGAAGGGGTACAGATACACCATGAAAAGCATCATAAATACACCCATTAACTCTAAAAAGGGTTATAAATACACCTGTCCACCCTGAGTACGGGTTACAAATACACCTGTCCACCCTGAGTACAGATTATAAATAAACCTCTCCACCTTTAAGAAAGGTTATAGACAAATCTGTCCACCATGAAGAAGTGTTAGAGAGACACCTGTACACCCTTGGCAGTGTACTGGATACACCAGTCCGCCTTTAGGGAGGTGATCTGTAAACCTCCCCACTTTGAAGAAGGGTTATGCATAGACCTCCCCATTCTGAAGAAGGGTTATTGATGTATCTGTCCAACATGAGGCATGGTTATAGATACATCTGTCCAATCTGAGAAGAGTTTATTCATACGCCTGTTCACCTTGAGAAAAGGTTATAGATACACCCATCCACCCTGAAAAGGGTTATAGATACACCTGTCCACCCTTAGGAAGGGTTACAGATACACATATCCACCTTGAGGTCAGTTTATAACTAAGCCTGTCCACCTTGAAGAAAGGTTTAAGACACACCTGTCCACTCTGAAGAAAGGTTATACATACACCTGTCCACCCTGGAGCAGGGCAAAGGATACACCAGTCCATCCTTAGGATGGTTATAGGTAAACCTGCCCACTGTCAAGAAGGGTTATAGATAAATCCAGCCCCCACCCCCGAAGGGTTATTAATACACCTGTCTACCCAGAGGCACAGTTATACAGCAGATACATCTGACCACCCTGAGAAAGGGTTATAGATGTACCAGTCCACCCTGCAAAAGGGTTACAGATAAATGTGTCCACATCAGAGAAGGGTTGTAGATCCATCAACCCTGCAGAAAGGTTAGATACACCCATCATCCCTGAGCCAGAGTTATAGATACACCTGTCCACCCTGAAGGATTACAGATACACCCGTACACCCTGCAGAAGGGTTATAGATACACCTGTCCACCCTGCAGAAGGATTATAGATACGCCTGTCCACGCTGCAGAAGGATTATAGATACGCCTGTCCACCTTGAGGAATGGATTTAGATGAACCCGTCTATCAAGAAAAGGGTTGTAGATACACCTGTCTACCCTGAGGAAGGGTTATAGATACACCTGTCCAACCTGAAGAAAGGTTAATGGATACTCCCATCCACCTTGAAGCAGGATAATACCTACACCTGATCTCCCTGAGGTTGGGTTATAGATACACATGTACACCCAACAGAAGGGTTATAGATGCATCTGTCCACTCTGAGGCAGGGCTATAGATGCACTCGTTCACCCTGAAGAAGGGTCATAGATACACCTGTCCACACTGATGAAGGGTTTTAGCTACACCCGACCACTTTGAGGAAGGGTTATAGATACACCTGTCCATCCTGAGGAAAGGGGGCAAATACAATTGTCCACCCTGAGGAAGGGTTATAGATATAACAGTCCACCCTGAAGGATTATTGATACATCTGTCCACTCTGAGGGAGGGTTACAGATACACCTGTGCACCATGAGAAAGGGTTATAGTCACACATCCACCCTGAGGAAGGGATGTAGATACACCTATCCACCCTGAAGAAGGCATATAGACATACCCCGTCCACCCTGCAAATATCAAACAGATGAATGCCAACTGACCTTGAATGAAATTAATCTGTATCCCCCATCCCAGGTCATGCCTGAAAATAAGCAGGAATTGTCTAGTTTACTTATGCGGTCAACAAAAGCTAAATAAATATAGATATACCCGTCCACCCTGAAGAAGGGTGATATATACACTTGTCCACTCTGAAGGGTTATTTATTTAGTTTATTAGAAAAGTTGGATTTACAACCTTTGAGTCATGGACTCATTTACAAAGGCACCTCGTCGCAGAGGGGTAGACAGTTGCATAGTGTGATTACAACAGTGAGAACAGTACAGGTGCAGAACATTAAACAGAGTACACATAGGCTACATAATAATGTTACTTACAATAGGTTAGTCATATACAAGGTACCCAAGAGTTACATTGGGGGTACAGCCCTGGACATACCAAGATAATACCTGGAGAGGTTGGAGGTAGGGATGGGGAGCGGGGTGGAAGGGAGAGGATAGGCTGTCCGGAGAACGCTGTCAAGTCAGGGAGGCCTGACAGGAGGATCCCACAGTGGGATTAATTAGGTGCATCTACAGCAACGAGCGTCAAAGAGATGGTTCGGAAAGGCGTTTTTGAAGGGATCAATTTTGGCAATGCCTGTGATGCAGGGTGGGAGGGAGGTGAACCAAGCAGGGGCTCGGTAATGGAAGGATCTCTGGGCTAGAAAGGTCTTGGTTCTGGGCACCAAAAAGGTGGCCTTGACAGAGCTACGGATGGCAACAAACAAGGATGCATGCCATAGGGAAGCAGAGAGCCCTAGAAGAGTTTTTGTGGTGGCAGGTCTGGTAGCACAGATGCTCCTCAAAGGTGAGCAGGTTGGCGGTGGAGTAGAGCAGGCAAGTGAGTGTGTGGCTAGGGGCTCCAGTCAGGAGCCTGCAGGCCTTATTGATTGAGAGCTGGATTTTAGTCAAGGCGGTATTGTTCGCCGCGGCGTAAATGGGCAAGCCATAGTCCACTAGTGACAGGACAGAAGAAGTGATGGCCAGCCGGAGGGCAACTTGGGGGAGGCAATCTCTAGGACAGCATAGTAAGCCTATCCGAGAATTTATGGTGGAGGAAAGGGCATTGACGTGGGTGTGGAAGGTGAGAGCAGAGCTGAAAGTGATGCCTAGATATTTGTAAGAGGTCACTTGTTCCAGCGGGTGCAGAGTGCTGGGGAGAATGAAGAGGGGGGGTATTCTTAGCCTTATTTTGGTGATGGGAGAAGAGCATTGACTTAGTCTTCTTTAGATTAATGACAAGTCGGTGGTCAAGGAACCACTTTTCAGCTTGGTTGTAGGTGTGCTGGAGGGATACCTGGAGAGAAGAGGGGATCGGGATGGGAGGCAAAGAGAACTGCATCGTCGGCGTAGAGGAGCGTTTTTCCTGTGTAGGAGCTGGGGAGAGTGTAGAGGTACAGGCTGAAAAATACAGGGCCCAGAATGGAGCCCTGGGGTACCCCGGAACGAACAGGCCAGGTATTGGACACAGGGAGCCATTTATCTTCACATGCTGGGATCTAGCAGAGAGGTAGCTGGAGAACCAGTGGAAAAGCTGAGTTGGTGGAGGGAGTCTAGCAGGAGGGTGGTGACAAACAGTGTCAAAAGCCTTGGAGATATCTACAAACACTGCGCCTGCAAGGTTGCCAGAGTCAAGAGCAGAGTGCAGGTACTGAGAAAAACTCCATCAGAACAGTAGTGGTACTATGTCCTGGGTGGAAACCATGTTGTTCTGGGAACATTATGTCATATTTGGTCAGGTACTCAGAGTTGAATAGACACTATTTTTTCTGGGGCTTTACAGAGCAGGGGGAGGACAGAGATCGGCCAGTAGTTGCTCGGTGCAGACCGATCTCCACTCTTATGTATAGGGGTGATTTTGGCCGATTTCCAAGCACTGGGAAACTGACAGAGGCATACAGACCGGTTTAATAGGTCTGTAAGGGGGACTAGGACGACATCCAAGACAAGGCGGAGGATCCTGGAGTCTAGGGGGTCACAGCTGGGGTTGTTGCTACCAAGGGCTTTTAGCAGGTGTGGCCTGGCTATGTGAGGGGATATAGTGTGCAGGTAGAAAAGAGGGCGATCAAAGGCAGGGGGGATAGAGGCGGGGATTCGGTTAAAAAAGTTGTTTGGGAGGACAGAGCTTAGGTCAGGGAAGGTAGCATTGAGGCAATCAGCTGTGCGAGTTGGGTCTGTAGTGATGGTGCCATCAATGGAGAGCTGGGACAGTGGGGGAGGCGGGTCTTCCCATTAGCTCCTCCTATGCTGTCCCAGAAAGTCCATGTGGAAACCCAGGTGGATGCGAGGGTGATCTGATAGTGCTCTGCCTTGGCCCGTCTAATGGCCCAGGTGCACTGATTACATGATGCGTTGTAGGCTTGTCTATCAGCCAACTTGCCTGATTCAATAGCGATATGCAAGAGATCATCCCTATGTTTAAGCTTTTGGATAAGAGATGGGGAGATACATGCAGCATTTAGTTTTTTTAGTATGGATTCTGGTGTGGGGGTGAAAAGGTCACAGGCCTTGCTGAAGAGGTCTAGAGCAGTCAATATCAGGGGCATGACGGATGAGGGACCAGTCAAGCTGTGCTAGATACAATTTTAGCTGAGACCCCCTCCCCCTGGGGCATAGGCACCGGCGCAAGGTGGCCTGGAACACAGGTTTCGGTATGGAGGATGACCAGAGACAGAGAACAGGTGAGTGATCATTAAGTGAGTCAGGGAGGACATTGATATCCTGGATTTTATGAGGGCGGTTCGATAGTGTTACATCTGGGAGGGTGCTGGAGCCACTTGTCCGGTTGAATCTAGTGGGCTGGGTGACTAACTGGGACATGTCCAGGGCAGCGAAGGAGTCCCTAGTATGGGAGGCAGTGGTACCAAGCCAATTGACGTTAAGATCACCTAGGATGAGTTGCTCGGCTTTGTGTGGTAGGGAGGTGAGTTAGTCGATGAGAGACTGGACCGCTGAGTTTTGGTTTCTCGGGGGTATGTAGGAGACCGTGAGGAAGAGTGGGCCCCTGGCTGGGTCAAGGGTAATTTTTAGAGTGAGGACCTGGCTGCTATAGTCAAGCTTGGGGACAGGGAGCAGTTGGCTTATAAGGGTGTCCTGCATGTAGATTGCACACCAACCGCCGCATTTACCAACTCTGTCTTCCCTGAACAGGGTGCATCCAGGAAGGGAAATAATGGCGTCAAGGGTTGTTTTGGAGAGCCAGGTCTCTACTAACGCAATAATATCGGGTTGGTGTTTTACAACCCAGCACAGGTTATAGATACACCTGTCCACCCTGAAGAAATGGAAATTATGTACCTACCGTAATTCTTGATCTTCTTGGACGAAGTCTCCACCACTCATTCACACTAATGGGAATATGCCAGAGGTGCTAGGACCCAGCGGGAGCAAACTTTTGCAGGAGGGTCAGCACCTGAGATGGAGCAGCAAGGAAGCGGCACCACAAGCCCGCGGCGTGTGGTAATGACTATCTCAGCGTTGACCCTCCTCAGGCCTCAGTACCTTTTTCCCCCCCCGAGGAGGTGCAGCATAACTAACCTAGAAAGGACTAACGTAAAAATCGGACATAAGATAGTCAGAATGACCCGTGTAAGAAGGGTCAACAATAAAGTCTTCACAGCTCAGCCATTGAGGGAGTGCAGACCATAAACAGAAGTGAGCTCGGGGGATGGTGGGTGGGCTTGTGAATGAGTGGTGGAAGATCAAGAATTACGATAGGTATATAATTTCCATATCTTCCTGCCCATAAAGTCTCCACCACTCATTCACACTAATTGGAGAGTACCGAGCTAAATAATCCCCCCCAGACGGGTGGCAGGAGATAAAGAGCTCACGTGCTTAGGACAGAAGTCCGTTAAGAATGGTCCTGCCACACGACAGATGTCTGGCATGGACATCCAAGGCGTAATGCTTAATAAATGTATGCATGGAGCTCCAGGTAGCCACATTGCAAATAACTGCAATGGGCACGTTACGGATTTCCGCTAGAGATGCTGCGAATGGTCTGGTAGAGTGAGCTTACGCTCTGCACCACATAATAGCAGTGGCGAAGGCATGCCACCAGCCACACTGAAATGCTCGCTGAAGGAAACAAACAATTGTTGAGCCTTATGGATTTCCTTCATTCTGTCTAGATAGAACTGCAATTCTCTCAACATCCAGCGAATGAAGGGTACACTCCTCTTCATTCTGGAAGTTTGCAAAGTAGATAGGAAGGACTAAAAGTTGGTTTAGATGGAATTCTGAGACAACCTTAGGGAGAAACTTAGGATGAGTCCTAAGAACTACTTTGTCCTTGTGAAACACAGTGTATGGGGGATCTGTGACCAGTGCGTGTATTTCAGAAACTCTATGGGATGAAGTAATGGCCACCAGGAAGGCCGTTTTCCAAGTGAGGAACTTCAACTCACAAGTAGCTACAGGCTCAAAAGGTTTTCGAGTGAACATGTCTAGCACAATATTAATGTCCCAGGCTGCAACTGGACATCTAATAGGTCTAGTATGCAGAATACCCCTAAGAAACCTCTTAACTACAGGCAACTGAGCCAGCGACATGGAAAGTACCAGCTCATGATATGCTGAAATGGCACAAAGATGAACTTTGACTGTGGAGTACTGCAGTCTTGTGTTTGAGAGGTCTAAGAGATGCTCCAAGATTTTATTCGGTGGGCAGGAAAAAGGGTTCCAAGAGGATTTTGCACATCGGAGAGAGAAACGCTTCCATTTAGCTGTGTAGGTTTTTCTAGTGGTCGGCTTACGTGCAGTCAAAAGAATATCTGAAACTCTATGAGAAACATTGAACCTATTCACCTCCATCTCTTCAGAAGCCAAGTGTGAAGGCGAAGCGACCTCAGGTTGGGATGGACCACAAGACCCTGGGTAAGAAGGTTTGTCTGAAGGGGACGCATTTTCGGGGTGGGAGGTTCTGATAGTCTGAGTAGTGGGAACCATATCTGTCGAGGCCAGAAAGGGGCAATGAGAATCATTCTGCCCCGAGACTCCAATTTGAGAAGTACCCTCTGAATTAGGGGAAAGAGGAAAAGCATATAGAAAGCGTTCTGTCCACTGCAGCCTGAACGCATCCTGACAAAAAAATGCTATGTCCTGGATTTCTGGAGCAGAAGGCAGGCAGTTTTGCATTGAGTGGGGACACAAAAAGTTCCAGGCCTCTTTAAAGAGTGACTGAATGATGGTTAAGTCGAGAGACCACTCGTGAGGATCCGCCTCTGTTCTGCTGAGACAGTCTGCCAGCTCGTTTTGTACTCCTGGCAGGTAAACCGCCTGAATCAGAGCCTTGTGCTCCAAGCACCATTCCCACGCTCTCATTGCTTCCCTGCATAATGGGTAGGAGTGTGCACCGCTCCGTTTGTTGATGTAGTACATCACTGCCTAGATGTCCGTTTGAAGGATAATGTTCTTGTGACAGAGTATGTCCTCTAAAGCTTGGACTGCATAGAGGACGGCTCATTACCAGGATGTTTATGTGAAGTTGAGACTCATCATTAGTCCACGTACCCTGGGTGTGGAGATCCTGGCAGTGAGCTCCCCAACCCATCAGGGACACGTCTCCGGTAACGGAGATCTGATGATCCAAAGGGGCGAAGGGATATCTTTCCAGAAGGTTGTCCTACTGAGACCACCACGTGAGTGACCTCTTCAGAGGTTCCGTCACCTTGATGAGAAAGGACTGAGGGTGAGTAGTTGGGGACCACTGAGTACTGAGCATCCACTGAGAGGTTCTCATGTGGAGACGAGCCAAAGGTACAGTGAACACCAAGGATGCCATGAGACCCAGCATTCGTTGCATCGAGAGCTAGCACCGAGCTGTGTTCGCTGATGTATCCGGCCATCTGCAAGCTATCGCTCCTTCTGTCCTCTGGAAAAAAGCCTTCGCACAGGAGGTGTCCAAAAGAGTTCCTATCAAGAGGAGCTTCTGGGAGGGCTGCAACTGCGACTTGTTGAAGTTCAGCAGGATTCGCATGGATGTGAAGAAGTCTGAGGCCGTGCCTACAGCCTCCAGAGTCTCTTGCCTGGAGGGACTTGCTAGGAGCCAGTCATCCAGATATGGGAACACTTGTATTCCAAATTTTCCTGATGTGCGCCTCGAGGATTGCACAACACTTTGTAAAAACTTGAGGTGCCGCTGTCCCGTCGGCGCAGTGGTTGGATTTACGCTTGCGACGCCAGCGACCCGGGTTCGGGAACGAGCTCGCGTAGCTGGAGGGCCGGCCGGGGGGAGGCAGCTTGAGCGTCCCACGACTGCTCGCTGTCTCCAGGGAGGGAAGGGGATCGTGACCCGGTGCCATAGCGACCATTGGTGGAGGCCAGTGGTAGTGCAGCCGTCAGGGCCATTGGGGTGATGCGTGACAGGCGTGGCTCTTGCCCCCAGCGTCCGGACGTCACGCATACAGCCAGGAAAATAGCTACGCTGGCCTCGGATGACAGCTCTCTGCTCCTCAAGGGCCTCCAGTGCCTTCCAGCACCTCCTGTTCCCAAGCAGCATCCTGGGCCCTAGAAAATGTGCGCTAGGGCTGTCCCCTCCCAGTGCCTTCTCCTTGGAGAGAGGACCTGCCAGTAAAGGATATACACGGGATGTCCGGGGTGGCGCTCACGATCTGGGGTTTCGAGGAGGGCCGAAAAAGGTCAGAAGGAGCTTGACAGGGCCTGAAGGAGTGAAGGACCAGCGAGCACGGGGGCGGAGGAAAAAAAAAAAAACTTGAGGTGCCGAGAATAGCCCAAAAGGGGAGGACTCTGAACTGATACGTGTTGAATGCCACAAACCTTAGGTATTTGCGGTGTTTTGGGTGTATGAGGATGTCTTGGTAGGCATCCTGCATGTCCAGGTAGGCTAGCCAATCGTGTCGATGAATCAAAGGTAGTAGGGTACCGAGTGATATCATCTTGACCTTTTCCTTCTGAAGGAACTTGTTTAACTTTCTGAGGTCCAGAATGGGGTGCATGCCACCGGTTTTCTTCGGGACCAGAAAGTAATGAGAGTACAAACCCGTTGCTCGCTGATCCAGTGGGACTACTTCTACTGCCCTGTTGTTCAGAAGGCCTTGTACCTCGGAAGCAAGAAGGTCAGACTGGGCTGTTTGGGAGGATGATCCGGAGGGGTTTCCGAAAGATTGAGAGAGTACCCCCTCATGGATTATTCTGAGGACCCATTTGTCTGATGTTATAGATTTCCACTGGTTGTAGAAGTGAGTCACACGTCCTCCC
Organism: Neoceratodus forsteri; assembly: GCA_016271365.2. Lineage (NCBI taxonomy): Eukaryota > Metazoa > Chordata > Ceratodontiformes > Ceratodontidae > Neoceratodus > Neoceratodus forsteri. The sequence continues at coordinate 497,122,053 of CM057450.1, read as the reverse complement.
ACTGTTGAGGAGTCCCCCTCGGGCAGCTGAGGTTGGACCAGGCCGGAAACTCAGAAGGTGGCACTTGGCGCTTTTGGGCCTTGTGCCTTCTGCTGCGGCTGAGGGTTCTGGTTTCTGTTAAAACCTCCTCTGCCCCAAAAGGACTGACTTGTGAAACTGGCTCTTATTTCCACCCCTCACCGGGAGGGGACAGGCGTAGGTCTGGCTGTCTTAATGGCAGACCTAGTCTTCCATGTGGCCTCTAGTGTTTGCTCCACCTGAGGTCAGAACAGATACATACAGTTGAAAGGTAAGGCCATGACTTGTTGCAGGGTGTCATTCGTGAAGCCCGAAGTACACAGCCAAGAGTGGCAACGGGTGCAGATGCCAGCCGCTGCCCGGGCAGCGGTATCGAAGGCATCCATTGCAGCTTTAACCTGTTGGTTACTGGACTAGATACCCCTAGTTATGGTTTGAAGTAGCTCCAAGTTAACCTCCGATTTGGGCAGAGCTTCTACCACGGCTTTGAGCGAATGCCAAAGAACATACTCGTATTGAGAAAAATAGCCCTGGTAGCTGGCAATGTGCATGCCCAGGGTTGAAGCAGCAAAGACTCTCTTATCTAAGGTATCTATCTTGCAAGATTCTTTGTTTATAGCTCAGGCTGTAGATTCCTGAGGTAGGACAGCTTCTCTGCCAGGACCACTACGGCATCAGCAAAGGCTTTGACGCCAAAATGGGGTGATCCTTGGTAGGGGAAATACTTCCCATCTATGGACTTGGTCACGGAAGGAATAAAAGCCAGATCCTTCCACACCATCTGTAAAAGGGTCTCGAAAGAGGGCTGTACCAGAGGGGTTAAATCCATAGGGATTTCCAGGACATGAAGATATTGGAGATGCAAAAGCTTCCCAGGATCGATTTCTGAGGTCTGGAGAGAAAGAGTAGAATTTAATTTCTTGAGATGAGACTTCAAAGGTCCTGAACAACTAGCTCTGCAGGAGGATTGATCCCTGCCCCCAGGGCAGTGTCAGCATCACCACCACCACCCAGGTGAAGAACTGGATCAGGCTAAAATCATCTCCTGACAGTCCGGGTGGGGGGGCCTGTAGAACAAGAAAGGAATGAAAATCAGGAAGAAGAAGAAAGAATCAGAGTCGAAAACCTCTGAAGACCAGACGGCACCCACACTCATCCCATGCGCTGTCAAGGAAAACATCGCTGAGAACAAAGAAGGAGCAGTCATCAGAAACAGCATCGCACTGACAAAGAGCACAGCGCCGACAGAGCCTGTGGCACTGCAGATGGTGCTGACAGAGCCCACGGCACCGCATACAGCCCTGATCGAGCCCCCCGCGCCAGAGCAGTCTGCACCATAGATGATGGTAATGTCACAGGAGTCAGAAAACTGTGACTGAAAGAAAAAGAAGGAACGATGGCAGGAGATAGAGGCATCAGTGTAGACCCGTGCCGCAGCTGTGTGAGGGGGATAGACACCCGAGCATGGAGTCGACAGCATCGAAGAAGGCACCGCGTGACTAGGAAGGCCCAACAGCACATCTGAAACCAAATGACCAGAAGGCCCCAGTGTCGGACTGGCCGGTTCGGGCAGCAGAACCAACCTCCGAGCCCACTGCTCCATAAGAGCAGCCCACTACAGAAACTGCTCATCGGAAACTCCTCCAATAAAGCGGAGAAGAGCTCCAGTGTCAAGGAGGTCGGCCACCAGAGACAGAAACCAGCGACTCCGACAAAGGTGGAGACCGGCGCCTGGCCCTAATGACCAGCCGTCTACGTGCAGACATACCAGAGGGTGACCGAGTGATGCAGTTTCTTCTTTGACCTATGAGTGAAAGAAGAACTTGAGGCTGAACAGTGCAGAGAATGGGACCGTTTCAGTTTATGCTTCTGGGGGGACCGCCCATCTCCCTGAGCATTGGACCGTCGTTGTCAGACCCGCCCTTGAGGCGGCGGACCGGACCCGGCCGACTTCACAGCTTTCATATGAAGTCTCCTTGGCGTCAATGGAGGGCTGAAGACTGCTCTTGTACAAGCTAGAATAAACATAATCGGTACTGATTCGAGATAATATACAAAACAAACTGAAGTAAGCTGCCAATGAAGTTCAACTCCCGGCAGGCGAGCAACGTCGTTACTGAAGAGCACTCTATGGCGGGAAAAAAGGAACTGAGGCGGTTGAAGGGTTGATGCCAAGATAGTCATTACCGCACATGCCAGGCTTGTGGTACCGATTCCTCGTGGCTCCATCTCAGGCACCGGCCCTCCTGCAAAAGTCTGTTCCTGCTGGGTCCTAGTGCTTCCGGCATATTCCCATTAATGTGAATGAGTGGTGGAGACTATGTCCAGGAAAATGTTACATACACCTGTCCACCCTGAGGAAGGCTTACAGATAAACCTGTCCACCCTGAGGAAGGGTTATAGACACACCTGTCCACCCTGAGGGAGGGTTATAGATACATCAAGTCCACACTGTGGAAAGTTATAGATAAACCTGCCCACCCTGAAGAAAGGTTATTGATATACCCATCCACCTTGAAGGGTTATGGATGCACCTGTCCACCCTAAGTAAGGGATGCTGATACACCTGTCTACTTTGAGGTAGGGCTATAGGTACACCTGTTCACCCTGAGAAAGGGTTATAGATATACCCAGGGCCCCGATTTTTCTTCGGCACATCAGAGCAAAGTTCTGCGGCAGGGTTCTCATCTGCCGCAGAACTCTGTGGCACTCAGCACCAATTTCTGCGGCACATTTTTACCCTTAATTTCTTTCCTTTTTTTTGCCAAATCTGACAATGCACTCTCGTAACAGTCATTTTAAGGGAGTTTGTCACCAAATTTTCAACATAGCCCGTTTAAGACCTCTGCTCATGAACAGTATCACTGTGATTTTATTAATCTGTCCGGAACATTGATTTCTCACACCAACCGCACCATTGTGTGCTACATGTGCGAAAACACATTTCAGGTGAAATGTGAAAAATGACAGTTGTACTGTTCATAAGGAGGTGTGGTAAAATGGCAATACTGAAAATCTGGAGTGAAAATATTGAAAATGCTTGAAATTACAAGTGTGCGTAGGAAATGTGCAACGCACGCTTGTAAAATACAGGTTACTCACCTGTAACAGGAGTTCTAGGAATGGTATATGTTGTTCATCCACACTTATTGGCAGGTCCGTTGCCGCTTTAAATCTTGCCAGAAGGTCTTCAAGCTGGCTCCTCCCACCCACCCGGGTGGTAAAACTCTCGGCTCCGCCCCATGACGTCAGATCTAGCCCGCTGGAAGCCAGGTTGTGCGTCCCGAGCCAGAGGCGGGTGGGGGTGTGGATGAACAACATATACCATTCAGAACTCCTGTTACAGGTGAGTAACCTGTATTTCTAAGGACATGGATATGTTGTTCATCCACACTTATTGGCAGACTCTAGCAGTTCTCCGGAGGAGGAGGCAAAGGCATACCTATTGGGTAGAAGACTGGAGGGCCGAGGGCCCGACCAGCGCAAGCTGGCGGCCCAAGGTCGATGTGGAAGAGGCAGTGAAAGCCTGCTTCAGGCAGAAGCCCTGCGGATATCCTGGACGGAGTGTCCTTGGAAGCAGCCACCGATGCAGCGGAAGGACGGGTTAAAAAAGAGCGCTTACCCCTCAGGGAGGCTCCATGCCCGCCCGCCTAAAGTGGAGACCTTGCAGGGGTGACCCGCCCGCTCATCTTCCACTGGGCTGCAATCTGCCAGATGAGGCTTCAGCGAAGGTGATGAACAGCTGGCGAACCTCTCCCGAACTTTAGCTCTACGCTCTCACGAGGTGAGCGTTAAAATGGTTCCCACGGAACCTGAATACGACCTCCGAGTGTGAATGAGGGATAAACCCGGCAGAGGCAATACCCCGAAGGAAGACTCCGCCACCGCCTCGGAGGAACCGGGTGGGCGCAGGACAACCTAGTCCCTGTGGAAGACGGATAGGGAGGTTAAAGGGCGCCTGGAACTCTCCCAGCCTTCTGGATGGCGAGTGGCCCCAAGAAGGTGTTCTTCCACAACAGGTGGGAGAAGCACCTGTGCAAAGGTTGGATGGCTTGCTCATGAGCTAAGCCCATACCAGCAAGGATCCCGTAGAAACGGGGATACTCTCCCAAAGGGGGAGGCGTGGTCGAGGCCTAGAAGTGCCAGACCACCTTCTGGCCCGCGCCCGGAAGACAGTGGTGACCGCAGAAGCACCCAGAGGGTCGTCGACCGAAGCCCTGGTCTAAGGATGGACCGCAAATGGTCCGGAATGCTATGCCCTGGGACAGGGAAGGGCACCGCCCTATCCCATCATGGAAGAAGGAAAAACTTCTCCCCAAAGGACAAGCATCTTGGCCGACTTCTTGTAGGGCAGCCTCGAGGTCGAGGACCTTGCCGAAGACCTAGGCCTGGCCCCTAGCCGCACAGGGGACAGCCAACAGGTGCAGGGATTGAAGGTCCAGATGGATAACCTTCCCCTGAAAAGGAAAGACAGGACCGGCGGACTAGACACAGTCTCGGGAGCCTGGGGCTGAGACTGAGGAGAGCTGGATACCAGCACTGGCAATCCAGTCTGGGGCTACCAGCATCACCTGCGCCAAATCCCTCCTCGCCTTGCCTGTAGGTCAAGGGAAATGGGGGAGAGGCACGGAGGGGCCCGGGGTCTGTGGCCCCGATGGCATCCCCTACAGCAAGCCTTGCTGAGGGGCGGGCAAAAAAACAGTCTCGGCCTAGTATTCTCCCCGGAGGGAAAAGGGAGAAGATCCTGTGCTACCCCCGGCAGAGGAGACACTCATGAGGCGCAGCCTATGCCTGCTCAGGGCGCAGCCAGGAATTGGGCTCCTGCCATGAAATGGCTAGGAAGCTTAGACTCGCGCAACCGCCCAATGCGGAGAACCTCCTCATCGGACAAGGGGACAGACCGAAACTGGCGGGTAGGTAGCACTTGGTCTTGGAATAATCCAACTGGACTTAGACCACTAGACCCCGCAGGCAGGCGCGGTGCCGGCTAATCGGACCGTCTGTCTCCAGCGAGCAGGAAGGACATCGGGACTCACAAGGACCAGGCGACCTCCGTATTCCCAAGATGGGCACCACCCATCCGAGAAGCATCGGTCGGGAGAAGACCGGCAACTCAGGCGAACAAGCAGGATAGTCTCCTGCGAAGTTAGAACAGTCAAGGGAGGCGTTCTGCTAACTCCTGGGCTGTAAGTCACGAACTGGTCCACGGGACACAGCGTTGTGACCTCTGGCTGGCCTCCACTGAGAGAGGCGCCTGAGGCCCAGGAGGAGCAGGAGGTCCTGGCATGATGTAATTTCCGGCCAACCCCGACCGGCAAGGAGGAAGAACCTGCCCTGTTGCCCGGGCTGAGCTTGGACTCAAAGTCGAGCTTAGTCCCGAAGAAGCTTCACCGCTAAGACACAAGTTCTCACTCGGCTCCGAAGCGGAGACCAGTCTGCCTTCGGGTGGGGTGACATCCGGACCCTTCCATGCCATGAGACTGCTGAGCAAGGAAGTGTTAGGAACTAATAAGCAGCTCCCCAGAAGAGGCGGAGCCTCCAAAAAGCGGACGGAACGAGGAGTAGGTACATCCTGGAGACCAGGAAACAGCTACGCCCACGTTCTGAGATGGAATGTCTGCAGAAGAGAGACCATCCAGGTGTTCAGGAGGATGGGCGCAAGCCCCCGTCCGTAAAAGACCAAGAATACCTGGACGCGAACCCAGGGTTGAATGGGGGGGGGGGGTCCACGGCCTTCCTGATCATCTCTAACTAGAGAGCCAGGCATGTCGGACGACCGACACAGGGGCAGTGAACTCAAATTCCCCGTGGGGCAACGGCTCAAAGGGGATCCACCCTAAATACCTCCAGAACGAGGTGCGGAGCCGTCCCCCCACGGGAAAACCGGGCTGGGGCAGCGGGCGGAGCAATGCCACTTGGCCCATCACTGAGCAGGCTTGGGGGAGAGCGATGCCCTCGGGTTTCCTGCCTCTCGCTTCCTTTGGAGGAAGGCGCTGTTTGGCAACAGGCCACCCAGCGCATGCCTGCTAGCCCTCATGCCTGGGCCAGGGGGCCCCAGGGCTCAGGGGCAAGGGCTTCACGCAAGGCTGACAGCTGCCCTTGACCCCGTGGGCGAGTGACCGAGTCGGGTGGCATCGGACTTCTCGGGCCCATGTATGTATCCCTCCACTCCAGAGCGAAAAGGTCAGTCCCCAAGAGGCGATGTCCGCCAACTCGTGCTGGGTTTCAAGGAGAAGGATGTTAACCTCAGCCCGCCCTCCAGCGCATAGCCACTGCGGCCGCCACCGATCTGGTACAGGGTCGCCTAGATCCAGAGCCGTCTGGAGCTGCTGCTTCATCCACCGCCCTACCTGGTCCGCACCTGTTGAACCGTGGTCAAGGTCACCTGGGAGATGAGGAGAACCTCGTCAGGAGCCCAAAAGGTGTGGGAGAAATGTGCCATCAGTGCAACGAGCTGGCCTGACGGAGGCCTAGGAGGACGTAGCATAAACCTTCACGCCCGACATAGTCCATCCTTCTGGATTCCTTGTCGGGGGGTCTATCCACATCCCCAGTGTTTCCAAGACATTGAGCGTTAAGTGATGATTACCCCTTCAGCCGAGGGTGCTCCAGCAAACGGGCAGAGAACCGACCGGGATAGGATACCTCCGAGCTACCCTGGCCGAAGGCGCAGGGCAAGAAGTAGGCTGCCACCATAGCTCCAAGGCTGGGCCCACAATAGCCTCAGCCATTGGGAAGGCCTCTGTGGAAGAACCCCTTCGATCCAGAATCTCCAGAAGGGGGTAAGGAGCCTGATCGGAGACGGGCTTAAGCTGCATTCCAGTAAACTCTGAAATGAGCTGAAGTAGACCCTTAGAAGACGATGGGCTGTCGTCTACTGGATGTTCCTGGGAAGACCCAGGGTCCTCCCTGTCAGGAAACATGACAGAGCCTGCTCCAGGCTCCGAAGGGTCTGCAAAAAGCTGCCGCAGGCCCGAGGCACTCTTCATCCGCCAGGGGCGAGCAGGAGTGAGGGAACCGAGTGACCTGAAGGACAGGCCACGGTCCCGCCTGGACTCCGCCGAAGGCGGAGGGGCAGCGAGGGTCAAACGAGCAACCGGTCCTGGAGAAGGCTCCTCGACCGATTCGAACAGCTGCCGACCAAGCGGCGACTGCTTGCTAGCTGGAGAATGAATCGGGGTCGATTGAAACCCAGACAACTGCTGTCGCCACATAAGTTCCTCGTAACACCGACGCCAACGGCATCGAAACCGCTCCTCATCCGAGGAGGGGGACAAGGAAGAACGGCCAAGCCACTTAATCCAGTGCTCCGACCGAGAACGCCGAGAGCGGCTAGACCGAGACCGAGACCCAAATCCTCGGGGTAACCGAGGGCGGGCCTGGGAAGAAACGGGGAGCACCCGCTCCTCCCTCAGCTCGGAAGAACGGACCGAGGGCTGTCGACCCGAAGTGGAGGACAGAGCCTCGACTTCTGCCGAAGGCAGCGGGAAGACGGCCTCAGCAGACCCCCCCGAAAGACGGGTTGAGAGACTTGACAACGTCGATGGGGAATTTGGCCGGCTGACCTGACGGGGATACCGTGAGGCCAGAGGCCAAAGCTGAAACCTCGAACGAAGTCGAGCGTCAGCCAATGAGGAGGAGATTTTCCTCCCGGAGAGACCCCGCTCGCGCCCTTTAGACATAGGCCGAGACAGGTGAGTTCCTCTCCCTTGGAGGAGAGGGAATGACTAAGCTCCTGAACGAAGCTGAATGCTAAGAGATCCAAGGAGGCGGGATAAGCTCCGCAACCGAAGGAGAGGAAGGGAACCCCGCCCCTTCCGGCAGGATAAGACTGCAGAGAAACAGTCGAGAGGGCACCCGGTCCGATGGAATCTCCAGCGGAAAAACTACCGATGTCCGGAGCCTCGAACGGGCCAGTGTCCTCTGGAGAGCTGACCAAAAGGTCAGAATAAAAGTTGCAAGCCCGAGGATCGTGATCCAAGTCCAGGCAAAAAGAGCACGTGGAGTGCGAGTCCCTCCTTGAGGAACTAACCGTACGTCTCTCTGGGCCGGAAAAAGCCATCGCCGCAGCGAAGGAGAAAAGATTGAAGATTCAAGGATACTTTAATAAATTTGAAGACCGAACTTTTCAGGAACCAGTCAAAAACACAGAGCGCTAAGGAGGGAACCTGAGCTTCCAAGCGGTAAGGAAGATCTGGCGTCATAGGGCGGAGCCGAGAGTTCTACCACCCGGGTGGGTGGGAGGAGCCAGCTTGAAGACCTTCCGGCAAGATTTAAAGCGGCAAGGGACCTGCCAATAAGTGTGGATGAACAACATATCCATGTCCCTAGAAACAGTCGTTTTGGGGAATATTTTCACCAAATTTTCAACATAGGGTTTTAAGGAGCCTACCTCATGAACTGTGACACTATCATTTCGTTAATCATTCCGGAAAGGTGGTTCCGCGCAGTGACTGCGGAACCACCTTTCGGGACAGATTAACAAAATAACAGTGTCACAGTTCATGAGGTGGGAACCCAAAAACGCCATGTTGAAAATTTGGTGAAAAATTTCCAGAAATGGCTGAGATATGCACTAAAGTTGAAAAAAATCCATTTATACCATTATACAGCTTACCAGCATTTCTTCAGTTCGTGGTCGGCTTTGAAGAGTGCAGACGTGTTCCCGGTCCACAGAAGATCATTGCGCTGGGCTCCAGAGGTAAGTATGGGTTGAGGTGGGGGTGTGGGAGGTGAGTGCAGAGGGTGGGTGCAGGTTGGGGAGGGGCAAAGAATCACCGATGGAAGTTTTTTTGTTTCAGGGTTCTTTTGGATTCCTACACAAGGAGGGACTTTTGCCGCGCTGGGATGGGCTCTGCGTGGCACCAGGCAGCAGGCGGGGGTCGGTAGCCGATGGGGGATTGGGCACCCCGCTGTCAAGGAACTTTGCCATGCTGGGGTGGCTCCCAGCGTGGCACAGAAACATTTGTGGGGGCAGTGAAACAGATGGAGTTGGGCACCCCATCGGCAAATGGAGCGTTGCCACGCTGGGGTGGGCTCCCAGCGTGGCATACTAACATCTTCAGAGGGGCACGCTTTGTTCCACAGGCGGCCGCAATCCACGGTGATGCAAACCCACGGATATTTGCACAGTTTGCCACCAGCGAAACTCGGGGCCCTGGATATACCCATGCACCCTGAAGAAGGTTATAAAACAGAGAATAAAGTATGGGTGGGGTGTGTAACAAAGGTTTACACACTCAAGTGGTCAGATGCTACATAAACCCCATACAAAGCTCAAGGGGTTGTGTACATCTAACCCCAGGGTGTGTGTAAACTTCGAGTTTACTCGCACACACTGACCCATATTTTATATAATTGCTGGGTAGTGTATTTTCACCACAGCAAGTATATAAAATGTGAACATGTATCAGGCTTCATTAGACTTAGTAGAATAGAGAGACTTACCTCTGAATGTGCTTGGAAGTTTTTATTTTGGAGCAAAGTTAAAATGGAAACAGCAACATAACATACAAAGACGGATAACATCTGAACATTTGAACTATTAATTCATTAAAAAAAAAAAAAAAAACAGTTTAAAGTCAGTCCATAGCTAAGCAGTAAGGGTTGCTAGGAGAGCCTCGTTACTGGAGCAATGGTATCATGTGACCAGCAGACGGGAGGGGGGAGAGCGGATCAGACAGAATAAGTGGTTAGGGAGTGTGTGACAAATGCAGCGTTGTATTTTGCTTTCGGTAGGTGTATTTTAAACTAAGTTAATTTAAATTTTCTGGTGAGCCGTTTGTCGGATGCTGGCTCTGAGGTGAGTGCTTGAGAGGTTTCACTTTCTAGTGAGGGAGCGGTGGACTGGTCACGAGGCAGCAGTTCTGTGAGACTTTTGATTGTGGGACAGAGAAAACAGCTGCCGCAGGTTGCAAGGGAAACTTTTTTTTTTCTCTCATAGAGAAGGTGCAGGTGTTTGAGGTTATAAACACTCTGTTGTAATAGCAAATTAAAAATGCCTTGCTCTATGGGAAAAAACGATACTTGGTTATTATTACAACTGTCCACCCTGCAGAATGGGTTATTCATACACCTATTCACTCCGAAGAAGGTTTACAGATATACCCATCCACCCTGCAAAGGGTTATAGATACACTTGTCCATCCTTAGGAAGGGTTACAGATAACACCTGTCCACCCTGAGGAGGGTTGATAGATAAACCTATCCACCTTGAGAGGTTATACATAAAGCTGTCCACCCTGCTGAAGGGTTATAGATGCACCTGCCCACCCTGGGGCAGCGTAATGGATACACCAGTCCATCATTAAGAAGATTATAGGTAAACCTGCCCACCTTGAAGAAGGGTTATAGATGAATCCACCCCCCCCCCCAAAAGAGTAATATATATATACACACACACACCCCTGTCCACCCTGAGGCAAGGTTATAGATGCACAAGTCCACTCAGAGGAAGATTATATATGAATCTGCCTACCCTGAAGAAGGGTTACAGGTACACTCGTCCACCTTGAAGAAGGGCTATAGATATACTCATCCACCCTAAAAAGGGTTATAGATACACCTGTCGACCTTGAGGCAGAGTTACAGATACATCCTGTCCACCCTGAAGAAGGGGTACAGATACACCTGTACACCCTGAAGATGGGTTATAGATACACCTGTCCATCCTGAGGAAAGTAGTTACATAAAACTTATCGTAACAGTAGATCTTCGAGAGGAGCTCTTGCAGCAGGCTATAACTATTAGGACCAACGCTGCAGGCCTTAGGACCCACCGGAAAAATTATTAGCTAGCAGTACCCAGCAGGGACCGCCCCCTGACGTCGGTTCCACCCCAGTCACATTACAAAAGGGGGCGAACCCAGCTCCACCTCAGTTTCCCTGCTAAGACCTGCGAATGGATCCCGGCAAGAAAACTGAGCGAAGCCTGAAGACAACATGCTGAACACCTCACCAGGGGATGGAGGTTGAAAAAGCAGCACCTGCTGCAAGAGCTCCTCTCGAAGATCTGTTACAGTAATTTCTTACGTAACTGTACTATCTTACTTCGAGTGGGAGCTCTTGCAGCAGACTATAACCATTAGGACTGAATCTCAAGCCGTCTCGTGCCAAGGAGGTACTTACTCCAGGAGGAGGAAGGATGGTTATAAAGCTGACAACACAGCAAGTAAGGACAGAAGTCCCTGAAGGACTGCCAAGCTGAAACCGGCACGGCATCTGGATGCATTGTCCAGGCTGTAGTGCTTCACAAAAGTGTGCACAGATGTCTCCTATAGACACATTTTGGCAGCAAAGGAAGCTGCGACTCCCTTGGTAGAGTGACCGCTAACCGGGCCCAGAAGGGGTTTATTGTACTTCTTGTAACAAAACATAATACAGTGGACAAGCCACTTAGAAATAGTCTGCTTAGGCACTGGTTTGCCCAAGTGTTGTGGCGCAAAGGCCACAAACAGCTGCTCCAATTTACAGTGCGTAGCTATGCGCTTGAGGTAGTACCTCAGCATCCTGTGAACGTCCAGTGTGTGAAGGAGAGCTTCGCCTTCATTGGAAGGAGAAGAAAAATAAACTGGAAGGTCAACCGACTGGTTGAGGGTAAACTCCAAGACCACTTTAGGAAGAAACTTAGGATTTGTTCGAAGGGAAACCCTTTCCCTGTGAAAAGCTAGATAAGGCTCTTTACACATTAGAGCCTGGAGCTCGGAAACTCTGAGCCGAGGTAACAGCTACTAAAAAACAAACCTTCCAGGAAAGGCAACGCATCTCACAATCAGCCACTGGCTCAAAAAGGGGGTGGGGAGAGTGAGCTTCTCCAACACATACAGGAGGTCCCAGGAAGGGATAGGATCCCTAAAGAGAGGTCTCATATGCACAATGTCCCGTAAAAAGGCACGGCCATGTCCAGATGGGCTAAGGTTCTATTCCCCAAGAGGACATGATATGCAGAGATGGCCCACATGTGCACCTTTATCGAAGAGTAGCTCAAGCCTTGTTAGTATAAGGAGAGGAGGACTGCAATACTGAGTTCACCAGACAGGTAAGGGGGTCCAGACAGTGAGACGACGCCCATAAACAGAAATGCTTCCACTCCATTGCATAAGTGGAGCGAGTAGAGGGCTGCCTCACTGAGATGAGGACGTCCACCACCTCCTGGGAGACCCCATACCTGGATTTTGCTACACCTGCAGGAGCCAAGCATGAAGGTGCAAAGACCAGAGATCTGGATGAACCAGCCTGCCCTAATCCTGGGACAGCAACTGTGAGCATATTGGCAGTGGGATTGGAGGTTCCGAGGACAACCGCTGAAGTAGTGAGAACCAAATCTGCTGAGGCCACAATGGGGCAATTAGAATCATCCAAGCCCCCTTGGCCTGAATCTTCAACAGTACTCTGAATGAGAAGGAATGCGTAAAGGAACCTCTCTGCCCAACAAAGGGACAACGCGTCTAGCCAGAAAGCACCAAGAGCGAGCTCTTGCGAGCAGAAAGTTGACAGTTTGGCACTGCGTGGGGACGCAAAGAAGTCCAGCTCTGGACGACCCCATGTGTCAAAGAGCTGGTCCGCTACTGATAATAATAAGTCCCACTCGTGCGCCTTGGGCTGAGACCTGCTTAGGCTGTCTGCCAAGTCATTTAAGATGCCCGGAATATGCACTGCGGACAGAGAGATGCAACACTCCAGCGCCCAGTACCAGACTCTCTCTGCCTCCCTGCATAGGGGCTAAGAGTGTGTTCCACCGTGCTTGTTGATGTAAAAGATGACTGTCATGTTGTCCGTCTGAACTAGGAGACAGCCTGGGACAAGGTCCTCTTGGAAGGCATGCAGCACATTGAAGACCGCTCTCACATCTCCAGGACATTGATGTGGAGGTCGCACTCCTCTGGGGTCCGGACCCCTTGTTTGGCGGGCCCCTAGGTGCGCCCCCATCCCAAATCTGACACATCCATTGTTAGGATCTGATTTGTGGGCTCCTGACGGAAAGGGACCCCTTTCTCTAGCTTGAGAGGGTCCAGCCACCAAAGTAGCATCCTCTTGACTGGCTCTGCGACTTTGACCATGTGATCTAAGTCGTCTGAGCACTGATCCCATTGCACCCTGAGCATCCACTGTGGGACTATCATGTGGAGGCAGGCCAAAGGAGCGACAGGGATGGCTGCTGCCATGTGCCCCAGAAGTCTGAGGAAGGTCCCGGCCTGGACCTGAGGGGTTACCAGGACTGATCCGGCTATCTCCTGCAGGCGATCACCCCTCTCTGGAGGTAGAAAAGCCATGCCCTGGATTGAGTCCAGGACCGCCCCTATGAAGATGAGTCTTTGGCTGAGCTCCAGGAAAGACTTTGGAAGGTTCAGGGTGATCCCCACCACTCAGAACAGAGTACATGCATCTCCGAGAGCCTGAAGGAGGCATGTTCTTGACGGGGCCGCAAGCAGCCAATCGTCAAGGTAAGGGAAGACATAATGCCCTTGGTGCCTTACAGCTGCAGCTACCACTGCTAAGCATTTGGTGAAGACTCGAGGAGCGGAGAAGAGGCCAATCTAAAGAACCCGTAACTGATAATGCTCCCCCTGGAAGTGGAACCTCAGGTACTTCCTGTTGGGGACCCCGATGTGCATGTACACATCTTGCATGTCTAGGGAGCAGAGCCAGTCTCCTTGGTGCAGCAGAGGAATAAGACCCAGAACTCTATATGGTTGTTTAAAGAGCTGAGGTATAGGATGAGCCAAAGATCTTGCGCCTTTTTTGGAACTAGGAAAAAATGGTAGTAATATCCCTTTCCCCGCTGCTGCAGAGGAACTAGTTCTAGCGCCCTTTTTCGCAAGAGGACCTGAATCTCTCCTTCCATGAGAGGTATGTGAGAAGGAGGATGTTTTGAGGACCTTGGTGGAATATCTGGGGGAATTTCAGTGAACTCCAGCGTATGTCCTCTCCTTATAATGTCTAGGACACACTGGTTCGCTGTGAGAGCCCCAACCCTTCAGGTGAAGGGAGAAGCGACCCCCTACTGCCTCCCCTGGTACCTCCTATATGGGGGGGCTCAGGAGGGAGCCGGGTGTGGGTAGAGGCGCTTGGGAGGACTTGGGGCCTCAAAGAGGAGCACCTCCAGGTTGCCGTCTTTCCTTTTGAAGCCACCCCTCTGGGCCTGTTGGTTTCCAAGGGCTTACGAAATGGCCGTCATCTCCTGGAGGCAAGATATAAGAGACTCCGTCTCTTGCCCGTAAAGGATGGAACCCTGGAACAGGAGGTCCCTCCTGGTGAAAACCTGAGACTCTCAACCAGGCATGGCGCCAGAGGCAGACACCTGCCACTGCCACTCTAGCCGCCATATCTGCAGTGTCATACGAGGCATGGAGAACATGCGTGCCTATGTCCGAGCCCGATTTTAAGATGTCCAGAAGCTCTGCCTTTTGTGCAGAGTCTGGCAAGGCAGTGGCTAGCTCCTGCCCTCTTCTCCCATAACGCATTCTGGTACTGGACCATATGCACGAGGAAAATGAGGGATCTAATGGAGCAGGTGGAGGCAGACTAGACAATCTTGCCCACCTGATCCAAGTAGCGGGATTCTGGGTCAGGAGGCTGGGAGCTTAGGTGCTTAGGCTGCTTGGACTTGTGAGCAGCCGTAATGACTGATGAGTCAGCCTGAGGGGGTTCTGCCAGGAAAGGCTCATCCCTCAGGGCTCTATACAGCCTGACTTTTTTGGAACAGCTGGGAGTGATGCTGGATGCTTCCAAGTTATCCTGGTGAAAGCTTGGAAGGTGTCCACTAAAGGAGGCACCACTAGAGGCTTAGGCTCCTTTTGCGTCAGGTAATGGGCCAGTCGACAGCATTCCAGATCCAGGTCCTCCATCTCCCATACATTGGAGGCCTGGATGTGCCTCATGACATCCACAACGTTCGGATCGTCAGGAGGCGAGCGGGGTTGGTCCTTCTCCACCGGGGAACCCCCGAGGGGGATGAGAAAGCAGAAGGAGTAGACTACCTGCTACTGGGCCTAGAACGTCCTGAGCTGCTTCTAGAACTCCCCCCGCTCGAACGTCGGTAGCTACCGGACCGATGTCTGTCCAAGGACCGACGACGGAGCAAGCGACTGATGGCCTGGGGACCGGCGTCGGGAGTGGGAGCAGGCCCGCCTGGGTGAGCGGTATTGGCTCACTAGACTAGACCATGACAGCCGGGGTCGATTGAGAAGGGCGCGGACGATGGTCCTCCAACTGGGACTGAATCTTCGAGGGTGGGCAAGGCAGTGGCCACTCGTGGGTCTTCTGCAGAGGAAAGGGAAGGTCCTTGGGTTCAAGGTTGTCCGGCCAGTCAGTATCCAGTGTTGGGTCCAGCTTCGGCAGAGACTGCTCTTTTTTCACCCGACTCCACCAGAAGATGAAAAGCTCTTGCAGTTCGTTAAAAACCACGACTGCAGAACTGGGAAAGGGAGCCGGGGGATCCAGTAGGGCGTGAGAGGGTGAACCCCAGAGCCCTGCGAAGTGGAAGACCTGGGAGTCACTGGGGTCGCCCCTGCCGCAGGGGTGTCTTCCACCAGAGTAGTCTCTACCGTCGTCAGATGGCTTTGCAGGAGGCGGTGCCGGGGTAACTTTCTTGCCTGGCGGCTTGCCCACTCGGGCAAGGCCGAGACCTTCTTAGGCAGGGCCGTAGCTTGTGCCGAAGAGGCCTGGGGGGGTAACCCGTAGCGGAGCCACCTTTGGTTTTGCTGATTTCTCCTTCGACGTTCCTGCCTTGGCCAGTTTCTTGGCGGGAGGGCTCAGCACTCTAGAGCCTTCCGGGTGCTTGTGATGGTCCCCCAAGCCAGAGAACGAGGCCTTCTTGGGGGACGAGCGAGAGCGGGACAGAGACCGGAAACAATGATGGGACTGGCTACAGTCTGTCACAGGAGCACTTGCAAGACTTGTCCAGTGCTTGCCCCCGTGTGCAGGACATCCATTTTCTGCTCCAAGAGAGGGCTTTACGGTCTTCAGGCGTCTAATCCTTGTCCGGCTTGTGAAGCCCTTGCAGATTTTGTAGGCCGCTGTCGGTCTGAGCCCAGGCAAAAAACACACTTGATGTGGCAGTCTTTTGAAGGTATCTGGCGGCCACAGTCACACTTAAACCTCTTGGGGCCAGAGGAAGAGACTGATGACGGCGACGGCATGCGCTGGACTGAAGTCAGAAGAGAGAAAACTAAGAAAAATCATCAAAAACCTGACAAAGGAACAATTTCTGTTTTATTTTCTTTTTGCTGGTTAGCTGAATAGCCAGGAACTTCCCCGTGAGCGGCGACGGCGGGAACAGAACTGGGGTGGAGCAGGGTCCGTCCCCTTTTGTACCATGACAGACTTCAAGGTGAAGCAGACATCAGGGGGCAGTCCCTGCTGGGTACTGCTAGCCAAGAATTTTTCCAGTGGGTCCTAAGGCCTGTGGAGTTGGTCCTAATGGTTATAGCCTGCTGCAAGAGCTCCCACTCAAAGTAAAATCGGTTAGATACACCTGACAACCTTGAGAAAGAGTTATGGATACACCTCTTCACCCCGAGAAAAGGTTACACATACACCTGATAACCCCGAGGCAGGGCTACAGATATACCCATCCACCCTGAAGAAGGTTGATAGATGCATCTATCCACCCTGAGGCAGGGCTATAGATAGATGTCCACCCCGAGTAAGGGTTACAGATACATATGTCCACCATGGAGAAGGGTTATACATGCACCTGTCCACACTGAGGAAGGGTTTTAGATACACCTGACCACTTTGAGGAAGGGTATTAGACCTGTCCACCCTGAGAAAGGATACACATTGACATGTCCACCCTAAAGCAAGGTTGTAGATACACCCGTCCAGATTGAAGGGCTATATATACACACACCTAACCACTCTGAAGAAGGGTTATAGATATACCCATCCATAATGAAGGATTATAGATTTGTTTGTCCACTGTGAGGCAGGGTTATATATACACACCTGTCCACCCTGAGGAAGGGATAAATATGCCTGTCCATCCTGGGTTATAGATATATGTCTACCCTGAGGAAGTGCTGTAGATGTAACTGTGCACCCTGAAGGATTAGAGATACATCTGTGCACCCTGAGGAAGGGTTATGGATACACCTGTGCACCCTGAGAAAGGGTTAGACACGCATGTCCACCCTGAGGAAGGGGTATAGATACATCTGTCCACCCAGAAGAAAGGTTACACTTCAACCAGTCCATCCTGAAGCAGGTTTATACATACACCTGTCCTCCCTGTAGGAGGATTATAGATACACCTGTTCACCCTGATGAAGGGTTATAGCTACACCTGTACACCCAGCAGAAGGGTTATAGATACATCTATCCACTCTGAGGCAGAGCTATAGATAACACACATCTACCCTGAGTAAGGGTTACAGATATACATGTCCACCCTTAAGAAGGGTTATAGATAATCCTGCCTCAGAATGGACAGGTGTATCGATACACCTGTCCACACTAAGGAAAGGTTATACATATACCTTTCCACGCTGAGGAAGGGCAACAGATAAACCTGTCCACATGATGAAGGGTTATAGATGCTCTTGCCCATCCTGAGGCAGGGTTATTGATATACCCATCCACCCTGAAGAAGGGTTATAGATCTGTCCACCCTGAAAAAGGTTTATAGATAAACCTGTTCACCCTGCAGAAGGGTTATAGATATACCGGTCCACTCTGAGGCAATGTTATAGATATGCCTGCCCACCCTGAAGAAGGGTTATAGATGCACCTGTCCACCCTAAGGAATGACTATAGATGCATCTTGTCCACTCTGAAGAAGGGATTTAGATAAACCAGTCTACCAAGAAAAGGGTTCTAGATATACCCGTCTACCCAGAGGAAGACTTATAGATAAACCTGTACACCCTGAAGAAAGGTTATGGATACTCCCATCCACCCTGAAGCACGGTAATACATACACATGTCCAGTGTAAAGAAGGATTATACATACACTTGGTCTCCCTGAGGTTGGGTTATAGATACACATGTTCACCCAACAGAAGGGTTATAGATACATCTGTTCACTCTGAGGCAGGGCTATAGATGCACATGTCCACCCTGAAGTGTCAGAGATATGCCTGTCCACCCCGAGGAAAGGTTACACATATACTTGTCCACCCTAAGAAAGGTTATAGATCCACCCATCCATCCTGCAGCAGGATTATACATACACCTGTCCACCCCGAAGAAGGGGTATAGATACACCTGTACACCCTGAAGATAGGTTATAGATACAGCTGTCCACCCTGAGGGAGGATTATAGATACACCTGTCCACCCTGAGGAAGGCTTACAGATAAACCTGTCCACCCTTAAGAAAGGTTATAGATCCACCCATCCATCCTGCAGCAGGATTATACATACACCTGTCCACCCTGAAGAAGGGATATAGATACACCTGTACACCCTGAAGATAGTTACAGATATAGCTGTCCACCCTGAAGATGAGTCACAGATACACCTGTCCAGTCATAGATACAGGACAACCCTGAGGACGGGTGTTATATATATACACATATACATATACACACACACACACACACACACACACACACACACACACACACACACACACACACACACAATCTGTCCACCCTTTAAAGCTTACACATACACCTGTCCACCCTGAAAGGTTATAGATACACCCACTCACCCTGAAGAAGGTTGATACACCTTTCCACCCCGAGAAATAGATATACCTATCCACCCTGCAGGATGATAGACAAGGCTGATTTTTGTGCACTTTGTGACCGAATTCTGCTGCAGGGTTACCATTTACCACAGAATTTCTGTGGCACTGGTTTGTAATTTCTGCAACAGTAATGTGCTGCCACATTGCGGCATCCATCACACCTTATCCATAGCAATGGCAAGTGGGATGTAGGAACAAACAACTTGTTCACAAAACAGACCCTCAGACTTTCATAAATATATATATATTTTTTTTAAACGCTAAGCCCAAAATTTCAATAGGCTTTTGATGACCCCTCCTTTTGAGCATAGCAGGTGTCATTTTATAAAGTACTGGACAAAATGTAATTTTACAAGTGTGCAAAATTGCTTTTTTGCCAGGATATGGGAAACAGGTGGTGTGAAAAAAATGGCCATGCTGAAGAGCTGGATTCAAATGTTGAAAATAACCACTTATGAGTGTGGGATGGGGTGAATGGGAAGTTGCAAAATACATTGTTGGACGTTTTTCTGTTTTTTCAGGGTTAAATAAAAAATTATTTTTATATTCTAGTGGAATGAAAACTGCATCCAATATCTTTGTATTGTGTGGTTTCTTGATTCATTTGTTCACAACTCATCAAAAATGTATATACTATGCTGTCTTTTCTCATTCTTACTTTAAAGATCAATGGCAAAACTGTTTTTGCTGTATTTTACAATCATTTTGACTTTTGTTACCCTCTCCCTTGTTTGAACTAGGATTTAAATGCACATAAATTAAAAAAAAAAGTGTGAATTGGAGGGATTATACTATCGAACAAGGAAGAGGTGAAGTAAAGTGGAAGGTAGTAGGCAGGAGTGAGGTTCCCCCACTCATACCGAGCAAGGCTTCAGTCCATCCTCATTTTCCTTACCGAGTTCACCTTCTGGCATTGAAAAAACAGTTGTGGAAGCTACGAGGAGGACCAGAAACATCACATTATACCCACAAATTGACAATGGAAAAACGAAGGGACCCAACTCCAATGGTCCAATTCTCCTGCTAACCATAAAAATGAAGTTTGAATTTTCCTAATAATTCTTCCAACAGGCAACTATAAAAACCCAGATAATATCTCTCAGGTAGGTCCTTAATTTGTAGATCAGAGATCAAACCAGGAAAGTGGTCCAAAATAAGATATTAAACCGAAGTGTGATCTTAGTTTGATGTAATGTCTCAGTACAAATTATAATAATCACAAGGCAGAAAACCACTTCGGATGGAGTCTTACCACCAGTTTAACAGTGCCAAAGGACTAGTAAATATGCACCAAATTGTGAGAGTTGCATCTCCTCCTAGTGAGAATTAAAATTTAGATCCGATACATGTCTAAGATATATTGTGTTTTTTTAATCCCAGCACAGAGTCCAGTTTCTCTGAGATATATATCTATGTAATAGGCGTGGACATAAATCCTATGAGATAAATCTGAGCTATTATGGGATAAATTCAAAATTTAACATTTATCCACATAGTAGATGCATCATCACAGATTTATTCACATAGTAGACATGTCACAATCTCTCCGGAACTCATTTAGAATGTTCAGTCTCAGTACTAACTATATTCAAATGCAAATAACTTTAAAATGAAAAAAGATAGCAAAGTGCTATGAGCATGAAAGTTGTGCAGAACAAAATTATCTACAAAATGAGTGGTATTTCATTTATAGATACCTTATAGATTTTTTTGAAAATTAGCAAAAACACAGCAGAAAATTCATATTTTTTTCATTTTGTCCACAAACAAATGTAAATAACTTTAAAATGAAAAATGATAGCATGGTACTGTGAGCACAAAGTTTATTCGGCACAGGAATATCTACAAAATGAGTGGTTCATTTATAGATACGTTTTAGTTTTTTCAGAATTAGCAAAACACACCAAAAAATTCCATTTTTGTGCACTGTTTCATCAAACAAATGCAAATAACATAAAAAGATGGCATGGTACTATGCGCACAAAAGTTGTTCAGCATAAAAATATCTACAAAATGAGATGTGTTTTGTTTCTAGATTCCTTTTAGATTTTCTATAAATCAGCAAAAAATGGCAGAAAATTCAATTTATATTCACTTTTTTGACTAAGAAATGCCCCCTACAAAAGCAAAAACAAAAGAACTGCGTAAATGGAATATGCAATGGAAAACTCGTGTAATAAATGATTTATCTGCACTCGAGCAGTTTGACCTCGGACACCACACTCGTGGCTTACGCCACTCGTGAGGTTACCAGAGGTGAAACTGCTCTTGTGCAGATAAATCATTTATTACACTTGCTTCCATTGCATATCCCATATATCTATATATCTGTGTGTATATATATATATAGCTATATATCTATCTCAGAGAAATGGACTCTGTGCTGGGATTAAAAATAATTTATAAAATGGGTAGGCTAAATCAGCCATAGATTTAAGCTCACCATGCATGAAATATGTTCCATGCATGGTGAAAAAAAAAAAAAAAAAAAAGGACGGCAGTAAAAAGGCTGAAATCATCAAGCCTTAGAACACTGGCATTTAAAAATGCTGCCATTGTTGTTTCCTCGCTGAAAGCTGAACCCGCTCGCTCACTCCTTTGGCACACCCTGTCTTATTGTGTACACATCCAGAACTCACACACCCACTCATCGTCACAGTCACACATCTTTCACAATGGCATTTCTATCCCCTTCAGCTGTAGCGCAAGCACTTTAAAACAGCCACGCTCAGCTGGCCACCAGCTTTTTCAAAAGAGATTGCCGCACTGCTTACAGCCACACACACACACACACACACACACACACACACACAAAAAAAAAAAAAAATCAAACAAATATAACCACAGCCATCAAGAGAAAACACCTCACCTAAGCTGCAATCAGTCTCAGCTCCCAAACGTCACAAGTAGAACGCGACACTGCCTGTGGCAAATCTAAACTTACTGGCCACTTTTGAAAATTATTTTCTTCCTTCCTCGTCTGACTCTCAGCAATAAAGACATATTCATGGGGCTGAATCAGAGACGCAAACCACGGCCAGCACAGAAAAGCAGGAAACAGCAGTGCATGGAAAAACAATGACCTCATGAATATTAAAACAATGTCCGTGTAAGGACAATTTTATCATACATTAGCAGCATGACATTTATTTATTTTTTTAACATACAAAAAGGTAGGATCCCATTTTATAAGCACAATAAGACACGCATTTATTTTACATATTGGTTGGGGGGGGGGGGAATGACGTGGCACGGCTCAGCCCAAGTGACATTTTCTGCAAGTTCTGCAGGAGTTCAGAGAATGGCCATGACTTTCGCAGGTCAGGCACAATTCCGCGATCTTCCGCAGATAGTTCAACGGCCATGGAAAACACGGGCATTGACAGATGTTAGGGCAATCTGTAATGGTTATGGGCAGCATTAATGACCACCTGTGCTTGTTCTTTTAATAAGAGTCTACCCTCGGGGGCATGATAAAGCTGGTTTGCCTTGTGAGGCATGTCAGGGAGGAGATGGGGCACACACCAGGCTGCCATCATTACATCTTCGTAAGCATCAATCAACAGGGAACTACCAGTGGTTTAGTATCAGGCTTCCGTAGGTATATGGCGAACTGCCTAAACACAGGGTCCTGCTCCTCAGGCCAAAGCCCATCACAACCTGGATGTGGCACATGACTGCAGAAAAAAGGGATCATCGGGGGGACTGGAATGCCCTTGGGAGCAGAGACCCTTTAGAAGACCCTGAGGATGGAGAAAGGGCCCAAATCACCATCCCCTTCATCTGGAGCACCCTCATCCCCAGAGGCGAGGAGAACCAGGTCAGGATGGTATTCATCCCTTTCGTTGGCTGGGGAGAAAGAGAAAAAGCCCACCATTGCGAAAGAGGGGAAACTGGGGGGGGGGGGCAGGCGATGTAGGCCCCTGGGGCAGAGACGGTGGGGCCAGTGTTGGTACCTGGGATAGCAGGATCCTTCAAAGGGAGGACACCACTCCTTGAATATCCACCATGACCCTGGGGACACTGGTGGGGGTAATATAGGCCCCTGGGGTGGTAACTGTGGGGCTGGCGCTGGTACCTGGGATCGCAGGACCCTTCAAAGGCAGGGCACCAGTCCTTTAATATCCATGACCAGCGCAGACCCGATGGAGGTGGATAAGGGTAACCCGGGACGCTAATGGCGTAGGTACAGGGAAGTCAGGATAAGGCCTCATGGGAGCTGGGTGAGGATAGTATGGACCCCCTGTCGTCGCCGATGAGGGTCCTGTGATGGAGCAGGCGTCATAGGGGCCGGTCAAGGTTGAGCCCTGTGTGAGGTACAGTGAGGGCTAAGAGCTGGTGAAAAGCCCATCTCCAGAGGGCGCATGGGTCTCCGAGAGATGTCAGATGCTGGGAAGGCAGGAGACAGGAGGGGTGACAAAGGTGCCCCTGTAACCCACGTCGGTGGGAGGATCACCAACAGGGCCGCTCTGCTGTGTACCAGCAGAGGAGATAGATCTAAGCAGCAGGGGCCTGGCAGATTAGGAAGATCCCTGGCCCGAAGCTCCTCCGCCAATGACCGAGATAGTGGTGGGAGGAGGAACCACCGTTTGTCCTGTGATAAACGGGGGAGTTGGTGGGACAGAGCCCCCAGAGGTGGACCCTGATGCGGCTGTACAAGAGTGCTGCTACTGTGAGTGGGAAGATGAAGACTGGGACCGGTGATTCTTTTTGTCCTGGGGTTTGGCTGGAGATGAACCCAAGGAGAGGGCCTGGGAGGCCAGAGAATAAAGTGTCAGCCACAGCTCCTGCTGCTTTAAGCCGTGGGCCAACTGCTGTCTGTGAGCTGACTGCCAGACGCCGACTCTGCCTTGCCCTGTTCTATTATCTGAAGGACCCACGCATGTGATGCGACTTTCCGCCACTGGTCCAGTTGGAGGGAAAGGCAACCCCCTACCTACCACCTCTGAAGGTACTGGTGGGTATGGATCTAGGAATGAGTCACGCAGATGCTGCTGCAGCCGCACTCCCACCTCTAGGAGCTTTAGAGTGGGCATCTGGGGTGGGTCCTGGAGCAAGCAAAGTCAATTCTCTTCTTTTCTTTGTCTGGCTCCTGAGTGGTGTGTGTTGCTGGCTGGACAAAAGGGTACCCCCTCTGCCTACTTCTTGGTTGTGTATTGGAGAGGAAGTGTACCGATTTTAAAGTCCTGACTAAAGCCTGTAGGTTTGAGAAGATATCCTGAACATCCGCTCCAAACAGCCTGTATCCTCTGAATGGGGGATTTAGGATGGACTGCTACACATCATTGACAAATCCTGTCACCTTCAACCAAGAATGTCTTCTCAAGCAGACACCAGAAGCTGCTGCTCTTACCGAAGCATCAGAAATGTCATAGGTAGACCTTAAAGGAGACAGGAAATGATTTTTATATAGTCAACTGCCCTTCCATCTTCCTTTCCATGCCAATTATGTTATTCTGAAAAGCTCTGATGATTTTTTGATAAATAACGTAGCTTTGGGGTGCCCTCAGATCTACGTAGAGTTCCACTCTCCTCTCCAGCTACTATACTTGATTTTCATATTTCTAAGAGATTCTATGACATCAGTAACTCCCATTACTGCTGCCTGGAGCCCTTGGGGTCTTTCTGGACTGATGTCAGAGTCCAGGGTGGCATTGGACTTTTCAATGCGCTGGAGGCAACCCTCCACACCAGGCCCAAATAGGTCAGTGCCTAAGAAAGATACATCTGCCAGCTTGTGCTGGGTGTCTGCCGTGAAACTCAAGATCCGCAGCCAAGCCCTATGGTGCATGGCAACCGCGGTCACCACCGAGTGGGCACAGGAATCTCCAATATCCAGAGCCGTCTGAAGTTGCTGTTTAGCCCCTGTATGACCCTGGTCCTGGACCTGCTTGATCGTGGTTTGGAGGTCTGCAAGAAGATGAGGAATCACCTCATCCAGAGAGCCCAAAAGGGCATGGGAGAAGTGTGCCATCACAACGGCTGACCTCGCCTGACAGAGGAAGAGCGGGGAGGCAGCATAGCTCTTTAACCAAGAGGTGCAATTTCTTGGACTCCTTATCCGGCGGTCTATCAACGTCTCCCATACAGCCAGAGTGCCTGAACACAGAGTCAGCCACCAACCCCTCAGCTGAGGGATGCTCCGTGAACCCTGAAAGGGTACCAGTAGGCACTGCTAAAGTTCCAGGGCAGGGCCAACTGCCTCACCCACTGGGAAAGCCTCCATCTGAGAGTTCTCTTTATCCAGAATTTCAGTAAGGGAGTAGCAAGCCTGCTTCTGAACAGGCTCCAGTTATCTCCATGGACTCATCCATCCGAATGAAGTTTACTTCGTGGCAGAGAGCATCCTTCAGGACTCTGATATTACATAATACTGCTCTCATCTCTAAAATATTTATAAGAAGATGAGGCTCCTTTCTGGTTCCACACCTGAGCGTGGAGTTCTTGACAGTGAGCTCCCCAACCGATAAGGAGTGCAACCGTGGTGATGGGGATCTAAGATTTCAGTGGGGTACAGGGTAGGCCTTGCAGAAGCTTGCCCAACTGCATCTACCATGCAAATGATTTTGTCCAAGGCTCTGCCACTTTATGTGGAGCCTTGGGGGTGCATGGTCAGTGAACACTGCTTGCTGCAGATGATGCCACGAGTCCCAGCATCCGCTGCATTGAAAGGGGCCTGAACAGTCATTTTCTGTGATGCAACGAGGTCATCTGTAGATGTCATTTCTCCCATCCTCCAGAAGGAAAACCCTTACCCTGGAAGTATCCAGGAGGGCTCCTATGAAGCGGAGCTGCTGGGAAGATGAATCTGGCATGTTCCCCAAATCAGACCCCAGGAAGTGACAAACTGAGAAGCTGTGGTGACTGCTTCCTGTGTCTCCTGCCCAGACGGGCTGGCTAGGAGCCAATCGTCCAGGTAGTGACGACTTCAATGCCAAGGTTTTAGTGACCTCCTCCCTGAACAGGTACTTGCTTAACTTTTCAAGGTAGATAACTGGGCGCATGCCGCCTGTTATCTTGGAACCAGAAGCAATGGAAAAAGGAACCTGTGTTCCGTTCTGATGAGGATCAATGTCTACTGCCCTGTTCCTGCAGAGGCCCCGTATCTCAGAACTAGGAAGATCTGAGAGGTGGACAGACAGCTGCCGTCTGGGTAAATCTCTGCAGAAATGGAAGTGTATCCCTCTTGGACAATTCTGATAATGCATAAGTCCACTGTAACAGACTTCCAATGGTTGCAAAACCAAGTCAGACACCGCCTCCTACCGCTGAGAGGCATCCACCTCACAGACAGCTAAGGTAGCACCTGGGCTGAAGCATCAGAGGTTGGTACAGGGCACTTTTGGACCCAGTGCCCTCTACTGCGTTTTGATGTTCTGGGCCAGGAGAGTCACCTTCTACAAATGCCAGTGGCAGCTGCCCTAAAGGCAGTTTTGTAGGCATCCATGTAACCTTTCAGCTGATTATTGGACTATATGCACCTGATAATGGAGCATTAGATTCAGGGAGGCTCTAGACCACTGAATTGAGTGGGTTCCACAGGGTGTACTCGTACTGTGGAATGTAGGAACTCAAGACGAAGTCGTCTGCTTTGGTCCACAGATGAAGTCTGAAATACTACAGTGGACCCCATATCTCTGAGGAAAGACTAGAAAGAAAGATCTTCCATCACAGGCCCCCACTGATTCAGAAGGCTTGTGTTCCAGCCCATAAAATTAATTACCCACTGTGTCGACAAAGCAGGACAGGGTGAGACTCATTAAGATCCACTTCTATCCCAGAAAAACCTCCAAAAGGCAGGTACAGGCCAGGAACCACAGGAGACGCTGCTACTTGTATTGGCGTATATGAATTCAGCGCCACCTGAGGTGCCACCACCAGACGTGGCGCCAGCACCGATGCTGGCCCAAGACCTGAAGAAAGATATTTTTTTGGGGGGGGGGGAGCAGTACTCGTGCTGGCCCCTGCAGGGAAAAAGGTGAGGAGGGGTAGGCACGTGGACTCAATGGTGCTGGCACCGTGCACACATCCTAGCCTGACTGACCTGGGTGGCGGCCCAGTGGCTTGAAGGCACAGGAACGGGGTCCACTGGCCAGGCCAACTGGCAGAGACGCCGCACCCACTGTCTAAAAGAGCGGCCCAGTGATGTAACTGCTCACCGGAGCTCCATCAAGGACAGAGACAGGATCCAGTCTGGAAGAGCATAGCAGTTAAGAATGGAGTCACAGAGGACTCAACAGGAATTGGGTCAGGCCTACCGCTCTCCACCACTGATGATACCCATGCAGATGTACCAGACGGTGATCGGACAGTGCCGTTTCTTCCACTGACAGGAGGAAGAAGAGCTTGAGGTCAAGCGCAGCCAGGTCTCTGATCCAGGTGCCCCCCCCCTCCCCGACTGCCTGTGGTCGGACCCCCCCTCCACAAAGGGCGGCGGACTGGACACAGTCCCACTGCCATAACAGCTTTCAAAGTTTCCCTATCACCACGATCGACTAAGGTCGACTCAGTTGATGGCAGGTTAAGAATTTTTTTTTTTTTTTAAATAAGAAAAGAACACTAAAAGTAGTAAGTTAATTGAATACTGAACGGCATGTAGCTGCTGTTGTATAGATGAAGACTTGACTCCTGTCAGGTGAGGGACAGTCACCGAAGTGCACTCGACGGCAGGAAAAAAGGAACTGAGGCAGCTGAAGGGTCGACGCCGAGAAAGCCTATATGGCATGAGCTAGTCTCACAGCGCCACTCATGCGTGGTCCTATCCCAGCGCCGGCCCTCCTGAAGATTTTTGGCTCCTCTGCAGACCTAGTGCCTCCGGCGTAATCCCATTAGTGTGAATGAGAGATGGAGACTTTTAGTCCAGGAAGATCACAGAGTAGCAGTTGACTGTAGCTGCGGCGTCTCTGTGGAGGGCCCTATGAGTATGGCCTACGGCAGGAAAACTGAAGAGGGAAGGAGCTGCCTATGTTTATATGGGGAGTGCCGACATTGGACATAGTTGTGGATGGCCCCTAGCAGACTGTTTGCAAAAAGCTTGTGTGTGGTCTTAGTATCTGGTAGCTATAATTCCATAGGTGTGACCAGATGAGATATGCTTGAAGATATCCCATCGTTCACTGTTCCAGTAGGTGGTGGTGGTGGGAGGTACCACTGGACTCTATGGAGTCACTCAGACACATGGACTGGGACCTGGGGGTGTGGCACCAGGTACTTAGAAGTATCACAGGTTCTGGGCAGGTGTGCGGGGGTACCACCAGACACTTGGGCCTACCTATGCATTTTGGAGACTGGCATTCAGGAGGGTGGGGTGGGGGGGTACCACTAAGCATCAGGGCAAGGTTACACTGGACCAGGACAAGGGACTGGAGCTGGGGGGGGGGGCCACTAAACACCAGGAACTTTATTATAATCATAGTGGGGCTGGGCATCTAGGTGGCAGGGGGTGCTGGTCACCACCAGGACTGCCGTGGCGGGTGACTAAGGACAGTTACAAATCTGCCACAGTTTCCCATGCAGTCGAGTCCATAGTTGGCATGCATAGGGCTCTTAGTGCACTGTATGCCCAAATGGGCTCATTTCCATTCTGTGGCTGAATACTGCGTCACAGCTCCCGGTGCTACCCAGTCTGGGGGAGCAATTTCCTATGGGCTGGATACAGCCCTGGTCAAGGCTGCGGCAGTGCAAAGTGACTCTGTGCCAACACGACCAGATATTCAGCCGGAGAGCGCCTGTGCATTAACCTTCAATACTGCAATCCCCAGGCCAGGCGCAAGTGCAGCCCAAACCTTTGTGCTCTTTAGCACCTTTTTCAATATCCAGCCCCTTGTAAAAAAAACAGCTTCAATTTAAAAAGAAATTATAGGAGGAAACAACCCATACTGAATTATTTCAACATTTTATGAAAAATAAAACATCAACATGGTTTACATAACATCACTTTATTGTCCAATTGTACAAAATTTCCATTTAAAGCTCCAGGTGCAATGTCTGGCAGGCAGACTCCGGGTGCAATGTTCATAATTTAGCTGCCTCCAACCACACATTACACTCATACAAAACTTCAAGCCAAGAAATCACCCACACATAAAACCATAACTGTAGAATAAGGCTTTTTAAAACTGTAGGGATGAACAGTAAGCCAGCCACAGGATACAGCATATTCACTTACCAATTAGATGGTTTAAGACATCTATACTGTTTGCATAAAATCACTTTATTATCCAATTGTACAAAATTTCCATTTAAAGCTCCAGGTGCAATGTCTGGCAGGCAGACTCTGGGTGCAATGTTCACGGTTTAGCTGCCTTCAACCACACATTACACTCATACAAAACAGTCAGGCCAAGAAACCAACACATAAAAAAACATAACCGTACAATAAGGCTTTTTACAATTGTAGGGAAGAACAGTAAGCCAGCAAGAGGACATAGCAACTGTAACTTTAGAAGCACATTAACACAAATTGGATGGTTAAAAAAAAAAAAACAAAAGGGCGAGCCAGTGGACTTCCCAATTAGACAAGGGTAAAAAAATAAAACTTACAAATGGTCTGACAACTGCTCGTAGAATGGATGTGCCCTGTGCTGGAACCTGAAGCAACTCCACACTTACCTTACAAAAAGGTTTTAACAAAAAAACTATCACTCTACAATTGGTAATTTATAGAGAGGGCTTTAAAAATTAAGCCAAAAGTAGCTCTGATTAGGACGTGATCTTTCTCTATTTCTTGGCAAAGGAGATTTTCATGGCATTACTCTGGGTTATCTTAAACCCTTGCAGTGCGTCACGGGCTGCTCCAGCCTGTACTTCATTATCAAATTCTACAAATGCAATGTCATGGCGCCCAGGAACCAAACGCACTTCTTTAAAGCCAGGGAATCTGAAACAGAATGACAAAAGAAAAAGATTAATTTTTGTTCCTAGTACTGCTCATCAGGTGGGAAGACTGACAAAACTTGAACTACTGTACTTTTAGAGTCACCGACACCTCTGAGGAAATATTAGAAATGGCAATATTGACAATTCTACTGTTCATTATATTTTCAGCACTTCCATTTATTTCTAGAGCATGTACCTGAAAATCTTGATATTAAAGCTTTCACCTGCTCCTGTTGCCTTTCTGCAAGTGACACCACAATGTTACTGTGTAAATGTCACGTGTGGAGGATTATTTTGAAGGGATAAAGGCCTGTTTAAATCTAATGGCCTTCATCCAAATTGAGAGTGAACAAAAACACTGGAGCATAGTTTTGAAGCATACATTTCTAGGTGTTTTTAACCATTACAGGAGGTGGCTGGTGCAAGCGAGATCCTTGGATGGAACTCATGAGGGACACCTGGGGCAGGGCGGTATGTCA
Source organism: Neoceratodus forsteri (assembly GCA_016271365.2). Taxonomy (NCBI): domain Eukaryota; kingdom Metazoa; phylum Chordata; order Ceratodontiformes; family Ceratodontidae; genus Neoceratodus; species Neoceratodus forsteri. The sequence goes on along the minus strand of CM057450.1, from coordinate 497,091,989 downwards.
GGGAGCAGAAATCACAGCAGATGTACCATTTCAGGGGGTGACCAAGGAAGTACTGGTCCAAGAGTGGAGTGAAGGAGAGAAATAGGGTTTCCTGGGGGACAGGTGGACTGCATAAATTCCAGAAGCTTTGGAAATAAAATAAGTTATCTCTAGGATCTCAAGAGCAGCTATGATCTGTTCAATAAAGACAGGAAGGGGGAGAGGGAAGAAAAAACTCACCATAGTAATGATGTTTCTTCTAATGGAGTCTTGCTGTATTCAGACATAATGCAGTTAGCCCCAGCACTTGAACTGCCCCGGAGAGGAAAGAGTCAACTCCATGCAGAAGCATGGAACGTTGAGCTCGAGCTCGGTTTTCAAACCTCTGTCTGTGGTACTTCCCAGTGTAACCGTCAGATTCTTACGAGCAACTAAGTAGGCACTAAAATATGGAAATTGTTTGAAACATATAGCCAAAAGGCAAAAAATAGTTTTGGGGTCCAAAAAGACTCAAGTCGAGAACTCAAGAAGAAACAAGGTAGTAACAAATTAGGCTATGAACATAAGAATAATAAACATAACAGCTACCCCACCAAAAGGGAAGGTACAAGGTATACCCCTGAGATGCAACACTGTACTTGCCAGCCCACTTCCCAAAAACAGGTTCTGAGAGGGGAGGCGGGGGAGTCTGAATACAGCAAGACTCCATTAGAAGAAACAACATTACTGTGGCGAGTAATTTTTTCTTCAAACATGAAGTCTTGTATTCAGACATAATGCAGACTACCAAGCAGTTCCCTATGGAGGAGGGAATGCAGAACCTACTTTGGGAACAGGCTCTGCAGTACTGCTGTGCCAAATCTAGCATCACTCCTAGCCTGGATGTCCAGGGAGTAACGCTTGGTGAATATATGTACTGTTTTCCAGGTGGCTGCTTTACAGATCTCTAACAAGGGAATATCTCTGGCCGCAGCTAGAGAGGCAGCTGTACCCCTAGTAGAGTGAGCCCTCAGGCCTGAAGGGGGTGTTCTACCCAATTTGTCATAGCAGAATTGTATACAAGAAACAATCCACCTAGCAATAGATCTTTTAATGGCAGGCTTACCTTTCCCCACGTCACCATAAGTGAGAAACAATTGAAGACAGTCATTTCTGTGTGCCTTAGTATGCTCTATGTAGTAGCTAAGTGCCCTTTTGACATCCAAACTTTTTTTGATCTTCTTTCCCCTGAAGAAGAATGGTCAGTGAAAAACACAGGGAGCGATATGAACTGGTTTAGGTGGAAATCCGATACCACTTTAGGCAAGAACTTCCTATTAGTTCTTAGGACCACTTTATCTCTATGGAAGGATATGAAGTCAGGTTCAACTGACAGGGCCTGTAATTCACTAATCCGCCTGGCAGAAGTAATAGCTACCAGAAACAGTTTTCCAGGTCAAGTAATTCAATTTAGCCGAAGCCATAAGCTCAAAGGGTGGCTGCATCAGCTGAGCAATGCAGACATTAAGATCCCAAGGCGGAGTAGGCTCCCTAAAGGGAGGGTTAACATGGAGCAGACCTTTGAAAAACTTTCTAAAAACAGGATGAGATGCCAGGGAAGAGCCCTTCCCTGCTGAGAGGAATGCAGAGACAGCTGCTAGATGAACCTTCAGAGTGGCAGGCCTAAGGCCTAGACCATTCAGATGAACTAGATAGTCTAAGGTTGTGGAAATGTCTGCAGAATCAGGCAGGATGCCTTTCTGAGAGCACCAAATACTGAACCACTTCCATTTGTAATTGTTAAGTTTTTCTAGTGGAAGGTTTCCTGGAGACCTTTAGAATATCCAGAACTCCCTGAGAGAGACGAAGTGCTACATATTCTAACTCTTCAAGAGCCAGGCCTTGAGGTTGAGGGACTGGAGATTGGGGAACCAGATCCGCCATTGGGAGAAGAGGAGAAGATTGTCCCCTGTGTCCTGGGAAGACACAGGGGACGTGCCACAGCCAAGGACAACAGAAGAGGATACCAGGGCTGTCTGGCCCAATCTGGAGCCACCAAAATCACTGTGCAGGGTTGAGTTCTTATCTTGATCAGAATTCTGAACAGGAGAGGGAAAGGAGGGAAGGCATAGAGAAAAGTACAGGTACGTAAGAACTTACCATAACAGTAGATCTTAGAGAAAAGCTCTTGCAGCAGGTTACATCATTAGGACTGAAACCGTCAGGCATCAGGACCCCATGGAAATTTTCTAGCTAGCCGTCTTCAGCGGGGACCGCCTCCGACGTCGCTCCCGCCCACGACGTCAGGCGTAATACATAAGGAGGCGGTCCCGCCAGAATCCCCAGTTCTCCCGGCCACTGGATGACATCAGAAGAGGAGACAGAGGATCTGCCATCAGATGGCCAAGACTAAAGGACAAATCATCCCAACCTAGAAGACAGATGTTGGGCAATAACGTACCTCCTCTAAGGGGGAAGGTGGGTGGGAAGGCACCTGCTGCAAGAGCTGTTCTCGAAGATCTACTGTTACTGTAAGTTCTTACGTAACTGTACTATCTTCTTTGAGATACAGCTCTTGCAGCAGGTTACACCATTAGGACTGATTCCCAAGCAATGGCGACACACTAAAGCCATTGGGAGGAGGAAAAAAAAAAAAAAAAACAGTACCACCCTGCTCGAACCTAGGACAGAAGACCCTGAAGGACGGCTAGGCCGAAACCAGCCCTTCGCCTTGAGGCGATGTCCAGGCTATAATGCCTAATAAAGGTATGCACTGAGCTCCAGGTGGCTGCAGCACAAATGGCTGAAGTGGACACATTCTTCAGCGCTGCAAAGGAGGTGGCCACTCCTCTGGTAGAATGGCCCTTGACCACGCCCGGCAAGGGTTTGCTGTACTTGTCATAACAGAAAGAGATGCACTGAATGAGCCAACGTGAAAGGGTCTGCTTCGAAACAGGGGCCCCTATCATCCTCTCAGCAAAGGATACGAACAGCTGATCCGTTTTTCGGTGCTGTTTGGTCCTGGTCAGGTAATATCTAAGACACCTATGAACATCCAGGGTGTGAAGCAGCGCTTCTCCTCGATTGGTGTACTTAGGAAAGTACACTGGTAAGTCGATATCCTGATTAAGGGTAAGGGCTGAAACCACCTTAGGCAGAAACTTAGGATTTGTCCTCAGGGATACCCTATCCTGGTGGAAAATTAAATAAGGCTCTTTGCACATGAGTGCATGCAGTTCAGAGATTCTTCTCGCCGAAGTAACTGCAACTAAAATCAACGTTTTCCACGACAGAAACTGTAGCTCGCAGTCTGCGGCTGGTTCAAAGGGTGGCAGCGTAAGCTGCTCCAGGACGAAGGGCAGGTCCCAAGGAAGAACCGGATCCTTGATAGGCGGCCTAAGGTGGAGGACCCCCCTTACAAAGGCACGAGTAGTATCCAGTTGAGCCACCATATGATGGCCTATGGGGGCATGATAGGCTGAGATTGCACAAAGGTGCACTTTGATCGAGGAGCAAGCTAGCCCAGATTGAAAAAGGGAAAGCAGGTACTCCAGAACCAGCTTCTCAGGACAGTCTAAGGGCGAGAAACCGTGCGTTTGAGCCCACAGACAAAACCTGCGCCACTTCATGGTGTATGTTGCGTGTGTTGCCGGTTTTCTGGCGGCAGAAAGTACTTCTGCCACCTCTTGCGAGACCCCGTGTTGCATCATGGCTATGTCTCTAGGAGCCAGGCATGTAGGTTCAATGAATTTAAGTCCGGGTGGACAAGTGAACCCTCCTCCTGAGACAACAGATGGGAGCTGATTGGCAAAGGAAATGGAGGTTCCCGAGATAGCTGATGCAGTAATGGGAACCAGATTTGTCTGGGCCAGAAAGGCGCCATCAGGATTAGCGTCACGTGCTCCCTGTGAAGTTTGAGAACTCCTCTCTGGATCAACGGGAAAGGAGGGAAGGCGTAGAGGAATCTGCCCGCCCAGGAGAGGGACAACACGTCTCGCCAGAAAACACCAGGCCCTGGATCTAGCGAGCAAAAACTGGGCAGTTTTGCGTTGGATGGGGACGCGAATAGATCTAATTCTGGAGTGCCCCATCTTTGGAACAGATCCTCTGCCACCTCCTGTAGAAGTTCCCACTCGTGGACCTGGCCTGGGAATGACTCAGGCTGTCTGCGACAGTGTTGTCCACCCTGGGAACGTGAACAGTAACAAGGTTTGCGCCATGCCGGATTACCCATTCCCACACTCTCATGGCCTCCCTGCAAAGGGGTGAGAGTGTGCCTCCTTGTTTGTTGAGGTAATACATCACAGCAGTACTGTCTGTTTGCAACAAGAGAGTACTCTGTGGAATCTCCGACTGGAAAGCTTGCAGGGCATAAAGGACCGCCCTCATCTCCAATATGTTGATATGGAGATAAGATTCCTGGGTAGTCCATGTTCCCTGAGACCTCACCCCGTTCAAGTGCGCTCCCCACCCCAGCCCTGAGGCGTCTGTGGAGAGAGTTATAACCGGAGATGGCACTGTGAAAGGAACCCCCACAGAGAGGGTTCTCTGATCTAGCCACCACTGCCAGTCCCGAACCACGGCCTTCGTGATTCTGATTGGATGTTGCAGATGGTCTTGCCGTTGGTCCCACTGCACCCTTAACATCCACTGGGTTACCCACATGTGGAGTCTTGCCATCGGGACTGTAGGAATGGCCGCAGCCATGTGTCCAAGTAGGCGAAGGACCAGTCTGGCTGGGATGGTCTTCGCTAACAGGTCCCTTATGAGGGATCAAATGCGTTCTGCTCTGTCTTCGGGAAGAAAGGCTTTTCCCTTGACGGTGTCCAGAACTGCTCCTATGAAGTGCAGTTTCTGGGACGGTACCAGAAGAGACTTCTCGTAATTGATGAGGATGCCCAGAGACTGGAAAAGGGTCTGGGTAGATTGGATGGCTATCAGTAGTGCCTCCTTGGAAGGGGCCATGAGAAGCCAATCGTCCAGGTACGGGAACACGTAGTGGCCCTGTCTCCTCAGAGACGCTGCCACAACTGCCATGCACTTGGTAAAAACCCGAGGTGCTGATGACAGCCCGAAGGGAAGCGCCCGGAACTGATAATGGCGGCCGAGAAACTAAGCACAGGAACCTCCTGTGCGCCTGAGCACTAGGAATGTGCAGGTAAGCGTCCTGCATGTCCAGGGATGCCAAGAAAGCATCCTTCAGCATGGGGATTAGCCCCGGAAGGGTCACCATGCGGAAGCGCTTATAGACCGACAGATTGAGGTCGCTGAGGTCCAAAATTGGACGGAGGTCTCCTGTTTTCTTTGGAACCAGGAAGAAGTGCGAATAGTATCCTGCTCCTCTCTGGTTCCCTGGAACGTGCTCCAAAGCTTCCTTCTCTAGAAGCGTGAGCACCTCCTGCTGTATGAGCAGGGCGTGCTGACCTGAATAGCGGGAAAGCAGAGGAGGCCTTGTAGGCTGGTTGTCTACAAACTCTATATAATGACCTTTTACGACCAATTGTAGCGCCCACCTGTCGGTGATCGACCGCCACCCTGGCAGGTGGTCCGCGATGCGACCCCCGACCTTCATTTCCCGTTGATCCTGCGGAGGGGCAGGGGCCGAGAAGGAGTCATGCTGTGGCAGCACTGGATCCTGCAGGTTGGGCCGACTTTGTAGCTCGTTGGCCTCTGCCTAAGGATGTCTTGGCCTGGGCTTTTTGGGTGAAGGAGCTCCTCTGTTGCTGGCCGGAATGAGGTTGTTGCCTTTAGGTCCGGCTGCGAAAGCGACCCTGGTTCCTGCGAAAGGAACTAAGCTGAGACCTGTACATAGCGTGTGCAGATCTAATCGCCTTCCCGGCTTCCTGCAATTTGGTGATCACCTTCTCCGAGGCTTCACCAAACAGAACTTCGCCATGAAAAGGGGCGTCCATGATGTTCTTCTGGACGTCCGGGGTAAATCTGGAGACACGGAGCCAAGAGTGTCTCCGGAGACTCACGCCTGAGGCTGCAGCTCTGGCCGAAGAGTCCGCAGAGTCGTATATGGCTCTAAGAACCTGTGTGTCCACGTCCGAACCCGTACGGAGGAGTTGCAACAGCTCCTCCTTCTGGCCACCGTCTGGCAATTTTTCGGCTAGGTCCTGTCCCTGCTCCCACAATGCGTTCTGAAACTGAACCATGTGGGTGAGGCAGTTCAACGACATAATGGCGCAAGTCGCAGCCGCGTACGTGCACCTGCCCAGGACGTCCAACTGCTTGGACTACGGGTCCGGTGGCTGCGTGCTCAAGTGCTGCGGTTTCTGAGACCGGTCATGCGAGGCTTTAATGACCAGGGAGTCGGCCAGAGGATGGATCGCCAGGTACTGGTCCTCCTTGGCCCCTTGTACAGGCGGTCGGCATTGCCGGTCGAGATAATGGATGCTTCCACCTTGACCTTGGTGGCGTCCACAAAGGTTGTCCACCAAGGGTGGCACTACAGGCTTGGGGCCTTTTGGCCGAAGGTAGCGAGCAAGGTGTAGTCTTTCGGGGTCGAGCTCTTCAGCGTCCCACCCCATGTTCTCCTGAATATGCCTCATCATCTCGGAGAACGAGGGGTCATCCGGGGGCGGGGGACGACCTGGGAAGGTCGCGTGGGTCCGGAGAGGGCGCTGATTGGAGGAGGAGATCTGGAGCACTCAGAGATGTCACATCTGGAATCCTCTGTGGACGGGGTATAGCGACGTCTTCTGGTCTCTTGGGGCTGGGTGACCCTGAAGTGGATCTTGACGAAGGCCTTCTCTTTTCCAAAGATCTGCCCCTAGGAGGTGATGCTGGCTCCTTTGGGGACGATGCCGATCCTGCTGACCCCCTAGGTGGAGAAGGGGGTGCAGAAGTCGGAGGGGCCGAAGGCATAGGAGAAGGTTGGGTGGTGACCACATCCTTTTTGATGGTGTCCCACCAGAAGGTGAAGAGCTCCTTCACTTCTGTCAGATTTAGGCCCGACGACGGACCGGGCGCCGGTGGCCTGTCGTCGGGGCCGGGCGTCAGATCCCCGGGGGTCTCTGGTTCCGGAGAGGGTTCCCGTGGGAACTCAACGGGACCGGGGTTGCCCGCCTGGTCTTCGCACTGGGTAGACTCCTCCTCCTCCTCCAACGCCTCCCGACCGACGTCTGTCCCCCGCCGGCGTCCTCTGGGGCGAATGCCTGACTGGCGACGGGTGATGGACGGTCGCCAGTTCCTTGGACTGCCTATGTGCCTTGGCCGACGTCTGGTCCGATGTCCGCTTAAGGAAGGTCAGCTCCTTGGTCTTACGCTGGGGTGGCGGCGGTTGGGAGACAGACCCACGACGTTTGAGGCCGGATGCCGGGAGGACGACTTATGGCGCTCCCCAGACCTGGACGAGGCCTTAGCCAGAGTGGAAAAAGCAGGCCTGGAGGTCTTGACAGGCTGCAGAGAACAGGAACCACTAACCGATTTGACAAGAACCGGGGGAGGCTGAGAGCGGGCCCTCGACGGGGAGCGGTCTGACCTGGGGCCGGAGCTGTGGGAGTCCAAGGCCCTGGAAGGAGATTTGGGTCTCCTTCTCCCGGTGCTTCTCGCGGTGCCGGTGGGACTTCCCTGAAGATTCCCCTCTGGAGGAAGGGTCTTGGTCCATTGCCTTAAGTTTCTCCTTAAGGAGGAAAACCTGGAGGGCCTTCTGGCGGCAGATCCTCGTATGGCTGTTAAAGCCCTGGCAGAAGGAGCAGGCCTGGGTGTCGTGGTCCGGGCCCAGGCAGCGGACACAGGCAGAGTGAGGATCCTTAAAAGGAATCTGTTTGCCGCAGGCACACTTCGATGAATGGCCCTCCACGGAAGTTGGAGGACACAACAGACGAATTCCGAAGAAAAGAACTGTTGAAATTCTCCTAGTCATCGTGCGCTAGAACTGACCGTGAGGCCGATGTTGCGAAGTCAACGGCGGGAAAAGAACTGGGGATTCTGGCAGGACCGCCTCCTTATGTATTACGCCTGATGTCGGGGGCAGGATCGACGTCGGAGGCGGTCCCCGCTGAAGACTGCTAGCTAGAAAATTTCCGTGGGGGCCCTGACGGCTTCAGTCCTAATGGTGTAACCTGCTGCAAGAGCTGTATCTCGAAGAAGATCTTGCCCTTCCAGTCCAGAATGAGGGCATCCTGGGGTGCTGTCCCCAGGACTGGAGGTCTGCAACAAAACAGAGGAAGTTGATTGTCTGGTGCTGCAAATAGATCTCTGGCATGCCCCACCTGGAGAAAATGATCCTCAGAATGCGAGGATCCAGGGACCATTCGTGATGTCCCTGTGAAATCCTGCTCAGGGCATCTGCTAACACACTCTTTTTCCCTGGAAGACGAACCGCTACCAGGGAAGTCTGAAGGGAATAGGCCAGAGACCAAATCTTCATAGCCTCCGTGCACAAGGCCATGGACTGAGAGCCTCCCTGCTTGTTGATGTACCACACTGTGGTAGTGCTGTCCGTCCTGATTTGGACCACCTTGCCCTTGACTGAATCTGAGGTGTGAAAGGCTAGGAAAACTGCCCCGAGTTCCAGGAGATTGATATGAAGAACCGACTCCTGCAGGGACCAGATTCCCTGAGCTGTTAGGGCTCCCAGATGGGCTCCCCAACCTAGGAGAGAAGCATCCGTAATCAGTACTACTGATGGAACTTGAGAGAGAAATGGAACCCCTTGTCTAAGGTTGTCCTGGTCCAGCCACCACTGGAGAGCTTGTACCAGAGTTCAGGTCACTGTAATCAGTTTGGAGAGAGTGTCCCTTCTGTGACCAAAAGGACCTTAGATGGAACTAAATGTCCCGCATTTGAAATCTGGTTCCTGAACCACTGCAATGGAGGCTGCCATGTGGCCCAAGAGTTGGAGGAACCGTCTCACTGGAAGAGAAACCTGAGGCCGAAAGGAGGAAGCGAGGTCTACTAAGGCCTTCACCCTTGCCAGAGGAAGGAAGGCTTTTGCTTGGTCAGTATCCAATTCCACCCCTATGAAAGTGAGAAGCTGTACTGGTTCGAGGACTGATTTTGGCACACTTAGAAGAAACCCCAGAGAACTGAGCAAGTCCTGGGTGGTTTGCAGAGCTGCCCTGACCTAATCTGATGACTGCCCTACCAGCAGCCAGTCGTCCAGATTTGGAAAATGGTGATACCCTGTCTTCTGAGGTAAGACACCACTACTGCAAGACACTTTGTGAACACCCTTGGATCTGATGTTAGGCCAAAAGGCATGGCCTTGAACAGATAATGGCCTGAAGGCAACTCGAACCAGAGGTATTTTCTGTGGTAGCACCTTATAGGGCTACGGAAGTAGGCATCCTTGAGGACCAGTGATGCTGGCCAATCTCCTGGCCTTAAAGAGGGAAGGATTATTCCCAGAGTTACTGTTTAGAATTTGGGTTTTGATATGTGTTTGTTCAAGTACCTTAGTTAGATCCAGGATGGGTCGCCACTACCCTGTTTTCTTTGGGGTAAGGAAGTACCTGGAGTACAGGCCTTTTCCCCAGTGTTGAGTAGGAACATTCTCTACGGCTCAGAGAGCTAGGAGAGAGGAAACCTCTGCCTCCAGGGCAAGGGTTTCTGAGATTGATGCAGCTGGAAAAGACTTGGCCCTCCTTTTTGGGTACCTTTTGAAACTGAGGGCCAGTCCCTGGCTTACTACTTCCAGGACCCACTTGTCTGAGGTAACAGACTTCCAGGCCTGAAAGTAGTAAGCCAGCCTGCCTCCTACTGGGACTGGGGAGTCGACCCGGGCTGACACCTCAGGGTGTCTGCTTGGCAGGAGCCTTAGACTGGGAGAAGGAAGCAGCCCTGCTCATCCCCCTCCTGCCCCTCCCTCGGAAAAAAAACCCTTTGTGGGTAAGACGCAGCGGCCTGGGCTTGGTAAAGAGGCCTGCCCCTGGACTGCTGCTTTTGAGGAGTGTCTTGCCTTTCCTTGGCCTGTGCACTCCTGTAAGTTGTCCTGTATTCATCCATTTTCTTCATGTAAGCCTGTGTCTGCTCCCCAAACAGAGTTACCAACAACAGGAAAATCCAAAGCCTTAGACTGGGTGTCCTGTGATAGGCTAGTACATCTAAGCCAGGCACGCCTCCTGAGAGACACAGATGTAGCCATGACTCTGGATGCCACATCGGAGTCCACAGCAGCGTGAAACTGTACTTTGGATGCCTCAATTCCATCTGCAGCCACCTCCTCCAGCTCTTTGGCTAGCTGGGGGGAGGCCTATTGATCCAGTTTCAGAACCGTATCCCACCTGGACTTCTGGTACCTGGCTGTATAGGCCATATAATTTGCCTGTCTGAGTCCCAAAGAGGATGCCAAGTATAGCTTTTTGGCCATGGCATCAACTTTCCTGGAGTCCTTGTCTGGGGGGTGTGAAGCCAAAGGAATGTTTGCCCTGTCACAGGCTGCAGCCTGCACTACCCCAACATGGCTGCAATGTGAATAAAGGAACTCCGCAGCTGAACCTGAAATACCTCCTGTCCATTCTCTTATCCACAGGAGGTATTTAATTAGGAGTTTGTAAAATTTTGTGTGTCTCGTTTCCCCAAGGATTTATGAAGAGGGATAGATAGCCTTTTGGACTCTGGGATGTCCATCATTTCCACAAAATCAGGCTCTTCATCCTCCTCTGCGGCTTCAACCAAGGGAAGCTGCAAGGTTTCTGCCACCTTTTTGTAGAACAAAAAATGTGAAGGGGACTCAAGAGAGCTTGGGAGGAGACACCCCTGAGGGCCTGTCTGGGGAGATGTCCGGTTCAGTGGGCACATCCAGACCCCCCTCATCATTATCATCATCGGGATAGTCTTCGTCTCCCTCCCACTCCTCATAATAAGCATCTGGATCATAACCTGGAGGAGACCAAACCGACCGCCAAACCGGCAGTACCAATTCGGACGGAACCGGTCTAAGCAATTGAACAATGCTAATCGCTTTGGCTATTTCGTCCACAGTTGGAGAGTGCAATACAGGATCCAAACCGGCTGACTTGCGCTTCTTTTTTGATGGAAACAACCCCTCGGGGTCGGCTCTCCTTTTGCCCGAGGAGGTATCACCTAGGTCAATAGGCACCTCCTCAGGTTCGTCCACAACCGAACCGGGCTGGCCATCCGGATCTACGGACTTCACGGCCCCCCTTTCCTTCAGCCTACTCAGTCTTTTGTCTAGAGTGGATTCAGGAACGTTTTTACAGATTTGGCAGTCTGACTTGAGATGGTCAAACCCCAGACAAACACAGATGAGGTGGGGTTCAGCCTTAGTAAAGGCCTCCCCACACTCAGTACAGTGTTGAAACCCAGTGGGACCGGTTTTCTTCTTGGGTTTCTCAGACATGGCCAACCTAAAATTACCCTGTTGCAGCTTTCAAGCCAGGTAACACAATAACCGATCTGTTACAAACAGTGTCACGGGCTGTTTAAAAGAACCAACAAAAGGTCCAGTTCTTTTGAAACTGATCGGTACCGGCACACCACTCTAATCCCAGAAATAAAATTAAACAGAATGAACAAGGTCGGTTCCAAACTGGACCGACCGGAAAGAAACCGAGGAAAAGAACAATTTCCAACGTTTTCACAAAATAAAACACAGTCACTACCTATCTACACACTACCTGTACCATAGACAGAGGCTGGAAATCCGAAAATAAACAAATATGCAGTTTAAACCAAACGCTTTTACTTTTACTGAACCAAGCAGAGGAAATCTCCCGGAGCGATTTCACTGTTAGGCAGAGTAAAGAATCAGACGGTTACACTGGGAAGTACCACAGATAGAGGTTTGAAAACCGAGCTCAACGTTCTATGCTTCTGCACAGAATTAACTCTTTCCTCTCCGGGGCAGTTCAAGTGCTGGGGCTAACTGCATTATGTCTGAATACAGCAAGACTTCATGTTGTTTGAAACGGGCACCATTTTGCCTTTAATGCCTTCCCGATGTCACTTATGAAGACACTGAACACTGGCCCCAGTACAGATTTCTGCGGGACCCCACTGGTGACCTTCTTGGTGCTGGAAAACTCACTCTCAACCAGTACTCTCTGGGTTCTACCACTCAACCAGTTCTCAACCCATCTCACCATGTTCTCCCCCATCCCTGCATTCTTAGTTTCATTGTCAACCTTTTGTGTGGTGCGTTCTCTGGTCTCATGCCATGGCTTGTCATGGTTCCATGGGAAGCTTGGGCAGATGAAGACCAGGGTTTGAAGGATGGAGCATTCCTAGAGGTGGTACTGGCGGAGGTGGTCTAGGGCTCCAGAGGACAGAATGATTCTGGCTGTGCACTATGATGTATACCAGAGGGAAATCACTTGGAGGATGGCAACTTTTCCATCCAGGGAGATTTCTACTGGAACTAATATAGACTGGCCCAGTTTTCCCAGACTGTAAACAAGCTGCTTCCTTTGGCCTGCCTAGAGTCTGTTAGAGCTTTTTCATCGATTAAATGCAAGGAGTTCTCAGTTCTTCTCTGGCTGTCCTCCATTCGGGGCTCTGACAGCCGAGCGAGACTGTCTGCCCACCACAGAAGCATTCATCTTTTCTGGGGAGGGTTTGGCCAGTTGCAATGGAAAGTATTTGTGAGGTGAGCTTAAAGCTAGTATTTGTGGGGTGAGCTTAAAGCTGCAACCCACCTTTAGCGAACTGGACCCAGGCCCGACATATTTCCTAGTGAGTTGCATGGGGTAACTAGGTCCAGTGTTTGCCAGGACTGTTCGGTGCTCTTAAGAGGGGGTTCTTTCTGTAGGTGTTGAAAAATGCACTGGTGAGGTCCCTTCTGAAGAAGCCATTGCTGGACCCAGACAGCCTGGCTAATTATAGACCAGTTCTAACCCGACCTTTCTGGGTAAGGTTATTGAGAAAATTGTGTCACTACAAGCTGAGGAGCACCTTACAGCCTTTGACATCTGAGCCCCTCCAGTCCGGATTAAGGTCTAGACATAGCACCGAAACCATACTGGTCAGGGTGCATAATTACCTACTTAGGGTGAGGGAAAGGGAACGGTCAATTCTTGTCCTCAATTTATTAGCGCTTGATACTGCTCACCATGGGTGGCTGTTGCACTGGCTGGAGTAGGGAGGGCACACTAACAAAGTCATCTACTGGTCTTGAGTACTACCTTAGGGACAGGATGCAGAAAGTAGTGATGGGTAATTTCTCCTCATGCTTGGTGCACCTGCTTTGTGGTGTGCCCCAAGGGTTGGTGTCATCGTCCATGTTTGCAGTATAGATGCTGCTCCTGAGAGTGATCATTAGATGTTACAATCTGGGTTTTCAATGTTATGCCGATGACATCCACGTGTACAGGTCATTTGCACCCAGGACTAAATATGCGGCGAAGATCCAGAACTGGTTGGCACTGAGCTGGCAGAGACTCAATCCAGACAAGACTGAAATTCTAGTAATCTACTCAGGCCAAAGAAAGGTAGCGGTGGCATTTAATGAATTTAAGAGGTTTTGGCTCTTGCTCTGGAGGCCTCCGTAAAGGTGAAAATTCTGGGGGTCATTCTGAATTACAGGCTGACATTTGAAGCTCAGGTGTTAGCAGCAGTCCGGAGTGGCTTTTACCAACTGAGGAACATCAGCTGGATTAAATCCCTCATCACCTCTGAAGACCTGGTAATGCTAGTGCATGCTTTTGTGACTCCCAGATTACTACTGCATAGCCTATGCCTCGGATTTAATGGAGGTGTCCTATGATGCAGCTCATGCAGAATGCAGCAGTCAGGTTACGGAGACATGCCTAGATCATGCCATGTGACCCCAGTCCTACATTAACTGCAGTGGCTGCCAGCGAAGTGGCTAATCACCATAAAGGCTGGGTTACTACCCTACAAAAGGCCTTGCGTGGGAAGGGCTCAGGCTATCTGGCTGAACTCCTGTCCCTTCATTCATCCTCCTGCCTTCTCTGCTCCACTGATGTGGGCCTCCTGGATAAATTCCTAAAGCTAGGCTTAAATCCTTGGGGGACCGGGCTTTTGAGGTAGCTGCCCCAGTGATACGGAATACATTTCCTGCACTCCCCCAAAGCCCCAGGCCCCATCAGTGAAGGCCTTTAAGAGGGAACTGAAATTCTACCACTTTAGGGAGGTGTCAGAAACATCTGAATAATCTCCTGAAATCTATTTATGTAGTTGCTACTGCTGGTTACCTTATTTATATGTATTTTATTGACACTTTATTGTGGTTAAAATGCATTTATTGCTGCACATTTTACACTGTATGCATTGTGAGGCACCGTGAGCCTCTGGTAAAAGGTGCCATACTAAATAAACTTTACTACTACTAATGTACACTACTTCTTTTAAATGTCAGGGGGATGTAAGCTGTCAATGTGATTTGGTTTTCTGGAATAATTTTCTGATGGTAGATAATAAGGAAATCATGGCCCTCTCATATGTTGCAGCTTGTACAGTCCCTCATAACAGAATGAGCATACAGGTATTCTAATCTGCATGTGTATCAATGCCAGCATCAGATTATGGGGCTGCAATACTGGCTGTGGCCTTCTGGAGTGATTTGTGCCTGGGCAATGACAGCCTCCTTGAGGATGTCAGCCCCAGCATACTTATAAATTCTGCCTTCTCTGTATCATCCTCTGTTTCAGTAGAGGAGATACTGAGTACGTATCATATATTTACCAATGTAGAACAGGAGGAAAAAAATGTTCATTAGTTCTTGGTGGAGAATTGAGAACATGGCCTGGGATTACCTCAGGCTGTATCGGGTCCCTCTCCTGCCAGGACTGCTTGGATGACCAGAGAGGATGGGAGTGGCAGCTGCTGTGACAGGATACCCCATAGCCTGGAAGAACTCTTACTTTTTTTATTGTCCTATGCAGAGGGCACACCTCTACTGTCTGCTCCTGGGTCGTGTGTGGTGACAGCTGCATGCTGTTTTCCTTGCCAGACGCCTGAAGCTTTTTACACTTTTTGCCATTATTAACATTAGGGCTGCCCCTATCAGATGCCCTGTGTTCTTCAGCAGCCCTCCAAGCCGATATGGTAGTCAATGGAATGGTGAGAAACCTTCTGATGCATCCTCTCCACCATCTGGCAACTCCCTCCATCTGCAAGGATGCAAAGGCTTTTCAAAGCAGGCAGCAGCAGGCTATTCAGGCAATGTGAGGGGTCTGTGACAAGAGAACATAATTATAAACTGGGGGGGTGCAAGAGAAGTGTGAGGAAGTACTTCACTCAGCGGGTGGTGGAAGGGTGAACAGTCCAAGCAGGGAAGTTGTCAATGTCGAAACGGTTACAGGTTGCAAGCCAGGGTGGGATAAACACATGGACATGGTGAAAATAACCGGGGGAGAGTCGTCGAGTGGGGGTCATTTGATAAAATGGTGCTACAACTAGGGGAAAAACTGCGTAGGCACTCCCACCCAGAGCTACACTGGTAGGGAATAAGGCAGGGACTGGGCAAGGCTTGATGGACGGAGTCTTTCTGCCTATAAAATCTGTATTTCTATTATTTTCATCTACTACATACTCTCGTATGTTATGTCCAAATTTGTGCCCAGTTATGGTTACAAAAACATGGTATGTGCCCAAATTTGCTAACAAAACAGAAATTTGCACTAAATTTGGGCACTGGGCAGTAAAATTCCGTCTGTAATTTTCCCACCGACCAGATAGAAGTTAAATAACATTGTTCTATGAGAGGGACCCCTGAAAATCTGCGAATCAATGTTATAGCCGAGGCTCTGAGCGCATGCAATCTAAGCATAAATACAGTAAATTGTTTGGATGGTATATCTGCACAATTGAATTGTTGAAATGGTAATTCAAATGATTTTTTTTTTTTCATTTCTATAGTAGAAAAACAAGTACTCACTGATTAAACAACATCGACAACATCAGTTCATTGGTTTCTTCTGGAAGGTTCGTCAAGAACAGGATATGATTGGGGGGATTCTCAGACAACTAGAAGAAAAGACAATGAGATGTAACTGGAAAAACAAGAGTGTGACGCACAGTTTGACCATTACGGAGCTAGCAAGGAGCAGGCTATATTAACAGGATTACAGAAACTGCCCAGCCATATCACAGTCACATCCTACAAAGCAACTGTGGTTACTTAGTGGCTGTATCTGAAGGCAAGCTAAACTCACTGTTGATGCCTTCCAGTTTACTCTTCCATCACAAAACTAGGGGCTGGGTTTTCCAAGACCTGGAAGAAGACACATCTGCCACATGTGCATGTGTCCAGTTGCACCAGCTGTGTCCACTGCCCACCTGGGTGCATCAGGTGATATTTTCAGAACTGAGCTCACGGAAGCATGCATCTGTCATTCAGGGACTACGGACAGACCATTAAAAATGGTCTGGCTAAAACTGTGAAGACGTCTATATGCTTTTGTACATCAAACTGTATTTACTCTGACATCTTGTGTAATGTAAAGTTCCTCCAAAAATACATGTACTTATAAGCCAGTGCTTTGGCACCAAATCAAATGTAAAGCACTGTGCGTCTCTGATGCATTTAAAACTTAATAAAAATGTATTTAAATAAAATGGTCTGGCTAATTTTATCTAGTCACCTTTATCCACACTTGGACTTGCAGACTATTCCTGGTTCAGCTGCTCGCATCCAATGAAATCTGAGGCAGTGCGCATCAGAAAATCCAGCATCACAAGTACATCTCTCACTGAATACAAGTACTTCTCACACCCCTCTCTGCAAATGAAAAATTCCCTCCCCAACTACTAACAAATCGGACAAGCCCCCTTGCGTAATAAAAACAAATCAACCTCCTCCTGATCTACTTACTAACTTCTGAAAGTCTGTTTTGTTAAGTATGTGAAAATTGTTCCAAACTACCCTACCAGACAAGAGAAACTAATTCTCTCAAGAGCTGGATTCAGTGCCATATTCTGTCTCACCTTTCTGCATTTCTTTTCTGTTCTTGTTTATTACAACACCACAGATTCCCAAGACTGACACACTAAATACTCAGACAAATGTTGTGCTGGTGGCATTGGACCTAAAGGACCATGCATCATCTGACCATGGGACATTGGACCAGGAGGCATATGCCCAGGGCCCATACCCGGTGGAGGCATCATGCCAGGAGGTGGCATGTATGGAGGCTGTCCTGGCATCGACATCATGCGAGGACCCTGGTTCATTGGAGGCATGCCCTGTGTCAGAAAGAAAAAGATATTAAGCAAATGTATGATAAAGAAAGCAAACTGCACAGTGTTTGCTGATCTCCTTATTTGTATGATTTCCCATGTAATCACTCTGGAGTGTCGAGTTATGATAACTAAACATTTAGTTATTGTACTATCACAATAATATGTAGACTGGTTTGTGGGAAGGGCTTTGCACCCTTAGTTGAGAAGTGGGGAAGAGAACCTAGCAATGGACTGCGAAACCAAATTTTTCACAATTTATTGCAATATAGGTAAACAGACAGTATTGATAACACTATCCAGCAAAAATTATCGCAGCAATGAAAAATAGTTATTGTGAAACCCTTACGTCATTACATTAAACGGATCTGAAGAACATATCTGATCAACATAATAGAGAACTACCCCACCTCCTGGTGAAGAAATGAAAATTACGTACCTATCGTAATTCTTTTTCTTCCTGTGCATCTTCACCATTAATCACTGGTGGGTACTATGCCGGAGGTGCTGGGACCCTGCGGGAAGCCTTTTAGCTTAGAAAAGCTTTCTCTCCAAGAGGAGGCGACGATAGGGGACGGTGCTGCCCGAGGCCATCACATTGCGTGGCACTCGCGGGTTGGCCAGTAACCAACGTTGTCCCCTCCACTACTTCAGTTCTGCTCACCCGGAGAGAAAAACAGAGAAAATCAGGTTAGGAAGACCAAGGGACAGGAAAGGATGTAAACTGAAAAAAGGAATAAGTCAACCAAGAGGACAGGTTAGGTCTAGCTGGGTTTGGAAGATGGACCCCAACCATCAGGCAGGCTAAGGGTGGGCATAGAAGAGAAAAAAAAGACAGAATAAAGGATAGAGGTGAAAGGAGACAGAAGGAGGAACGCTGCCTCCTAACCCTCAAGGTGCACAAGCAGACCAGAATGGGAATCAAACTCTGCAGAAACTCCCCTCTAGAGGGCTGGAACATGAGTTACACTGAGATGGATCTCCCTCAGAGGATCAGATCACATCTAGACAGGAAAGGATAGCCGCAGCCATAAGCTTATGAAGGCACCAAGGCCAGACACACAAGATGTCAGCCCAATGTCCGCCAGCCAGATGTCTACAAAGACTCAATCTGGTCACTCCACTTCCCTTTAAGAGGAAAAGGTGGGGACAGGACCCACCTCAGGACAAAGTCCCTCAGAAATTAGATTTAAGGGAAACTTTCAACTCCTAATCTCAACACCACTAGAGGCAGTGAGAGGGAAACCCATAAGGCTGAGACCTTTGGGAGTCCGAAGAGACCTTGCCCTCCGGAACAACCCCGGGGAAGGTTGCCCAGGTTTAAGTTCATCCAGATAGCCCTAACAAGGAAGAGGAGGTCCCTGAAGCCCTCCTGGCAGCGAAACCCTGCCAGAACTAGCAAACTAACAAGGAACCTGCAGGCAGAGGCCTACAGGAGCCTGGAGACGAGAAGAGTCTCCCCAACTGCCAAAGGAGCCCCAGAAGAGAGGGGCAAGAGCCCCTGCTTGCCCTCTGCCAGGTGGGCCCCAGTTGCTTCAGTGAAGTGGCACGGAATCGGAGGTACCAGTAGGAATTCACCCACAAGTGGCCTCAATTTGGGAGAGCAGGGAGGTGGCACTGCCCAGAGGCTGAGGCCCAAGAGAGGATGGAGGGTGGGAAGCAGGGATTAATTAAGATATACAGTAAGATCAAGAATTACGGCAAGTACGTAATTTTCATATCTTACCTATGTCTATCTTCACCATTCATCACTGGTGGGTGAGTACCAAGCACCACTAGTGGTACCGGTACTTCCCTGAAGGCTAAAACAGGCTTCAGACTCTCATAGGGGACACACGGGAGAAGAGGGCCCATCACGGGTGTGGCCAGGGTCAGGACAAGTCTCCTGGCCTGCAGGAGAAAAAACAGGCCCCAAAATGGCGAGGCAGTCACCCTATGCCAGGCCAGGGGTGACAACCGGGGAAGGCGAAGCCATGCCGTCCGCCTAAAGCAGACTGCTCATCCCACAATCCTGGAGGCTACTGCGTTGGCATCATAAGATGTCCGGGCCTGGTTTCTTGCTACCTTCAGGCCTCGCATGGAAACTGCAACAGCCTGCCTGGTTGTCTCGCTGTCAGGCATGGCCACCAGGATGTGCCCAGCGTAGCCCACAGGCGCCTTTCATATGCCACCATGTGTGCCTGATAAGAAAAAATTACCACAGCAATCTTGTTTCTTCCAAGGGAGTCTTAGTGTATTCAGACTTATCCAATTAGCCCTTCCAGTTGAACTGCCCCAAAAAGGAAAGAGTTAAAGCCTATATGCTAATAGTGGAACGTTCAAATAGGCTCGAGCTCAGTTTTCAAACCACTGTCCACAGCACATTCTATGTAACTGTCAGATTCTTACGAGCAACTATAATAGCAATAATAACTAAACTATGTTAACAACCTACTAACCAACACAGTCCCAATGACTACAGAATCCATAAACAAATGACCAGCCCAGTGGCTCAGTATCATCAGAAAGAACAGCTGGAGTGCAGTGCCCCCCAGGTTTTAGTAGGGGAGGCAGGGAGGAAGGTCAGAATACAGGAAGACTCCCTTGGAAGAAACAAGATTACTATGGTAAATAATTTTTTCTTCAAACCCCAGAAGTCTTACTGTATTCAGACTTATGCAGACTACCAAGCAGTACCCCTTGGAGGTGGGCAAAGAATCTACTTGAGAAGTAGGCTCTGCAATACTGCTGTGCCAAACCTGGCATCACTTCTGGCCTGAGTGTCCAGGTAGTAGTGCTTTGTGAATGCATGAACAGTTCTCCAGATAGCTGCTTTACAGATTTCAACTGAAGGGACATCTCTAGCAGCTGCTATGGAAGCAGCTGCCCCCCCCCCCGCGGACTGAGCCCTCAGGCCCACTGGTGGCTCCTTACCAAGACTGCCATACCAGAACTGAATGCAAGCCACAATCCATCTTGTAATGGTCCTTTCTGTGGCTTGACTTGCCCTTTTCCACGTCTCCATAGGTGAGGAACAGCTGGGTACACTTATTTCTATGGCCCTTTGTTCCAGATCACAGCCGATAGCCCTCTTAACATCTAGGTTATGCAGCCTACGTTCTCCTGAACTAGAATGTTCAGCAAAGAAAACTGGCAATGTAATGGACTGGTTCAAGTGAAAAATCAGACCATTTTATGGAGGAATTTCATATTTGTTCTGAGAACAACTTTATCTCTTCGGAGAGCAATGTAGTTAGGCTCCAAAGACAATGCATACAAGATCACTGATCTTTCTTGCTGGGGAATATGGGTGTGGGCAGGACAGTAGTGTGGTGGGTAGGTAACTGGCTGGGTGGCAGGACACAGAGGGTGGTGGTAAATGGCTGTCACTCCACAGAGGGAAGAGTGACCAGTGGGGTACCACAGGGATCAGTGCTGGGACCGGTCCTATTCAACATCTTCATCAGTGACATTGCACAGGATATAGAAGGCAGAATTTCACTGTTCGCTGATGACACAAAGCTCTGTAACAGAGTAGACACACCAGAGGGTGTAGACAGAATGAGAAGGGACCTGCAGAAACTTGAAGAATGGTCAAGGGTTTGGCAGTTGAAATTCAATGCAAAGAAGTGCAAGATAATGCATATGAGGCACAAAAACCCTGGCACAATATATCAGTTGGGGGGTGAGGATATAGCATGCACCAAGCAGGAAAGGGATCTTGGGGTTGTCATCTCTGATGACCTCAAGGTAGGGAAACAGTGTGACAAGGCATCAGGTAAAGCAAATAGGATGCTGGGATGTATAGGCAGGGGCATCACCAGCAGGAAAAGGGAGGTCATAATTCCGCTATACAAGACACTAGTGAGGCCCCACCTGGAGTACAGTGTACAGTTCTGGAGACCATACCTACGTAAGGACATAGACAGGGTAGAGAAGGTTCAGAGGAGGGCAACAAAGATGGTGCATGGGTTGCATCACAAATCCTATGAAGACAGGTTGAAGGAACTGAACATGTACTCCCTGGAGGAGAGGAGGGAGAGAGGGGATATGATAGAGACATACAAGTATCTTACAGGGAGGAACAGGGTGCAGGAAAACACTATTTTAAGCGAAAAAGATGTTTCAGGACTAGAGGGCATGGGATGAAGTTGGAGGGAGGACGATTCAGAGGAAACATGAGAAAGAATTTCTTCACAGAACGGGTGGTGGACAAGTGGAACACCCTGCCAGAGGAAGTGGTGGGGGCTGAAACAATCACGGGATTTAAGAATGCATGGGATAGACATAAAGGAATTCTAGAGGTCAGGGGTAAGGGGAAATAAGACTTCTAGGAAAACAAACTGAACTTACAAGCTCAAATGGGCAGACTAGGTGGGCCATAGGCCCTTATCTGCCGACACTGTCTATGTATCTATGTATCTATGTAAGTGATATCTACCAAAGACAGTTTTCCATGTCAGATACTCAAGTTCTGCTGAAGACAAGGCTTCAAAAGGGGGCTACATCAACTGTGCTAAGCAGATGTTCAGGTCCCAAGAAGGGGTCGGCTCTCTATAAGGAGGCTGCAAGTGGAGCAACCCGTTAAAATATTTATTTCTTGAAAACAGCAGTAGAAGCCAAGGAAAAGCCCCACCCTGCTGAGAGGTAGGCAGAGACAACTGCCAGGTGTACCTTGAGGGTAGAAAGCTGGAGACCTAGAGAATGAAGGTGAGCCAACTAGTCCAACAGGACTGCCAAGCCAGCTTCCTGTGGATCTGTGCCCCTTTGGGAACACCAGATAGAGAACCTTTTCCATTTTGAAGTGCAAGTCTTCCTGGTGGAAGGCTTTCTAGAGACCATTAGGATGTCCATCACTCCTTCAGAGAAGATGCAAGCCTGCATACTCTAGGTCTTCAAGAGCCAGGCCTTAGCCTGAGGGACTTGAAGTTGGGGTACAGGATCCTCCCCTGGGAGGACATCAGAAGGCTGTGCCTCCTGGGGAGGCAATTTAGACTGGTTGTTGAAAGGGTCAGCAACATCGAGAACCAAGGTTGTCTGGCCCAGTCTGGAGCCATCAGAATCATTGTAGTTGACTGACATCCGAGTTGGATTAGAACTCTAAAGATCAGAGGAAATGGAGAGAAGGCATACAGAAACTTGCCTGTCTAGTCCAAAAAGCAGTGCATCCAGAGGCACTGAGCCCACTGCTGGTGGCCTGCAACAGAACTGGGGTAATTGACTGTCTGGGGCTGCCAAGAGGACCATTTCTGGAGTGCCCATCTCGAATACTGCTAAGCAGGACTGGTCTGTTCAGAGCCCATTCATGATGGCTCTGGTTGATTCTACTGAGTGCATCTGCCAGGACATTGTCCTACCCTGGCAGGTGGACCGCTGTCAAGGACACAATGAGGGAGTATGCTAAACTCCAGATCCTCATGGCCTCTGTGCACAGGACCTTGTTTCTCCCTGTATGTAGTACACGGTAGAGGTGTTGTCTGTCCTGATCTGCACCACTGTAGCAAATGACTGAAGTGCTAAAAGCACTGCCTTCAGCTCCAGCAGGTTTATGTGAAAGAGAAACTCCTGCTTGAGCCATGTGCCATGAGCAGTGTGGCCCCCTAGGCGGGCTCCCCATCCTACAAGAGAGGCATCTGTGGTCAGCACCACGTGGGAGAAAGCTGTAGGAAGGGGACACCCATCCTGAGGTTGTCCCTGTCCTGCCACCACTGCAGGGCTTGCAGTAAGGTGGATGTTACTGGCACCAGCTTGGAAAAGGAATCCCTCCTCTGCGACCCGAAGGTGAAACTGAATGTCCCTCATTTGAAACCTGGCCCCTGGTATCACTGCTGTGGGTGCAGCCATGCGGCCCAGGAGTTGGGAGCAAATGCCTTGCTGATCGAGGGAAGTGCAGTCGAAAGGAGCCTGCCAACTGAACTAAGCTGTCCACCCTTGCTGGTGGTAGGATAGCCTTTGCCTTAACTTTGTCCAGTTCTGCCACTATGAAATCCAGGAGCTGGACCGGTTCCAAGACTGATTTCTTGAGGTTCACCAGAAACTCTAAAGACTGCAGTGTGTTCCGTGTAATGGACAGGCCTTCCTTTACCTGCTGAGGGTAAAGTCCTACGTCTAGCTAGTCGTCCACGTAGGGATACACAGCAATTCCTTGCCTTCTCAGATGTGCCACTTTGTGAAGGCCCTTGGAGCTGATGTCAGGCCAAAGGGCAGAGCCCTGAACTGATGGTAACTCGAACCTGAGATATTTTCAGTGAGACTGCCTGATGGGAATGTGAAAGTACGCATCCTTCAGGTCTAAGGATGCCAGCCTGTCCCCTTGTCTCAGAGTAGGAAGGATCACAGCCAGAGCAACCATTCTGAACTTTTTTTTTTTTTTTTTCAGATGATCGTTGAGGTATCTTAGATAAAGAATGGTCCCTTCACTCCCCACTTTTCTTCAAGGTTAGAAAGTACCTTGAGTACAACCCTTTTCACCTGCTTGTCTTGCAGTAAAGTGGACACTTCTGCTTCCAGCAGAGCCGTTTCTGAATTGGTGGCAGGTTTGAATGACCTTGCTCTTATTTTTGGGAATGACTTGAAGCTTAGAGCAAGGCCCTGGCTTATTACTTCCAGGACCCACTTGTCTGTGGTAATGGCTTGCAATGCCTGGAAATAATAATAGGCCAGCCTGCCCCCTACTGGGGTTGGGGAGGCAGCCCTGACAGTCACTTCAGGGGTCTGCTTCGCAGGGGTCTTGGGCTGGGGACAGGGGCCAGCATCCCTTCTGCCCTACCCCTAAACTAGCCTCTTTGCTGCTGCTGGTAGGCAGGGAAGGCCTAAGCCTGCTAGAAAGGCCTTTGGTAAGGTCTGTCCCTGCCTCTCCAACTCTTTCTGTGGAGCGGCAGCCTTCTTGGCTGTAACACTCTTATAAGCTATCCTGTACTCATCCATTTTTTTCATGTAGACCTCTGTCTGTTCCCCAAACAGTGAGTACTACTGGTGATGCTGGTAAAGGAGAGCAGAATCAGGATTGGGCGGGGGAGGTAGTTACCCTTAATTCTAGGAGCCTTGCGAGGAAAACTGCAGAGTTACAGGTGCTCCTGGCAGAGGGAGAGGTGGGCATTGCAGCCATCACAGAAACATGGGCCACCCAATACAATGACTAGGACCTGTCTGTACCAAGGTACATGTTATTTTGCAGGGACTGGGTGACTGGGAAGGGGGGGCACAATATGTGAAGGAAGGACTGTAGTGTGTAAGGGAGGAAGGGGAGGAGGGTAGTATGAAGTCACTTTGGATGCAAATCCAGGATTCCAAGAATAGGATTCTCAGAATGGGAGTGGTGTACAGGCCGCCATCTCAGACGGAGGAGTTAGACAGGGAACTAGCGGGACAGATCAGAAGGACCTGCGAGAAGGGTAGTGTGGTGATTGTAAGGGACTTCCACATGCCAGGAGTGGACTGGAGTACCCCAATAACCAGGAACAGAAGGGAGCAGGTACTGCTGGATGCCTTCCAGGACAGCTTCCTGCTGCAAATGGTCAGTGAACCAACCAGGTTAGGGAATACCCCTGACCTTGTGCTGGCAAATGGGGACTGTGTGAGAGAACTTGCGGTGGAGGAACCGCTGTCGGGGAGTGACCACCACTCAGTATGGCTCACACTGGATATGGACAAGGAAGGAGTGGAATCTGGCACAAGAGTGCTGGACTTCAGGAGGGCAGACTTTGGGAGGATGGTGGAAGTGGTAAAAGGGTACCTGACCAGAATTCAATCTAGTATGGACACTAACCAGAGGCGGGAGCTCATAAAGCTGGGGATAGTGGAGACAACCAAGACCTGCTGCAAGGCCCAGAGCAAGAAGGCTAGAGCCAAGAAACTGAGCTGGTTGAGCAAGGAGGTCATGGAAAAGGTAAAGAGGAAAAGAGCTGCCTTTAGGAGGTACAAGAAAACAGAGAGGACAAGGAGGAGTACTTGATGGAATCGAAGGAGGTAACAAGGGCGGTAAGGGGAGCCAAGGTATCTACGGAGCTCAGGCTGGCACAAGGCATTAAGAAGGAGGAGAAGGACTTCTTTAAGCACATCAAGGAGAAAAGGAGCTGTAAAGACTACATAGTAAGGATTTGGGGCTTGGGTGGAAGCAGGGTATGAGGCAAGGCAGAAGCACCAAACGATTACTCTGCTCGGTATTTACTAAGGAAGAGGGGGGTGACACCCAAGGGGGGAGGAATAGCAGAAATTGGGGGGGGGGTGACAGATGGGGAAATTATGGAGGGTAGAGTTTGGGAGGTATGAAGGCATTGAGGGTGGACAAGGCGCCAGGCCCAGATGGCATCCACCCCAGGGCACTGAAGTAGTTGGCAGAGGTCCTTGCGGGACCTTTGGCAGACCTATTTAATGCTTCACTACACTTGGGGTGTGTATCTCAGGACTAGAGGATGGTTCATGTGGTGCCCCTCCACAAGAGTGGCTCCAAGGATGAACTGAGAAACTACAGACCGGTGAGCCTCACATCCATTGTGGGTAAGCTAATGGAGACTATCCTGAAGGAGGGCTGGTGGCCCTCCTAGAGGCCAAAGGACTACAGAACAGCAGACAGCATGGCTTCATACGTGGCAGATCCTGCCAAACCAAACTGGTGGAGTTCTATGACTGGTTAACTAGGCAACTGGACAGGGGCCATGCATTTAATGTCCTGTATCTAGACATCAGTAAGGCATTCGACTCTGCCGCATGGAAGGCTGGGAAGTAAGTTAGAAGGCACAGGAAGTGGGTGCAAAGCTGACGAGATGGGTAGTGATCTCGCTTCAGCGAAGGCAACAGAGGGTGGTGGTGGGTGGGGAGCTCTCACACCCAACGGTAGTGACGAGTGGTGTTCCACAGGGCTCAGTGTTGTTTGGGATATTCATTGCAGACATATCATTGGACATCAAGAGCAAGATCAGTCTGTTTGCTGATGATACCAAAGTAGCAGTGGTGGTGGACAACCTAGGGGGATGGCAGGGGTTGCAGGATGATCTGGCAAAGCTTGAAACCTGATCAGACACCTGGCAACTAGGGTTTAATGCCAAAAAGTGCAAGGTGCTGCATTTTGGGATGAAGAACCCAAGGAGGAGTTACCTGCTGGGGGGAGTGCAGCTAGCCCAGACAGAGGAGGAGAAGGATCTGGGGGTGCTCATTACAGGGTCAATGAACAACTCTGCACAGTGTAGGAAGACAGCTGAAAAGGCCAACAAAATGCGGGTTGCACTGCAAAGGTATATCCTTGAGGAGGGAGGAGGTGATTCTGCCACTGTATAGGTCACTAGTTAAACCGCACTTGGAGTACTGTGTGCAGTACTGGCGCCTGTATCTGAAGAGGGACATTAAGTTACTGGAGGGACGAAGGGCGACAAAGATGATCAAGGGGCTGGGGGACCTCATACGAGAGGAGGCTGAGGGAGTTGAACATGTACTCGCTGGAGGAGAGGAGGGACAGGACTGAAACCTTTAAGTACATGAAAGGAATAAACAAGACAGGTAGAGAGGGGCTGTTCAAAGTAAAGAAAGGGAGGGACACCAGGGGCCATGATATGAGACTGGAGGGAGGAAGGTTCAGGAGGGAGATGAGACTTTTTTTTTTTTTTTTTTTTTTTTAAACTGAGTGGGTGGTGGCTGGGTGGAATACATTACCTGCTGAAGTGGTATCCAGTAGAACAGTGGGCTGCTTCAAAAGGGGATGGGACAGGATAAGGGGGAGGGTCAATGGAGTCGAAGGGTGGGGCAGTTGCAGAATAAGGGGTGCTAGCTGCACATTCAAGCACACTTGATAGACCTCTAGGCCTTTATCTACTGGCAAATTTTGTATGTTCGTAGTTCTGCACTAAGGGAAAGTCCAGGGCCTTAGCCTGGGTGTCATGAGATAGGTTTGAGCACCTCAGCCAGGCGAACCTTCTTAGTGAGACAGCAGTGGCCATAACTTGAGAGGCACGGTCACTGGCATCCACAGTCATATGGCTACTGGGCAGGCAGCACCAGGGCTTCTGCCACGTTCTTCATGAAGGCATAATGGGAGGAGGGGTCCCCAGAGTGTCGAGGGGGAGACTCAAATTCTTGGTGGTCAGGAGAGACTTCGGGTTCAATGGCTTCAAAGTCCTCCTCCTCTTCATTACCATCTCAGTCTTGGTCATAAAATGCTTCAGAGGCATATAGACTGGTGGAAAGTGAAGTACCAGGCATCTGAACCGAAGTGTGAGCCGAGGTACATTGAAACTGTTCACCTGGACCGGTTGGAATCGACTGAATAATGCGAATAGCCTTCGTGATTTCTTCAGCGGTTCCGAACTTGCAGTTTTTCTTTTTGGCAGAAGCTGTTTCAAGGGTAGTCTCTGTGCTCCTTTTAGTCGAGGAGGTCTCGCCCTTGTCTGTTTCCACTGGTTTATCCATGGAAGTGGAATCTGATCGGCCATCTGTGTCAGCAAACTTTTCATCCATTCTTTCCTGCAGTCTATTGAGTTACCCATCAAGCGTAGACTGAGAATTTTGTAGCAAATTTCACAGTCCATCTTCAGGTGGTCAAACCCTAGGCAGAATACACAAACTAAATGTGGCTCAACCTTTGCAAATGCCTCATCACACTTGGTACAATGTTGAAACCCAGTAGGACCGGCTGTCTTCTTGGGTTTCTGTGACAATCTCAAACACTTAAGATTTTAGTACTTATCCACAGTTGGTGGTCAGGCCTGGATAAGAAAATAAAGAACAGCTTTGGTTAACGGCCGGGTTAGCAACCAAGGGAAAAACCAAGTAAAATACTAGTATTTTGTTTTGTTTTTTTTTTTTAAACCGAAACTTGACCAGTCCCAGATACAAGACTTAAACAGAAAAAACCTTAAACCGTACCTCAAAAAACTAAATAAATCACGTCACCCACAGCAGCACCAACCGTGGCACTGGCCACTACCAGAAGCGGCGCCCACATAGACGTCAACTGCGGTGTCTACCTCAAATGAGACATCCTCCTCAGGGACAGCGCCAACTGCGGAACCAACCCCTGAAACTGCACAGACAGTGGCACCATTACACAGCGTGGCACCTGAACCCTCAACGGTGCCAACAAAGGAAAGGGCGGTGTCGTGTATGGTGTTGATCCTACGAACAGAATCCAAGGAAGACCTTCTGCTGAGCTCGGAGAACATCCACCACTTAGGGGAGCTTGGTTGCCAAGCCAGGTTGTCCTGGTCATCCTCCAAATCAGGGAGGAGGAGACCACGGCGACCCCCTGAAGAGGCAAGACCAGACACTCTACACATCCTGACACCCGAGATCGGTGCCAGGAGGGAGACTCAGTGGCATCTGCCTCACTCACTGGCACCGAACTTGGTGACAGGAACAAAGGCGACCCCCCTAAAGGAACCACTGATGCAGGCCCCGTGTGTAGCTGAGGCCTTGATACTGGGGTTGGCTGGTTCCCAGATGGGGAACCAGACTGTGAGTGACCCACAAACGGCCCCCTGGAGGAGGCTGACCATTCCCCCGACCGCTTGCCCAGGCGTCCGGGCTCAGTGAGACCTGAACCAGCGGATGCCTGCTCTCCCCCAGTGCGTGCGGGGGTGGGGGCAGGGAACAGGGCCTAAGGACCTTACTGGCCCTCGTGAGACAGCCACCATAGGAGATTTTTTTTTAAATATTCAACCTCAACGCAGATCTCCAATGTGCAATAATCCATACTAAAGCAGGTGTTGCAATGATCCATGTCACACTTGTCTCTAGGCAGGTAAGACAGTCATGCTGGTCCGTTACGGTGAACCAACAGATACGGGGGGCACCGATGTATAGGGGTAGTCCCCACCTTTGAATGCTTCTGCCCCAAACCAGACATGATCTGACCATACACAAAAATACAAAAACTAAAGAAAGATCAGATGTTAAACAGAGTTTTAGCATAATAAAATTGTGCCTAAGACGGCGACGAACTAGTACGCCATCTCGAACTAAACTGTCATGAGCAGAACCAGACGGAGTGATGTAGAAGACATCCAAGCTGTCCCAGAAAGTCACAGACGTCGCCTCGACAGTGGGAAAAGCAGAATGGAGGTTGTGGAGGGGATGATGTCGGTTACTTGCCAACCAGCGAGCATCACACAATACGTCAGCCTCAAGGGCAGCGCTGTCCTCAATGTTGTCCTCTCCTCCTCTTACAGAGGAAGCTTTTCTGAGCTATAAAGCTTCCCGTGGGGTCTCAGCACCTCCATAGTACCCACCTCTGAAGAATGACAGAGGTAAGATCAAGCTGGTTAACCTCACACTAAGTGAGAGTGGTGACACCATGGGCACAAGAGCAATGCTGAAGTGCCCTTATGATGTCACTACCCTTATGAGCTATGAGGTTACCAGCAAGTTCTTCGTGAATTTTACATATGTCCAGGCAAATTAGGAAAGAGCAGCCACAGGACCCAGTGTAGTTTCTTGTTTACTAAAAGGCTTACTAAGCCCTCGGATGCTGCTGCTTGGAGATAGGTGAGCACGTCAGAAACACTTTTATGCTGTAGTTGTTCCTTTGAATGGCACAAGTGCGAATTTAGTGTGCCAGGCAGACTATAAGAAAAGGGGTCAGTCGTGGGTTCCTTATGTATAAAACTGCATCCGCTATCTGTAAAACAGCCAATACAGAACTTGATGGCAGATGAGAAAAAAATCTTGTTTCTTCCAGAGGGATCCACTAATATTATTACTCTTGCAGTGCTCCCTTAAGCCAGCACTGCCCCAGAGAGAATCGAATGCTATGCTAATCATGGAATGTTTAGCCCATGCATCTATTTTCAAATAGCCCAGTGTCAACTGCCTACATTCTACCTCAGATTTCTTAGAAGCCTGCAAAGAGGCCATAACATGTGTATCACTATTTAAATAATTATAGACGAATAATGCCCAACTGGGCAAACATTAACCAAAGGACTAGTATAAAACAAATGTCCTCTTTTTTTCCTGAAGTCAGATATGCCTTTAGAAAAGAACCTTCAAGTGAAGACATTACTAGAAAGTGCCAGCAGGTGGCATGCCACTCCAACTATACGTCTTAGTTGTGGAGAGATTTTTCTCGTTGCCGATTCTGAAAGGAGAGGCAAGGGCGGAGAGTAATAATATTAGTGGATCCCTTTGGAAGAAACAAGATTACTACAGGCGAGTAATTTTTTCTTCTAATCCCAGGAATCCACTAATATTATTACTCTTGCAGACTATGCAGCAGTATCTCAAGGAGGTAGGCCAGAATCTATTTAGGAAAAAGATTCTGCAAGACTCCTGTGCCAAATCTAGCATCACTCCTGGACTGGGTGTCCAGGCTATAATGCTTAGTGAAGGTGTGGACTGACCTCCAGGTAGCTGCTTTACATATTTCCATTAGAGGTACCTCCTGGGCAGCTGCAATAGTGGCAGCTGTGCCCCTTGTAGAGTGGGCCCTAAGACCAGAGGGAGGAACCTTGCCTGCTTTTGAGTATCAACGCTGAATACACAGGACTATCCATTGAGAGATGGTCCTCTTTGAAGCAGGAGTACCTTTACCTACGTCCCCATAGGTAAGAAACAGTAGTCTGTCCTGCCTGTGATCTTTGGTACGAGTCATGTAATAACTCAGTGCTTTTTTTACATCCAAGCTGTGCAATCTATGCTCACCTGAGCTAGAGTGTTCAGTAAAGAAAACTTGCAATTTTACAGACTGGTTCAAATGGAAGTCAGAAACCACCTTGGGGGAGGAACTTCCTATTAGTTCTCAACTCTACCTTGTCCCTGTAGAAAGAAACAGTCCTTTTCCACACAGAGGGACTGTAGCTCGCTTATCTTTCTGGCAGAAGTGATTGCTACTAGAAAAACT
Source organism: Neoceratodus forsteri (assembly GCA_016271365.2). NCBI lineage: Eukaryota > Metazoa > Chordata > Ceratodontiformes > Ceratodontidae > Neoceratodus > Neoceratodus forsteri. Next base: position 497,061,115 of record CM057450.1, on the reverse strand, counting down.
TCCTTCCAGGTAAGAAATTTAAGCTCTGCAGATGCCATAGCCTCAAAGAGCGGAAGCATAAGCTGGGCAATGCAAATATCAAGGTCCTATGCTGGTACTGGTTCCCCGTGAGGGGGAAACAAATGAGAGAGCCCTTTAAAGAATTTTTTTAACATAGGGTTTGATGCCAGGGAGGTATCCATTCTAGCAGAAAGGTATGCTGAAACTGAAGCCAGATGCACCTTCAGAGTTGCGTGCTGCAATCCCAAGGAGTGTAGGTGAGACAAATAATCAGGAAGGGTTGGGATCCTGGCCGGGGCTGGGACTATACCCTGGTCAGTGCACCAAATGGAAAATCTTCCATTTTGAGGCATAGGTTTTCTTGGTGGAAGGTCTCCTGTAACCCTTAAAGGACTTCTAAAACAGCTTCAGAGAACTGGCAAGCTGCATATTCTAAGTCCTCAAGAGCCAGGCCTTGAGCGACCTGATATTGGGGTACACTACCCCCCCCCCCCCGAAAGGAAGTCAGTAGATTCTTCTTCTGAGGGAGGTGAATCGGTTTGCTCACAGACCTTGAGAGCAGCAGGGAGTACCAAGGCAGTCTTGTCCAATCCGGGGCTACCAGAATCATCGAAGCTGGTTGTGACCAGAGCTTGATGAGCACCCAGAGTATCAGAGGAAAAGGAGGAAAGGCATAGAGGTACCTGCCTGTCCAATCCAGAATCAGGGCATCCATTGGAACTGTCCCCTTCACTGGGGCCCTGCAGCAATAGAGAGGTAAGTGGTGATTTTGGTGGGAAGCAAAAAGGTCCATTTCTGGGGTCCCCATCTCCTGAATAGAGCATTCACCACTTGCTTGTTCAATGCCCATTCGTGATGGGCCTTGTTTATCTTGCTCAAGGCATCTGCCAAGGTGTAGTCTTTGCCTAGCAGATGAATTGACTGTATTGAGGCATTCAGAGAGTAAGTGAGGCTCCATATATTCACTGCCTTTAACCGGGGGAGTGGACCTTGTCCCCCCTTGTTTGTTGATGTAATACACTGTTGTGGTATTGTCTGACTTCTACTACCTTTCCTTGCATGAGATGAGAAACCCTGAAGGGCCAGATAAACAGCTCTTAACTCCAGCAGGTTTATGTGCATGAGTGAGTCTGCACTCTCCCAAGTACCGTGGATGATGTGATCCCCTAAGTGAGCATCCCAACCAAGCAGGAAAGCATCGGTTGTGAGAACCAGGGAGGCTCCTGCAGAAATAGAACCACTTCCCTTAAATTTTCTGGTTCCCTCCACCAGTGAAGGGCCTGTAGTAACGTTTGTGTGACTGGTACTGGCTTTGAGGGGTGTCCTGCCTTTGGCACCAGTGTGCTCTGAGGTGGAACTGAATATCTCTCATCTGAAATCTGGCACCTATGACTGTGCCTGTTGCTGTAGCCATGTGCCCTAACAGTTGAAGAAACTGTTTTGCTGGCTTTGGCCTGCCCATGGCAAATGAGTCTGCCAGAAGCTGAATGCTTTCTGCCCTCTCCTGAGGGAGAAAAGCTCTTCCCACTACTGTATTCAGTTCTGCACCTATGAACTGCAGAACCTGCACAGGGGTCAGGACTGACTTTTTGGTACTAAGAAGGCATCCCAGGGAGAGCAGCATATCCAGGGTTACCTGAAGGTGGTCCGACACCTGTTGGTGGAATTTCCCTACGATTAATCAATCATCCAGATAAGGAAAAATTGTACACCCAGTCTTCTGAGGAGTGCCATCACTACTGCTATGCACTTGGTAAAGACCCTGGTGCAGAGGTAAGGCCGAAGGGAAGTGTTGGGAACTGGTAATGGCCTGAGGGGAGTCTGAATCGGAGATGCTTTCTGTGAGACTCCCTTATGGGAACATGGAAATATGCGTCCTTTAGGTCCAAGAAGGCAAGCCAGTCCCCTTTTCATAGAGTTGGCAAAATCATGGCCATTATGACCGCTTTGAACCTGGGCTTTACCAGGTACCCGTTTAGCAGTCTGAGGTCTAGTACAGGCCGCCACTCTCCATTCTTTTTTGTTGTTAGGAAATATCTGGAACAGAACCCTTGCTCTCTTTGGTTGTGGGGGACAGGCTCCACTGCTTTTCCCAGCAGTAGGGCCTGTACCTCCTGCTCAAGTAGTTTTCATTCTGAGAATGGAGCTGCTGAAAAATGTTTTAACCTTGGAGGAGGAAGGGACTTGAAAGCAAAGGGAGTGAGTGAGTCACTCACTCACCATTTCCAGGACCCACTTGTCTGTGGTTATTTTTAACCATTCCTGGAAATAGTGGGCGAGTCTGTTCCCTACAGGATGTGGCGAGGAAGCCTGAAGGGAAAAGTCAAGGGTTCTGTTTTGCTTGCCGCTGAGGTGAAGCAGGTTGGGATCCTCTCCGAGAACCCCTTCTACCTCTAGCTCTGTAACATGCAGTCTGCTGTGGTCGGTACTGCTGCTGGGAAACGGCCAGTACCTGAAAGAAAGGCCTCCTAAAAGAGGACCTGCCCCTGCTTCCCCTAGAATAAGACGAAGTTGAAGTAGAGGGCCTGTCTCTGGTCGAGTTGCTCCTAAAAGTAGCTTTATATTCATCTACTTTTTTCATATGTGCCTCAGTCTGGGTACCAAAAATGAGTGGCCTTCAACAGGAAAGTCCATTACCTTAGTTTGGGTGTCCTGGGTGAAGCTGATAGGCCTCAGCCAGGCAAATCTCCTTAGACCAATCTTACCATCTATCCACCTTGCTGTATCACTGGTGTCAGCTGCCATCTGAAATTGTTATCTGGAAGCCTCCAAGTATAATTCTACTACGTCCAGCAGCTCTGACACTGTTAGAGGGGTTATCCTCAGCACTGTCCACTACTGACTGCCAGACGGCTTTCTGATGAAGGGCTGCACAGGCCTAGTAGCTGGCTTGAATTGCCAGGGATGCCGAAAGGTACCCCTTTTTTGCCATGCTGTCCACCTTTCTCGAATCCTTCTCCTGGGGGGATTAGGCAGTTTTGGCTTTCTCACAGGCAGCCTGCTGTACAATACCCTGGTGGTCTGGGTGACTACAAAGAAACTCTGCACCAGATCTTTCTAACCGATACTTTTTGTCTGTGGATGTGACTATATTGGGGGCCTTTAGGATTTCTGAAACATCCTTCTTATAGAATTTGTAAATAGACAAAAAGGAGCCACTCTGAGGGTGTCAGCCCCATCCGCTCAATATATTGTGCCTCCTCTTCATCCTGGATCTCTTCAGCTGTTTGCAGATCCAGGGTCTCTACCATTTTCTTAATAAAAGAAAAATGGAAAGAGAAATCCTCTGTGGGTTTGGGAGGGGAGCTAAGATCCTGTTCTGGCGACACCTCCGGTTCAATTCCCTCTTCATCTTGGTCATCCTCCTCATACGCCACTGTAGCAGTAGGCAAAAGAGGGGTAACAGTTGCCTTTTCAGCAGTTGTAATCACAGGCTGCTGAGGGGGTAATAAACCCTGCAGCACCTGGAGTAAGGCGAAGCCTGTGTCAACTCAGCAGGAGGAGCATTAATAGGCACCTGAGGGACCCCTTGAGGTATTTCAGCCGGGGGTCAGTGTGTTTGGTTTTCTTAAATTTTTTGGCAGGCACTAGGGGGTCAGCCGGTTGACTGCATCTCTTACCAGAGCCCTCACCCGTATCAGGGGTGGATTTAGAGGCTCTGGAAGGAACTACCACAGTCAGATGGGGTGGAGTGGTTAGAGCCCATGGAGCACTCCTCTAGTTTTCTTTTAAGCCTCTCCCTGTGTTTTTCCACCGTCTTAACAGGGAAAGCCTTACAAATATCATAGTCTTCTACTGAAGTGCTGTCACCCAAGGCAGATCAAGCAAAGATCACGCTTGTCTGCCTTGGCAAACACCTCTGCACACTTCAAGCAATTCTTGAACCCGGGGGTCCAGTTTTCTTTTTAGGCTTATCTGATATTTTAGAAAAACAGGAACCAGTAACCAAACAAAAAATAGACTAAATTTATATATTTGCGGTCGGTTTCAGTAGAATAACTGTCGGTTCAGGAACTGAGAAAGAGAGAAAAACTAACGGTTCCGGAACTGAGAAACCACTGAGAAAAACAGATAAACCTCGGTTCAAAAGTGGTTAAAATTAAATAAAGTAACCAGAACCCTCTAAAGAAGTTCCAATTAAATAAAAAAAGAAGGCTGGTTACCCCTTGGTTCAAAGGAACCAGTAAATACGTTTTTAAATGTAAAACTTATGAGGTATAAAACACTAAAGAACAATGACACTAGGCAGTAATGAAAAATAAAAAACAAAATACTTAAGTTTTTTTGCTCTATGCACTACAGGAATCTATCTTGATTGAAAGATCTCTCCAGGGCATCTGAACTTTGCAGCATAGAGAAAAAATCTAAGGTAGAATTTAAGCAGTTGACACTGGGCAGTTTGAAAATAGATGCACTAGCTAAACATTCCATGATTAGCATAAAATTCTATTCTCTCTGGGGCAATGCTGGCTTAAAGAGGACCTGAAATTATTTCTAATCTACAGCCGTTTATGATGTTCCGTTTGTAGAAATATCCATAAAGCCTAAATGATCCACAGTTAACTGTACCAGCACAAAAAGTGATGTGAAAAACTACATTTTGCATTGATTTGTTTTTATGGGCAGCATTCTGTTACAGGTCTCTACACGGAACCAGTGAGTTGGAATTTAACTATGCCACGGTTTGAGCACAGAACTTTAAACATGGTTCTGCTAAGACAATAGCTCATGTTTAGCATTCTGTACTCAAACCATGACATAGTAAAAACTCAAAATTACTAGTTCTGTGAAGGGAACTGTGCAGAATGTTGTCCATAAAAAGGAAACAACGGAAAAATTTCACATCAGTGGTTATTCAGATACAGTTCAATACGGCTCATTTGGAGGCAAATGTTTCATTTCTGTTAGTAGTAATATTGGCGATACTGAAGGATTACGGCCACATCGCTTAGCTGCGCAGCTTTCAGAGACTACAAGGTAATGTGCATCTTAAATCTGCGCGAGCGACTGAAAACAGGAGAGCGAGTGAAACTGCATGTGCTAAATGCAGCGAAATTATTTTGGTCTCTGATACAATATTACTGACTACAGAATAACCACACTGGACCCGAGGGGTTGTGGGGGGCGAAGCGCCCCCATAGAAGAAAATAAGCAGGCAGTAAATGCAGTGAAATTAATTTTCATCTCGGATACAATATTACTGACTACAGAATGACCACTGAGGACCTGGGTGGTGTGGGGGGCGGAGCGCCCCCACAGAAGAAAGTAAGCAATCAGTATTCAGAATTTTTTTTTTTTTTTTACAATAATCAACACAATATTTCCTTGTTCTTTCTTCTGTAGGCGCTCAAGCCCCCACACCCCAGTCTATGAATTAAATTACTATTTATAACTATGTACTCTCTGAATATCATCTTGCTTTCATTTACCTGTCTAATGAACTGTTTATATTCTTCTGTGGGGGCGCTCCGCCCCCTCACACCTTCCCTCGGGTCCAATGTGGTACTTTTCTATGAACCATACTTTATGACTATTCAATGAACTGTTCGGTGACTCAGCCATAGACGGGAAGAGGCGTGACAGAGTGGCGTCGCTTTAGACGCAAGTCTCTTACTGTAATATTTTGTTCTCTTGCGCAACTGGCAGTGATCCTTCAGTATCGCCGTAACATTACTAACAGCTGCCAATTAGCACAGATTTCCTGACCCCTTTAAGGCAGCACTGCAAGAGTAATACTATTAGTGGATTCCTGAGGTTAGAAAGACTGCTTGGCCCATCCAGTCTGCCCATTTCTTTCTACCTACACTATTACTGCAGACCATGCCCTATCTATAGCTCTTTCTCCCCCTCCCTCTAGAATTCCTTTGTGCTTATCTCAAGCATTCTTGAGCCCCACCACCTCTGCTGGACGGTTGCTCCAAGACTCCACTCTTTCTGTGAAGAACTTCCTCATCTCTCTCCTGAATCTACCTCCCCCTCCAGCTTCATAGTACGACCCCTTGTCGTGTAGCACCCTTTCCTTCTGAAATATATCCCCTATTGTACCTTATTTACCCCTATATTGTACATAAAGGTCCATCATCTCTCTCTCTCCTCTATTCCAAGGTGTGCATAATGAGGTCCTTTAGTCTCTCATAGGTCGTTTGAGGCAGACCCTGCTCCATTTTAGCTGCCCTCCTCTGGACTACCTCCACTGTCTATGTCCTTTCGGAGATATGGCCTCCAGAATTGGATACAGTACTCTAGGCAGGGTCTTACCACCAATCTATATATAGGCAACACCACCTCCCTCTCTCTGCTTGCAATACCCCTCCCTATGCAATCAGCATCCAACTCACCCTCCCTACAGCCTTGTCACACTGCCTGACCACCTTTAGGTTATCCAATATAATAACCCCCAGGTCTCCTTCCAGCTTTGTGGTCGTCACTACCACTCCCCCCATTCTGTACTCCGGTCCTGGGATTTTGTGCCCAGAGTGCGTTATTCTGCACTTTTTCATTCTGAAACCCACCCGCCATACCAGAGCATTTCTCTAGTTCTCGCAGGTCTCTGCTCATCCTTTCAACACCCCAGATGTCCACCCTACTACAGATTTTCATGTCATCTGCAAAGAGGAAGACATTCCCTTCCAGCTCCTCTGCAATGTCACTTACGAAGACATTAAAAAGGACTGGTCCCAGCACTGATCCCTGAGGCACCCTGCTGGTCACCCTCCCTTCCTTGGAGTGCGCGCCACTTACCACCACCTTTGGTCACCTATCTCCTAAACAATTTCTTTTCTAGTTTACCACCTTCGGACCCACTCTTAAAATAACCAGCTCATTTCTAGTCTTCGTGGAACGGTGTTGAACGCCTTACTGAAATTTAGGTAGGCCACGTCCACCGCTCTACGCTGATCTAGCTCCTTGTTCATCTAGTCAAAAACAATCAAATTCATTTGACATGACCTCTCCCCTGTAAAGCCATGCTGCCTTGGGTTTTGTGGGTTTGGTATGTTTGTCCGACTCTCATACTACCAACGCACACTACCAAGACTCCGGAATTCCCGACAGTATCAATATACCGACACTCAAGTTCCCTATTATTGAAATTCCATAGTTGCTCAGATTACCAACAGTAGACTACTGAACCAAACTGCTATATTGTGTTATGTGGCTTTTCCTTGAATGCAAACTGTAAAAAGTAAACAGCAGACTGTTGAAGCAAACTGCTACGTAACATGCATTTTTACATAGGTAATTAAAATTCAGTAGCCACCTAACATGGCAGTCCGTAGTCAGATTTAAGTTTAGCTAACAGTCAAGCCCCCTTTTTTTGAGAGTGAACGAGTGGCGCAGCTTTGGAAACTGTCACAGCGAGTGGCTTCAAGACGGCTTCAGGGAAACAGTAAGCAGATTGTTAAGATTTATTTTGATGAATTGCTTCTGTGATTCAGGAACACATGCAGCGGGTGCTGTGAGGGAGATGCTGAGCCTCTGCCGTCGAGAGGACTGAATACGAATAGTCAGTTGGGTATATAAAAAGAAAAAAAAAAGCAGTGTCGAACTAAATTGTTGCAGCAAAAGTTGGGTCCTGAGAAAAGTATTCTTCAACATGCTGGTAAGAGACAACTGACTACTTTTTTTTTTTTTTTGAGGTGGGGGAAGAGTTTTAGGCAGAAACAAGCACTTTTACTTTTAATGATAATGTGGATCACTGTTCCACGGGTCCCTTTATCTGTATTCACTCATCCAAGCGTACTTTCATCTCCATTCACACATCTGATTTTTGATGAACACAGTCAGCCTCAGATAGACGGTCGTATGTTTACTATGTTTCAATATTATTTGCATTATCATAACTTTTCAACTGAGACAGTCGGTCGGTCATACCTTTCTTCTGTTGGTAATTTGAGCAGTGGGATTTCGACAGATGGAGACTTGAGCATCGGTATTTTGATACTGTTGGGAATTCGGAGTCGGGCTAATGGGTGTCAAGATTTTAAGAGTCGGGTAAACGTATGGATCCTGGTCTTGTAACTCACTGGATTCAACATATTCCACAATCCTTTCCTTCCACAGTGATTCCATTAACTTTCCCACCACCGATGTCAGGATGACTGGCCTATAACTGCCAGCCTCCTCCCTACCACTTGTGTGAAGTGGGACTACATCTGCCTTCCTCCAGAAACACTCCTGTTTCCAGTAAGCTGTTAAAAAGAACTGTCAGAGGTGCAGCCAGTATTTCCCTGAGCTCTCTCAATACACCCCACTGCTCTGTCCACCTTCAGATTAGCGAGTCCCTTCAGGACTCTCACCTCCAAATAAAGGGCTAGTGTCCCATCTCCCTCCCAAGCTCCTGTTACTTTTTTGTGGCCCTTCCTCTTCTTCCTCAATGAACATAAACAAAAATATTTTTTTTCAGGATGCCTGCCTTTTTCTGGTCCCCCTCTGCAGCCCCCCACCTTCCCTTTTATCCTTAAAATACCACCCAGTCTTCTTTTCCTTGCATTATCTAAAAATGTCTTGTCCCCTTTTGTTACCTCCTGGGCCATTCTCTTTTCAGTTTCAGAACCCTTTGCGCTCCTTAGTGCTTTCTCTGCTTCCTACGCGCCCCACCCCCGATACACCTCCCTATCCCTCCTCCCTCTGAATCTCCTTGTACCTTCTGAATGCTACCCTTTACCATTTCGGCTACCTTTTTTGAGAACCATAGCAGTCTTTTTCCCCTTACTTTTGCTCACTTGTTTAAAGCAAAGGTTTGTTGCCTTTACTATGCTCTTATCTTCGCCGACTGTCCCCCCCATCCAAGTCACCCACACCTGGCTGCTAGGTCATCCCTGAGGCATTCGTCCATCCATCTTTTTAAAATCTGACCCCCTGAAGTCCCAGACCCATGCCTTTGTGCGGTTCGATTCCACAGCCTCCCTATATTGAACCACACCATACAGTGAGCACTGGTTCACAAGTGGCCTCCCACCTTGACGTCTGCAACACTGTCCCCAGTTAGTGAGTACCAAGTCCAGTACTGCCCCATCACGAGTGGGTCAAAGGAGGAGAAATTCCAGACCACCAATCTAAGGGGGGAAAAAAAGTCTTTTTAGGCACTGCATTTGCAGGAAGGGGAGGAAATTACATGTTCATGCTGCAAAACCACTTACATCTACCTTACTTGTAAGAACTTGGATGGATCTGTGATGGTACAATTTGCTCTGTCAAACAACTGTTCTCAGTATAAAAAATTAAAAAATGCCATTAAAGAAAACATGGAAAAAACACAGGTAAGGTTAGCTTTAGGAATAGAAGTAGAAATGCGATCCATGCAGACAGCTGGATTAGTTTACTTTAAAATGCACTACTTATTTTCTCACTTACCACGTTTCTCCCATTTCAGTGCTTTAAACAAATCCACTGTTTTAGAAGTACACTGCTAGCTCCCCCCATTTCAGTGCTTTAAACAAATCCACTGTTTTAGAAGTACACTGCTAGCTCCTCCCATTTCAGTGCTTTAAACAAATCCACTGTTTTAGAAGTACACTGCTAGCTCCTCCCATTTCAGTGCTTTAAACAAATCCACTGTTTTAGAAGTACACTGCTAGCTCCCCCCATTTCAGTGCTTTAAACAAATCCACTGTTTTAGAAGTGCTGCTACCTCCCCCCCAATTCTTATGGTAACAGGGTAAAGCCCACTAGGCACAAGTGCCTGTCTTCAGGGGTGACCCAGAAGCACTGGGGTGGTTAAGTGACATGTTCAGAATCACACAGTATGCAAGTGGAGGTTGTGGGAATCAAACTCGGATTTGCAGGATGTACAAAGCTCATTCACAGCTCGTTAATCTAACCACTAGGACACATGATCAAAGTGTCACTAAGACTTGTTGGTCCTGGCTCAAACCCGGTCAATAGTCTTCTGTTAAGTAGGAGATAAAGAAAAGGTCCCCTCACAGTCTTTTATGCCGTTTACCTGGGTAGTCTGTACACATGAACAATGATTGCATCTACTGCACCCTCCTAATGTCATTAGGATTTAAATGTAAATGAAAAGCACTTAAGTCAGGTATGAAAAAGTGCTCAACTTCACTGCAAAAGCCATAACCCGATACATGTAAGGCATCCTGGAGTCATGTTTTAGTGTTAAAGCCTACAGTAGTTAAACTGCATTAGTCAGTGCTGCTGTTCTCTGCAGTCCCTATGTTCTTATTTTATGCTGGTCATTAAACTTTTTTAATGCATAATAAGTGCCCTGCTGTTTTCGGTAGTTTAAAGAATAATTGAGTTAGGAAAAAAGGTTTTAGAGAATACAGAGACTTTACAAGACATGCAACAGAACTGGCTAGGAGTACAACTTCAGCTGGCTTGTTCAAATGCATCAATCCCCATGATCCCTTGCATGACTGCGGTCATGACTTCTGTGATGCAGCAAACAGGTTTACACTCCAGAGCAAAAACAGAGTGAAGGGGGAAAAGGGGAAGCTGTTTAACCAGGAAAAGGACACTAAGCCGGAACATATTTCCAGGTGCAACCTAGGAGCCCGACTTGCTCTGCTCAGGGTCACACAGCATGCAATGGGGATTGGCTTATTTATTTTTATTGCGTTTTTGTTTACCGGGTGGGTGCGCTAGCCATAAAGATGACTGTTTTCAGGCACGACCCCGGGAGGTTACAGGGCAGACACTGCAGGTATAAAAATACAGGTTACTCACCTGTAACAGGAGTTCTAGGAATGGTATATGTTGTTCATCCACACTCATTGGCAGTATCCTTGCCGCTTTAAATCTTGCCGGAAGGTCTTCAAGCTTGCTCCTCCCACCCACCCGGGTGGTATAACTCTCGGCTCCGCCCCATGACGCCAGATCTGGCCCGCTGGAAGCTCAGGTTGTGCGTCGAAGCCGGGAGGTCGGGTGGGCCGTGTGGATGAAATTAACATATACCATTCTAGAACTCCTGTTACAGGTGAGGTAACCTGTATTTCTAGGGACATGGATATGTTGTTCATCCACACTCATTGGCAGACTCTAGCAGTTCTCCGGGAGGAGGGAGCCAAGCACACCCCATATACTTACTTGGAAAGAGACTGGAGGCAGGGCCCCAAAACCAGCATCCAGCGTGACTCAAGGTCGATGTGGTAGTGGGTAATGAAGGTGTTTGCTGACTTCCAGGTAGCAGCCCTGCAGATTTCCTGGATAGGGACGCCCCTGGAAGCAGCCACCCATCAGCAGTATGGCGGGTAGAATGAGCTCTTATCCTCTGGGAGGCTCCATGCCCGCTAACTTATAGCAGAGATCTATGCAGGAGGTTACCCACCTGCTTATCGTCCGCTTGGCTGCAGGTCTGCCAGATGCGGCTTCAGCATAGGTGACAAACAGCTGGCGAACCTCTCCCCGAATTTCAGCCGTGCGCTCCTTATAATAAGCGAGCGCCCTTCTAGGATCCAGAGCATGGAGCCTATATTCGGCCTCCGAGGTGTGATTGGGGGTAGAACACCGGCAGAGTCAACACTTGGTTAAGGTGAAACTCCCACACCACCTTCGAAGGAATTTCGGTGGCGCAGGACAACCTTGTCCCTGTGGAAGACCAGGTATGAGACTCAATGGAAAGCGCCTGGAGCTCTCCCATCCTTCTGGCTGACGTGATAGCCACCAAGAAGTGATCTTCACGACAGGTGAGAAGCACACCTGTGCATAGGTTGAATAACTTGCCCATGAGCTTTGCCAGTACCAGCAGTAGATCCCACGGAGGTGGGGTTCCCGCACTGGAGGAAATGTGATCAAGGCCTTTGAAAAGCGCCAGACCACCTTCTCCTGCGCCACACTGCTTCCCGCCCGCCCTCGTAAGCAGAGATGGCTGCCAGGTGCACCCTTAGGTCGCCGACCTAAGCCCTTGACTAGAAAGGACCATAAATAGTCCAAGATGCTTGCCAAGGAACAGGAGGAAGGGTCCAAGCCCTTGCCTGACACCAAATGGAAAACCTTTTCCATTTGAAGGCATAACATTTTCATGTGACTCACTGCAGGGGACGCCTCAACTACATTGAGGACCTCGTCGGAAAGACCCAAAGCCTGGAACTCTAGCCGCTCAGGAACCAGGCCGTCAGGTGCAGGGATTGAAGGTCGGATGGAACACCTTCCCTGATTGACTGAGAGCAGGTCGGGCGAGCTGGAAGCTACCGTGGAGTCCTGGAGCTGAGACTGAGGAGATCTGGGTACCAGAACTGGCGAGGCCAGTCTGGGGCTATCAGAATCACCTGCGCCTTGTCCCTCCTCGCCTTGAGAAGCACCTTGTGGATCAAGGGAAATGGGGAAAGGCGTAAAAGAGGCCCGGGGTCCATTGCCTCGAGAAGGCATCCCCCTGCAGCGAGCCCTGCTGAGGGGGGCGGGCATGGAACAGACTCAGCTTCGCGTTCTCCATGGAGGCAAACGGGTCCACCTGAGGTGTGCCCCAAAGGGAGAACAGATGCTGTACTACCTCCGGCAGGAGAGACCACTCGTGGGATGCAGCCCCTATCCGGCTCAGGGCATCGGCCAGGGTGTTGGAGGCTCCTGCCACGTGAATGGCTAGGAGATCCGCCTCCAGGCTGCGCACGAGTGACCAAATGCGGAGAGCTTCCTTGCATAGAAGCATGGAGCGCGTCCCGCCCTGGCGGTTTAGATAGTACATGGTCGTGGTATTGTCCGTCTGGACTCGGACCACTTGACCCCGGAGGAACGGAGCAAAGGCGGTGAGAGCTAGGCGGACCGCTCGGAGCTCCAGCAGGTTGATGTGGCATCGGGACTCCCGCGGGGACCAGAGGCCATGAGCCCGGTGTTCCCCCAGATGGGCACCCCAACCCATCAGAGAGGCATCGGTCGACAGAGAGACCGTCGGCTCGGGGCGGACGAACGGGATGCCCTCCTGCAAATGATCTGGAACGGTCCACCACTGGAGAGCGTTCCACATCCCCTGTGTCACCGACACAAGCTGGTCCAAGGGATCGCAGCTTTGTGACCACTGGCTGGCCAGTCCCCACTGAAGGGGACGCATGTTCCAGCGGGCCCAACGGACCACGCTGGTACAGGCCGCCATGAGACCCAGGAGGCGCAGGAAGTCCCGGGCAGGGCGCAATTGCCCAACCAGAAATGATCGGGCAAAGGAGGAAAGAACCTCGGCCCTGTCCGCGGGGGCGCTCTGGCTCGAAGAGTCGAGCTGCGCCCGATGAATAAAATCACCTGCTCGCTCGGGAGTCTGACTTCAGCCCCATGGATAAGGAGGCCCAGTTGAGAGCAGACCTGGAGGCCAGATCTCGGACCACTCCGCCTCCTTCCTGGAGGGAGCTGCCTATCAGCCAGTCGTCCAGGTAAGGTACACCCGGACCCCTCGGCGCAAGAGAATGCTGTCACCACTGCCATGCATTTGGTGAAGACCCTGGGAGCTGGAGACAAGCCGAGAGGGCATGGCTTGGAACTCGAAGAGATCCTTCTGCTCGAAGCGAAGGAATCTCTGGTGAGACGAGACGGATAGGGACGGAAAAACGCTGTCCCTGCAAGTCCAGAGAGCAGAACCACACGCCGCTCCAAGGATGGTATTATCTGAGCCAGAGTGACCATCCTGAAGGTTCGAGACCTTAGGAACTTGTTTAGGTCGTGTAGGTCGAGAATGGGGCGCCAGCCCCCCGTCCGTTTCGGAACCAGGAAGTACCTGGACACAAACCCTGGGTCTGAAGGAGGGTCCACCACCTCTCTTACCACCTCCTTCTGGAGGAGGAGAGTGATGTCGGCTCGACGAGCCGCCAGTGAGGCTGGGGATCCCGAGGCCCCCCGAGGGGCGACGGCTCTGAAGGGTGGTGCCTGCTCGAATTCCAGAGGCAGGCCTCTTCCCACCACCTCCAAGACCCACCTGTCCGTGGTAACAGCGGACCAGGCGGAACGGAAGTGCCGGAGCCGTCCCCCCACGGGGGGACCCAGGGGTAAGGTGACGGGGATGGGGGCGACACCCCTCAGCCCGTCACTGGGCAGGCTTGGAGGAGGGACCGGCCGAGGGACCTCCTGGGCCCTTCCTCCCTGCCTCCTGTTAGAGGAAGCGCGGCTTGGGTTTGGGATGCCAAGGCCGAGCCTGCTGGCCCTGACGTTGCTGGGCCGGCGCGCCGGGGCACAGAAGGGCGAAGGGCTTAGGCTGTGGTTTTGCGCCTTTGTCCTTCTGAGCCGGAAGACCGAGTCCAAGGTGGCATTGGACTTCTCGATCCTCTGCAGGTGACCTTCCACCCCAGGGTCAAGAGGTCAGTCCCAAAAGGAACATCCGCCAACTTGTGCTGGGTATCAAGTAAAGGTGGATATCCTCAGCCAAGCCCGCCGACGCATAGCCACTGCGGCCGCCACCGATCTAGCACATGAGTCCCCTACATCCAAAGCAGTCTGGAGCTGCTGTTTGGCCACTGCCCTGCCCTGGTCCCGCACCTGCTTAACCGTAGTCTGCAGATCGGCGGGAAGATGAGGATGACCTCATCCAGGAGCCCAACAGGGCATGAGAAAAATGTGCCATGAGGACGGCCGAACTGGCCTGCGAAGGCCGAGAGAGACGCGTGAGACTTTTAGCCGACATAGTCCAATTTCTTGGACTCCTTGTCAGGAGGTTTGTCCACATCCCTGGCGTTCCCGGGCTATGAAAACGCTGTCGGTAACTCAACCCCTCAGCAGAGGGGTGTTCCAAAACGGACAAGGAACCGTAGGGACCGCATACTTCCTGGCCATCCTGGCCGAGGCGCGAGGGCAGGAAGCAGGGCGCTGCCAAAGTTCCAGTGCCGGACCCACTATGGCCTCGGCCACCGGAAAGGCCTCCGTCAGAATCCCTCGGTCCAGAATCTCCGTGAGGGATACCTGGCCCGCTTGGAAGCGGGTTCGAGCTCCATCCGGTAGACTCCGAGATGGAGCCGAAGCAGTCCTAGGAAGGACGACGGCTATCGTCCATTGACTGACCTCCTGAAGACTCCAAGTCCAGTCGCTTGAGAAGAAGGAGAATCGCTTCGGACTCGGAAGAGTCCTCGAAGAGCTGCCTCTGGCCTGAGCCACCCTTCACCTGCCGAGGTCGGTCGGGAGTGAGGGTAACTGACAGCCGATGGGTAAGCCCTAGCCGACCGAGAATCCTTGGTCGGAGCCCCAGTGGTGGCTGTGGAGGCGGAGGTTCCACCGAATCGGTGGAGCAGCTGGTTTTGGCCGAACAACCGGCCTGGGTATAGCTCCTCGGACAAGTCGAGGGGTTTGGCCGTTCGGTGACAGCCACTTAATGGCTGGGAAGGCGCGGTCGGCTTATTCCCGGCCAGGAGGAGCTGTTGCAACATAAGAGTCCTCGTGCCGTCGGCGTCAATTCTGCCGGCCTCCTCATCCGAGGAGGAGGGCGAGCGACGACAGCCAGCTACATGATGCCGAGACCGCCTTATGACGGTGGGAACAGCTGGACCGCGAAAGAGTCCGAGACCGAGACCGAGAGTCCCGGAATTTCCGGGTCGGTGCGAGGAGGTGTCGGCGGAACCGCACTCCTTCGCTCGGAAGGTCCATCCGAGGGCTCCGAACCGGGCACAGGCGAGCCACGGGATCCTCAACTCCTCCCGGGGGCACCGGGAGAGGGATCTCTCGGCTGCTAAGGCGACAGCCGTCAATGGGTCGAGAAAATCTCGACTTCATCAGTGGGAGTCTCGGTCAACTGACCTGGCGGGGGACACCGTGAGGCCAGTGGCGGCGTTGAGCGTCACCGCCGACGGCCGACGGCCCGGAGAGGGACCTTCCCCGCCTCCCAAGAGCCGCCGACGGAGGGAATCTTACCTGTCCTCTTTTGGACCGAGAATAAGGTCCAGCAGGACGAGCCCTTCTCCTTTAGTGGAGAGGGACAGACAAAGCTCCTTAAAGGAAGCCGTGTAGGAAGAACCCAGAGAGGCGGGATAAATGCGCGGCCGAGAAGACTCTGACCCGCGCCGCCTCCTCTTGAGGCGACCATCCGCTCGAGCTGATCCGCCGAGCCCGCCGCGCGATGACACAACCGGGCCTCCTTGGACTTCACGGAGGAAACGCTCGGGACGGCCCAGTTGCAATCGGGCAGCACGGTCTTCGAGGACGAGGCCGAGAAAGATGAGCACAGGTCGAAGCCCGCGGTCGTGCTCAAGGCCTAAGCAGTAGACACACGTGAGTGTGGATCCGTCAGAGACATTTTCTGCCCGCATGGGCATCTCCAAACCGGAGTCGATTGTCCATCGCAGCAGAGGGATCAAGACTGAAGTCTTTTGCAAAATATTATTTTAAATCCGCAAACGGAGAAATAGGAACTAGTCAAACGCAGAGCGCGCATAGGGAGGGAACCTGAGCTCTAAGCGTAAGCAAAGATCTAAGCGCCATGGGGCGGAGCCGAGAGTTATACCACCCGGGTGGGTGGGAGGAGCAAGCTTGAAGACCTTCCGGCAAGATTTAAAGCGGCAAGGATACTGCCAATGAGTGTGGATGAACAACATATCCATGTCCCTAGAACAGTAGATTACATCGAGATACATAAACAAAGTGTTGTGAAACAAACAATAGATAAAGAACTTCAGTGCGCAAGCACTGAGGCAATGATTACCCCAAAGGGCACTGGACAGGAAGCCAAGTTTCAAAGAAATACAAAATCACACATGCCCCCACAATGCAAAACATCATGGGCTGCATATGAAAATCACCACAGAATATTATGCCGGTTCAACTTTAAACAGAAATGCACGATGCCGAAGGGCCTCTCGCACAGTTTGCAAAGGGTGCCAACAAAAGACACAGACATGTGTTTCGTCCTACCAGGACTCAGTGTGCCTTGTCTGACACCCCAGTGGAATGAACCAGCTACCCTAAGATGGTCTATCTGGGTTATGCTGTGGTGAACCCAATTAAAACAAAAAACAAGTTAAAAGATAAGTTTAACACAGAAGTTAAACAATAGGCTAAGCAGCACAGGTAGCATACAGGGTATTTGGAAAAACATTTAACAATAAGCTAAGCATTACAGGTAGTACACAGGGTGGGGTCCTGGTAGGATCAGAAGAGCTTTTTACAGATACAGTAGCAAGAGTGCTGCAGTAGAAGTCCTGAAAATATGATTTAGAAAGTACAACAAAAATAGATAAAATGTGGTCAAATATTGACAAGTGCTCCTTACGCAACCTCTCATTTCCTTATACATTCCTAAAGTTAATTCACGTTTTGGTAAAGCACCTATAAGCTATGTACTCCCTCACCTATAGAACAAATTACAGAAAATACTGAAGCTGGCGGCCCCAACCTTCTCCTTCAAAAAGCTATTCTCTCATTCCTTTATAGAATCCTGTAACCCCCCCCCAAAGGCCAGTGAAATAAGTGTTGGACATCCATCCCCAGGCCTTGTGATTCCATGTTTACCACTCCTTCTCCCCATCACCCCTCCATCCCCTTTTTCCTGAACTGTTCATGTACATACTGTATAATAATGTATATTGACAATATTTTTTCTTAGTCTCTTGCATATTGTCTGTATAGACTGTCTAATACTGTACTATGTTTATGTCCTCTTCTACATTTATTCCTCGATTGTGCACCCTTCTTTTTCATTTATATACTGTTTACTTTTACGTGCACTGGTCCAGGTCCACCTTGCAAATGAACGCGCTCAATGGTGCTTCGCCTGGTAAAATAAAGATTGATCGATTGAAGTGCAGGGAGATAATGAGCAAGGGAATGGAAAGATTGTGAACAGTGGGGATAACAGCAGGTCAGAATAAGGAAAGGTAGGGTGTAGTATAGGAGCTGGCAAAGAGAGAAAGGGATGGTTGCAGGGGGCTAGTGTCAGGAAAGAGCTGGGAACCAAACAGTTCTCTAGAGCTGCGTTTACATGGCAGCAGCGCTCTGAATTCTGCCCCACATCCTTCCTGCTGTGCTTGCTGCATTGCTGTTTACACGGCCCGCCCTCCAGCACTGCAGGTCGCTCCGACGAGGGGGCTGTAAATTCACAGAAGAGTTGAAGGAGACTGCCTTTTTTATTGGAGCGAGCGCAGCAAAGAGTCTACACCACCATTTAATGCACTCGCTCTGATACTGATCCCTCAACTGAGCTGGATCAAAAAACTGATCTAAAACGGCACATAAGGTGCTCTGGAAAGTGTATCCATGGCAGAAACTGCAGCGCACCAACCTCTGTGCACAGGCTGATGCGCTGCAAATAGGGCAGTGTAAATAGGGCTTAGGTTTGCAGCTCACTGTCTTTAACCGCTATGTTAAGCTGCCTCCCAAATTAGGATGAAATTAGTGGGATACAAGAGAGGGAATCATTGTTCATGCTTATTAACTAGACAGGTATGCAGAAAATAGGTGGAGGGAACTTTCCTTAACAAAACAAAATACTCACTGCCCAGTTCTGCTCAGATTGAAATCAGAAGGATTTGATTTAACCCATCCGATATCGCCCAAGTTGTTAGAGGGAAAAAAAAGGCTATTCAGTGAGGACATGTGTTTGTGTATTAAATTCTATCCCTAAAAAGGGGGGACTTGCTAGAGTGCCATTAGACAGAGAAAGGCAGCAGTAATTGGAAACCTGAGGGTCTAATAAGGTCTGTCGGGTTGAAAACAGAAATTTAATAGAGAAAGAAAAAATTCTACAGAAACAGAAAATAGGCCCCCTTCTCTTACTCCTGATCAAGAGAATGAGCTTTTTTCTCCTGTTACTACAGATGAAATTCTTAACGGTATTCAAAACACAGGAACGTGCCTGGCATGGACAGTTTTCCCTCTCCACATTCCAATCATGTCCGACTCTGTTACTCTTGCATTTTTTCTGTTCTATCCAAGAGGGGCACCTCTTCCACCAACTTGGCAATACACAGTAAATCACAGCCCTTCTAAAACCAGGCAAAGATCTTACCGTGCCAGCTTCTTAACTATTTTGGTTCTAAATTTTGATTATAAAAACTGTATGTCTATTTGGGCATTTCATCGAGGGCCTTCTCCCTGCCTTGCTGGACAGGATCAGGTGGGTTTCGTGCATCGACAACAAGTCTATAACAATGCGAGCAGGACCTTATTCATGAGACCATGTCCAACGTCGCTCGATCCCCCTGGTCCTGATCAGCTTGGATGCGGAAAAGGCCTTTGATTTGGTGCCTTGGCCCTATTTATGGGCCACTCTGCAAACCTTTGTTTTTTCTCCCGACTTTATAAACAAGCTACAATCTCTTTATGAGTCTTCTTTCGCCTTTGTTAAAGTTAATGGCACGGTGTCACAATCTTTTCATCTGGAGAGGGACATCTGACCGGGATGCCCGTTCTCCCCAATATTATTTGCCCTATATATTGAGCCCTTGGCTTCTTATATCCGTCAATCTTCTACAATATAGGGTATTCCGATGGATGGGAGAGAATATAAAATAGCGTTATCTGCAAATGACATTTTGTTGACTTTAACGGACCCTTCACAGTCTCTTGTACATCTGTCGGACATCCTTCACTGCTCTGAACTTGTGGCAGGTTTCCGTCTGAACAGGCACAAAACAGAGGTCTTTAATTATACCTCAACCCATAAAAGTTTTATTTACCGTACGCTGGAATAGGAATTATTTAGGCGTTTACATTACTAAACTTTCTGAACATCTTGAAGTCTTAAATTACGAGCCTCTGACATCAGTGGTAGCTGATGATCTTAGTCAATGGTCCTCACTGAATCTTCCTTTCTTGCAAAGGATACAGGCACTCGTTCTGATATTTTGACACGGATCTTTGTTTCATTTGCAAACTTTGCCTATCTACTCTGCTAGCTATTACTTTAGGGACTGGTGCAGATTGATTTTCCATTTTATCTGGAATGGACACAGACCACGGATTTGACTTTCTATTCTATACCTTTCTCCAGCACGTGGCGGATTAAACTAACCAAACTTTCCATTGTATGCCCTAGCTTGTCAACTTCACATCCTTTGCTACTGGACATCTGAAACATATCAAGTCCACTGGAAAGATAGCACAGTTACACAAGAACTTATCGTAACAGTAGATCTTAAAGAGAAGCTCTTGCAGCAGGTAACACATACAGGACAGTAGCCAGCCGGCGACAGGAGCCCATGGCAAACTTCTATCCAGTGGTATGGGCAGGGACCACCGCCCCCTGACGTTCACATGGTAAAGGCGGTGGCCCCCAGCGTGCCCCAGTTCTTGCACCGCCGGAGACATCGGCAGTCAAATCACCCGAGAACTGTCCAAGAAATGAGGGGCAATTTCTCGCCCAGCAGGTAGGCAGTATGGCGCTAGACTCATGCAGCGGGAGACCTCAAGGGGGAAGGAGGATGGGAAATATAATCTACTGCAAGAGCTTCTCTCGAAGATCTACTGTTACAGTAAGTTCTTACGTAACTGTACTATCTTACTGAGAGACATAGCTCTTGCAGCAAGTAGTGAAGCCCCGAAACGAAGGTACCTGGCAACTTGCTGCTCACTGCTCCCAGCGTGGTGTTTGCGCCATTTTTATTTGAAATCTAGAAGGACCCTAGCCTGAAGAAGTTGGTGTGGATATACTGATTGTTTTTTTCCAACTGTTTCTGAGTCTTGCATAGTGCACTGTTTAAGTTCTTTTTTACCTGTTACCTTAATGTGCCTTAATTTAATTGGTAGTTAGATGCTATTTAAGCTACATGAAATGCAGCATTACTTATTTTGACCTAGCACAGTGCTGTGTTCTAATTCCGTTTACCTGTTGCCTTAAATTAACTGCTCTGTGAGTTAGAAGTAGCTCAGCATTGCCCTGTTATATCAAATTGTCCGAGATCGGCCCCAAAAGTCTCAGAATGCATCTGCTGGGTCCTGCAAATTAAAGTACAATTACCTGCCTGTGTGGTCGGCTCCTCCCTCCCTCTAGGATATTTAATCCCTTCTCCTCTCCTCCACAGTCAGGTTCTTGAGGGCTGCAAAGGAAGCCCTCCTGAAGCAAGGCACAGCTGTGAAGCTCCCCAAAGCAGAAGGTAACTGGCAACTTGCTCCCAACTGGCAACCACTCCCTGATCGACTGGGCTCTAGTCTCCTGCCCTGACCACATACTTACTGCCGGGATCATGTCCGATTCCCTTAGCGACCACTCTCCAACTTTCTGTATATGGTCCAATAAACCCTGTAAAACCCCTGCTAGCATCATAGAAGCAAGGAATTTTAGCAGGTTTGTCCCTGCTGACTTCTGCTCAGCCCTCGGGACTACTGACTGGAACCCCATCATCTCTCTCCCCTCGCTCGATGGAGGCACTCGACTACTTCACCAACTCATTCTTGTCCTTGGCTAACCTGCACGCTCCTCGGAAGCAACTAAGGGTTCAGGGAAAGTGTCACAAATGGCTGAACCCTAACCTTAAGCAAACTATGATACTCCGTGACAGGGCCTGGGGACTCTACAAGTCTTCTGGCAGTACACCTGAATGGGAGAAGTATAGGGAACTGAGGAATCTTTGCAAGAAAACCTATAAACAGGCTAAATCACAGTACCTAGGGGACCTCCAAACAGGTCATCTCAGTAACCCCAAGAAATTCTGGGGTCACATTAACTCCCTCATCAAGGGTACCCCAAACGCACCTAATGACACACTTCTGGTCGGTAACTCCTTGACCAGCGACCCCTTGGCTGTTGCCGAAGCCTTCTCTGACTACTTCTCTAACCCCTTAGGTCCCCCCCCCCACAACTTCCCCTGGGTCCCTTCCCTTCATCCCTTGGGACCGAACCCTCCCACGGCCCCAATTCCATCTGAAACTAGTCAAACCGTCCGCTGTACTCCCACTGCTCCTCAAAGTAAATCCCAACTCCTCCCCCGGGCATGACCTTTTAGAACCTAGACTGCTGAGAGCAGCTGCCACGGCTATTGCCTATCCAGTCACCCTACTGATTAATAGGTCACTCCTCGAAGGAACCATCCCTACCAAATGGAAGGTCTCGACTATTGTCCCTATCCATAAAAAAGGTCCCCGTGACCTCGCGGGGAAACTACAGGCCAATCTCCCTTCTCAGCCCTCTTGGAAAAGTACAGGAGAGGCTCGTGTATAATCAACTACAGGACTACCTAGAACTGCACCTACTACTCTCTGATGTACAACATGGGTTCAGAAAAGGCCATGGCACTGACACTGCCCTAATCCGACTCACATCTGACATTCTTAAGACCATGGACCAAGGCTTCCCAACAGGCTACTATTCATTGACCTATCAAGGCCTTTGACATGGTCAACCATGAACTCCTCCTTTCTAAGCTCTGGCAACTGGGTCTGGAGCACACCCTCTCATGGTTCAAGAACTACCTGACTAACAGAACACAGAAAGTCCGTTGGAGGGGTTCTCAATCCAGCAAAAGACCCATGGTCTCAGGGGTACCCCAGGGCTCGATCTTGGGCCCCCTACTATTCTCACTGTTCTTAAACGACATCGAGGGAGGCTGCGGGCCGAGTAACCTCATTCTTTATGTAGATGACACCGTAGTCTACTTCAGCGACCCCCATCCCAATGTTATCTCTACCAAGCTGCAGACCTGTCTCTCTGACCTTGAGGTCTGGTTCCCAGCAAATTCTCTAAAACTGAATGATGACAAAACCAAGGCCGTCCTGTTCGGGACAAGACGGTTCGGGGCCGACAGAAGTGACCTACTCAAGCTCACGTCAGCCCTAGGGAGTAGGGTTGAGGTCTTGGATCAGTTCAAATACCTAGGTGTCCCCCTTGATCAGGAGCTGACCTATAAATACCACATCACCTCCCTAACCCGAACCATCCACCAGAAGATGGGGCTCCTCTATCGTCTGGGAAACTCCCTCACTAGCGAGGCGCGTCGCACAATCGCCAACTGCAATCTCCTCCCAACAATCCTCTATGGAGCCCCACTACTGCAGTCTCTCCGAGAGTCTGAGCTCAACAAGCTCTCCACACTCTACCAAGTGGCTCGCTTCGCTACTCTCTCCCTAGGAGGCATCACTGCGAGGCCTTAGCAGACCTAAACTGGCCCTCCCTCCGGCACAAGCTAGCCTACTCCTCTGCCTGCCTTGCTTTCAAATTCACCTCCCTTGGTTCTCCTCCTCACCTGCGTGATCTACTCATCCCAAAGACCCAGCACTGTACCCTTCGATCCTCGGCTAGATGTCCCCTTGCCACCCCCGGTTCGGACCAATCAAGGCAAACGCTCCTTCCACTACGCTGCCCCCCTATTATGGAATGCCCTTCCTGTGACTCTAGTCAACAAGCCTTCTCTCCTAGGGTTCAAATCTGGCCTCAAAGCGTATCTCCTTGAACTTAGCCTCTGTGGGTGCAACCGTTAGCCCCTTATCATGATCACCCCTGTGACCTCTGGTCACAACTTCAACTGCTTTCCTATAGCATTCCCTTTGTAAACTGCTAAGGAACTATGAAACCATTTATTAGACCAGTGGAACCCTCTGCTCTCTGGGCCACCGATGTTACCCAACGTGTACCATGCACAAACCATAAACTCATGTATGTTAATACCCAACTAACGCTGTCCTACAGTTGCTCACGTGTATCCCTCTCCTTATGTTTCTTACCCAATGTCATCCGATACTATTCTGCTATGTATGTACACACTGTATCTACAAATATATACCTAAGACTACTGTTTAATGTTGCCAAGATATGTACTCTCTGTAACTAATCCCGGGTCGCCCCTGAAAAAGGGATCTCTGGCCTCAGTGGGCTTACCCGGTTACCAAAATCTAAATAAATAAATAATGATTCCCAAGCAGCATAAGCTGAAGACAACTCCTTGGGTGGTAGGAAAGAGGTAAAAGGAGGGCCCTTAAGAGATCAGATCCTGCAGGACAGCCAAACCAAAGCTGGTTCTGTGTCTTGAGGCAATGTCCAGACTGTAGTGTCTGATGAAGGTGTGGACTGTGTGCCATGTGGCTGGTGCACAAATATCTGAAGCAGAGACATTTTTAAGGGCTGCGAAAGAGGCAGCAATGCCCCTCATGGAATGACTCCTTACTGGACCAGATAGGGGTCTGCCATGCCTCTGGTAACAGAAGGTGATGCAATGCACTAGCCACCTGGAGAGAGTCTGCTTTGATACAGGGCTACCCAAAGACTGTGGAGCAAGGGACACAAACTAGTCAGATTTTTCTGACCCCCCCCCCCCCCGGTTCTGGATAAATGATATCGCAAAGTGCAATGAACATTCAAGGTATGGAGAATCGCCTCTCCCCAACTGGAGTGGTTAGGGTAGCTGCCTGACACCTTGGTTTAACGGCGTTTCTAAAACATTTGGAAGAAACTTAGGATTGGTATGCAAAGCCACCCTGTCTTAGTGGAACACTAAATAAGGCTCCTGAACACATCAGGGCCTGGAGCTCGTAAATCCTTCGAGCAGAAGTGACAGCAACTAAAAACAATGTTTTCCAGGAAAGGAAATGTGGCGGGTTCAAACGGCAGAAGAGTCAGCTTCTCCAAAACAAACAGAAGATCCCGGGAGAGGATCCCGAACAGAGGGTTTTATGTGGAGTATACCTCTGAGAAAGGTGCAGGTCACCTCCAGTTCAACCACTGTTCTGCCCTGAACAGGGGTGTGAGGCAGAAAGGGCAGCCAGGTGTACCTTAATAAGAGGAGTAACTCAATCCAGACTAACAGATATTTCACCATGATGTTAACCGGACAGGCCAGGGGATCCAGTTGGCGCGCCATGGCCCAAAGACAGAACCCCTTTCACTTCATGGCATATGTAGCTCTCGTGGAGGGTTTTCTAGCCTCCACCAGGACTTCGGCGACCTTGTCAGAGACTCTGAAACCAAGTTTGACTAGGTCTTTAAGAGCCATGCATGAAGATGCAGAGATCACAAGTTCAGGTGAACCAAGGTCCTGTTGTCCTGACAGAGTGAGTGAGTGCTCAGTGGCAGTGAGACTGAAGTTGATCCACTGCCAACTGTTGCAACAGTGGAAACCAAATTTGATGGAGCACAGAGGGGCCAGCAGGATCATTGCAGTGCCCTCAGTCTGCACCTTGAGAAGAACTCTGAAAGAGCAGACACGGAGGAAAGGCGTAAAGGAACCTCCCCTTCCAGGAGAGGGGCAACGCGTCTTGCCAGAAAGCACCCGAGCACTGGGCAGTTTTGCATTGGTGGCTGAAGCGAATAGGTTCATTTCTGGTGTTCCCCTTGCAGCAAATAGGTAGTCGACCACCGACTGGAGAAGCGACCACTAGTGCGCACTTTACCTTTTTCTGCTGAGAACGTCTGCCAGTGTGTCACCGGGGACGTGGACTGCTGAGATGGTAATCTGGTGGGCTATGGCCCAATCCCACACCCTCATAGCTTCCCTGCACAGGGGGGGATACGAGTGTGCATCTCCCTGCTTGTCGAGGTTAAAAAAACACTGACATATTGTCCGTCTGAATGAGGAGATGTCCTGGCTTGAGCACTGTGTCCAAGGCTTGAAGAGTGCAGAGAACATCTCTCATCTCTAGGATGTTGATATGGAGGGACTCCTCGGTCGAGGACCAAGATCCCTAGGTCTTGTGAATGTCTAGGTGTGCACCCCATCCCGAGTTTGATGCGTCCGTGGTAAGGACCTGGTCGGGAACTTCCATCTGAAAGGGAGTCCCTTCCCACAGGCCGGGTGACGTCATCCACCACAGTAGTTCAGAGCAAACTGGTCCTGTGATAGACTGGTAGGTCCAGGTCGTCCCATCTCTGGTCCCATTGTCCTCATCCAAAGTCTCGCGAAAGGGACTGTGATGATGGACGCCGCTATGTGACCCAATAACCAGAGCAGAACTCTAGCTGGCATGGTGGAGGTTGAACAGATCTGCCTGGCTAGATCCCGAACGCGATCTGCCCTGTCCTGCGGCAGAAAAGCCCATCCCCTGACCGTGTCTAGGAGGGCCCCTATGAATGGCAGGAGCTGAGAGGGGGATCAGGAACGACTTTGCTGAGTTGGTGATCCCCAGGCTCTGAAAGAAAGAGTATCCTGAATGGCACTCTGAAGGCATTCCCTGGACTGGGCTGAAAAGGAGCCAATCGTCCAATTATGGAAACACATACTGTCTCTTCCTCCGAAGCACTGTGGCCACCACTGCCAAGCACTTCGTGAACACCCTCGGAGCCGAACAGAAATCGAAGGGCAATGCCCAGAACTGGAAATGCCTGCCCTGAAAAGTGAACTGGAGGTATTTCCTGTGACTTCTGGCTATCAGAATGTGGAGATAGGCATCCTGCATATCCCGAGATGCTACCCAGCCTCCCTGATGGACCATGGGGAGCAGGCTCTGAAGAGTAACCATCCTGAAACTTCGGTACTCAACCGACCAATTGAGGTCACAGAGACAGAGGATGGGCCTCAAGTCTCCTGACTTCTTGGGACCAGGAAGTAGTGAGAATAGAGAACCCTGTTCCCTCTCACTTGGGGAGATCGTTCTATGGCCTTCTTGGAAAGCAAGGCCTGTATCTCCCTGCTGAATCAGGCCTGCATGTCACGGAGTGACTGAATGGGGGTGGGGGCCTGTCCGGTGGAATGTCTATGAACTCTATAGAGTGCCCACGCTCTAAGAGTTCGAGGACCCAGGCCTCTGCATAAAGAGAAAAATGACCTACCTCCTCTCCCGACAAGAAGTTGTGGAGAGGTGGGTCACCTTCAGAGTCAGGCTGTTGGAGGGGGGAGGGAAGGCGGCGTGGGCGGGTTTAGTCTGGCAAGAGGCAGAGCCAGCTGATCCTCTGGGTCCGCCTCTCCGACTGAAGCCTCCCCGTTGAGGTTGTGGCTGCTGGGCACGGGGCTGCTGAGACAGTTGACCCTCTAGGCCGCGAAAACGAGACCTTCAAAAAATATTTCAGGCTGTACACGGACTGCATGATGCAAACAACCTTACCGGAGTCCTGTAACTTGTCGATAATCTTCTCCCGTCCTCTTCAGTGAGGACGAGAGCCTCTGAAGGGTGCATCCAAGATGTTAGACTGGACATCCTGAGTGAACCCAGACACATGGAGCCAGGAAGAACGCCGTAAACAAAATGCCCATGGTAGCCACCCTTGCTGCTGTGTCCGCAGAGTCATAGGCAGATCGTAGCACGTGTGTACCCACGTCTGACCCGGTCTGTAACAGTCTGGCAATGTCTGCCTTCCGGGGGCAGTCGGGCACACCCTGCAAAAATGTCCATTCCTTGTTCCCAAAGGGTGTTCTGGAACTGGACCATGTCAGTCAAGAAACTGAGGCTCCCGATGCTGCAGATGGCAAATGAGTACACCTTTCTGCCCACAGAATCCACCTGTTTAGACTGTCCAGAGGCTGGGTGCTCAGATGTTTGGGCCTCTGCATATGGTTATGAGCTGCTGAGATGACGAAATCTGCAACAGGGTGCTCAGTTAAAAAGCGTTGCTCCCTGGGTGCCCTGTCTAAATGGTCCGCCTTCTTAGGGATGGCTGTGGAAGAGGGAGGGCGTCTCCAGGTAGCCTGAGTGACATCCTCAAAGGTGTCAACCATTGGGGGGGGGGGATTACTGCCAGCTTGGAATCCTTCTGTTTTGAGGTATTTGGCAAGCCTCATATGCTCAGGGTCCAGATCCTCTGTGTCCCAAGCCCATGTTGGCCTGAATGTGCGGCATGACCTCTATGAAGGATGGGTTGTCTGCTGGTGACTTGGGCATATCCTCAGGCTCCCCAGAAGGTGGGTCCTCGAAGGACAAGATGGAGGAGTCTGACGAGTGATAGGAATCTGAGGAGGAGACTAATGGGGACCTGCACCTCCTGCGTTTGTGGCGATGCCTGCCTGAAGAGCTGGGGCTCCTCAGCCTGGATCTGTGGTCCTTTCTTTTAGCTACCCTCTTGCTTGGGCTCTGGGGGGGGGGCTGTCTTCCCCGATCTTCATCAGAGTGGGGTTGGATACCCCGGTCCGGGTTCGGACCCAGATCCGGTTCCACCGCCATAAACAGCAGAGGTTTTGGTGGGAGGATGTTCGGCTTAATAGTGTCCCACCAGTGGGAGAAAAGGTCCTTCACCTGGTCCAGGTTCAGTTTCAGGGGAACCTGTAGCTGGTTCAGGTGATGGGATGGGCTGAGGGCGCAGCTGCGCAATGCAAGTTCTGGTCAGCATTGGTGGAAGTACTGAGGCGATGACGGGTATCAGGACAGTCGTCGGGTCCAGAAGCAACTCCATGGGCCGGTGCCAGGTTCTCCTGCTCCGGTGTGTTGTCTGCCCTGACGTCCAATGGGGGAAGGGATGCCGGGGGCGACTGATCTAGCCAGTGGAAGTGGCGTTTGGGAGACCTTAGGGGTGCCATCTGCAGACCGATGTATGTGAAGGTCCGACACGGACTTGGAACGTTTTTCAGAGTGGCACCTGTCCAATGGCGGGATAGGGCATTTCTTCGCCAACTGAGGCCTGTTTAGGTGGGAGGGAAAAGGACCTCCCTGCCATCTGGCCTGAGGACTTAGCCTGCTCCCAGGAGTCCACACCACATACTGAGGCTGACCAGGGGGCATGATGGACCTTACCTGGGTCCGACGACCGGCCTGAATTCAGAGTTGGAGGCCGAACCTTAATTGGCTGGAACATCAAACCAGAGGACTCCAGCGTCTTCTTTTTCGTGCCCGAATTGTGTGAGGTGACCGGCGCTTTGACTACTGTCAGCCGAAAGTCATAGCCTGACGACTCGGACCTAGAGGCAGAATGAGATCCGGAGGATAGAAACCTGGAGTGGAATCTCTCTCTTTCTCTCTCCCCGAGCTTCTCCTTGGACTTCGAAGAGCGATATTTCTTGGAGATCTTATAATGATGGTGGGAAGATTCCCTTTCAGAGGATGAGCCCCTCTGCATGGCTGCCAACTACTGCTGTGCAAGAAAGGCCTGGAGGGACTTCTGGCGACAGACCAGAGTCTGGCTATTAAAGGTCTGGCAGTGGGAGCAGGACTGGGTGTCGTGGTCTGGGCCTAGGCACAACAAAGGCCACGTGGCCATCCTTGGTGGGGATGTTTCCCATAAGCGCACTTGTTCGTGTTCCCCGATGGGGGAGAAGACATGCAGGAACACTGGATGTAGAAAGGCGAAAAACAGCGATTGGAAGAGGGTTTGCAAAAAAGCAAGAAAAGTGGTTGAACTGGCGCAAGTCAGGCCATGGAGCCGGCGAGTGCACGGCTTTGGTGGGAAAAGAACTGAGGCACGCTGGGGACCGCCACCTCATACCACACTGGATATCGGGGGCAGGCCGACTTCAAGGGGGGTGGTGGTCCCTGCTTGGTACTGCTGGATAGAAGTTTGCTGTGGGGTCCTGTCACCAGCTGGCTACAATCCTGTATGTGTTACCTGCTGCAAGAGCTCTCTTTCTAAGTAAGATACAGAGTTTACACAACGATACGCATGATGCTAGTCGTATTTTGTACTCTTCCTCTCCAGGTTACTTCACTTTTTCTCTCGGTATAGAGATGACTCTTAAGATCTGGCAAAAACATCAGTGGCTTCTTGGCCAGGCAGAACCCCTCTTACTTTTTTTAGCTTGGACACGGCATAATCCTCTTAACGCTGGTATCCTTTTCTCATACAGCGAGCTCATCAGGGTCTAATCTACCTACAACAGCTTTTGGATTTGCGGGGGTTTTCTACCTTTACAGAGCCTAGAGCTACCCATTTACTTCATTCTGACCACTATGGCTACTTACAACTATACACATATCTGAAAACTTCACCTTTGTTTGTAACTTTCCTGTCTAGTCATCAATGGGGGATGGGGGCTCCAAGACCATTTTATTGGCGGCCTCTATCAGGTTCTACAGGATCATCAGGCTGATTCTACTTTCGATATCTTACAACAATGGTCTAAAAATCTGCAGACACCTTGTGACCATCTTTGGCAGAAATATTCTCTCATAACTTATAAACTGTCCATGTCACCTTACTTATTGAAAAATATCGGAATTACAATCATGGGGTTCACACTGAAATCCTGAATGAGATTTTTTAGATCTCCAGTAATCTCTATGAAATATCGGGGGCCACACGCGGGGTCCTGCTAGTGGTAGTGTAGTAAATCTTGGGCTGATCATGCCCATGTTTTTTAGTTTTGTCCTCTTTTGCAAACATACTGGATGTACAATTATTCTGTTTTAGTCTCCCTATTTGATCCTTCTTTAATCGCTTTCACCTTTATTAGTCCTTCTGCATATACCCCCAATCACGCTGGATGTCTGAGGTCAACAACTTAAGTTTTTACTGCTGCTTTTGGTCTATTCCAAAAAAAAAAAAGGCTATTACTAAACTTTGGTTCCAGCAGTTGCCCCCTCAATTCTCCCAATGGGTAGCCCTGGTGGATTCCATCCATTATTTGGATCCTATGCCAGTATTTGAGAAGACTTGGGTCTTCTATAAGTTACAAAACAGATTCCACTTTTGTTCCATAAATTGACTTTTTTTGCACAATGGAACCAGAAGGGGCTTTCAGTCTATCTAGAAAAAAAAACAGGTTGCTCACCTGTAACAGTAGTTCTACGAGTGGTATCTGTTGTTCATCCACACTGTTTGGCACGTCCCTTTCCCCTTTAAATCTTGCCTGATGGTCTGAAAGCTGGCTCTTCCCACCCACCTGGGCGGTATATCCCTCAGCTCCGCCCCTTGATGCCAGATGGCAGCAGAGGGTAGTGAGTTGAAGCCGGGGAGGTTGGGTGGGTTCATGCAGATGAACATATACAACTCCTAGAACTACTATTACAGGTGAGTAACCTGTTTTTCTAGGATCATGGATATGTTGTTCTAGCCACACTGTTTGGTAGACTCCTAGCAGTTCTCCAGAAGGAGGGAGGCAAGGCGTACACCCACTACTTAGGGAACAGAGATTGGAGAACTGAGGCCCCAAAACCAGCATTCCAGCGTCACTCTAGGTCAGTGTGGTAATCGGAAATGAAGCAGTTTGCTGACTTCCAGGTAGCAGACCTGCAGATATCCTGGATAGCGATGTCCCTAGAAGGGGCCACTGGTGCATGCAGTATGAGCTCTGATCCCTATGGAAGGCTCTTTGCCCACCAACCGCTAGAGATCAATGCAAGATGTAATCCATTTGCCAATCATCCACTTGGCTGCAGGTCTGCCAGGTGTGGCTTCAGCATAGGTGACAAACAGCTGGTGAACCTCTCCCCGAACTAGCCGTACACTCCTTATATTAAGAGTGCTTGTCTCAAGTCCAAATTATGGTGCCTGTACTCTGCCTCTGAGGTAGTACACCGGCAGAGTCATTACCTGGCTCAAGTGAAAACTCTGACAACCTTTGGAAGGAACTCTGGGTTGGGGCGCAGGACAACCTTGTCCCTGTGGAAGGCCAGATATGGAAACTCGACAGAGCGTCTGTAGCTCCCCAATCCTTCTGGCTGACACGATAGCCACCAAGAAGGCAGTCCTTGCACGACAAATGTAACATCTCACATCTGTGCATTGGTTCGAATGGCTTGCCCATGAACTTTGCCAGTACCAGCAGCAGATCCCACGGTGGTGGTGGTGGTTCACGCACCGGAAGGGAAATATGGTAGAGGCCTTTAAAGAAACGCCAGACCACCTTCTCCTGTGCCACTGTCTGTTGACCGGCCCGCACCCGGTAAGCAGAGATGGCTGCCAGGTGCACCTTAAGGGTCGTAGACCGAAGACCACCTTTGGAGAGAGACCAAAGGTAGTAGAGGATGCTAGCCACTGGACAGGACGAAGAGCCCAGGCCCTTGCCCCAACACCAAATGGATAGTCTCTTCCATTTGAAGGCATATCACCTTCTGGACGACTCCTTCCTAGATGCCTCAACTACATTAAGTGCATCAGACAGAGACCCAAAGCCTGGAACTCTAGCCACTCAGGAACCAGGCTGTCAGGTGCAGGAATTGAAGGTCCGGGTGGAATACCTTTCCCCGACTGACCGAAAGCATGTCCAGGTGTTCTGGAAGACGCCTCAGGAGCCTGATGCTGAGGCTGAGGAGATCTGGATACCAGAACTGGCGGGGCCAGTTTGGGGCGACCACGCTCACCTGTGCCTTGTCCTTCCTGACCTTGTGCAGCACCTCGTGGATCAAAGGACGTGGAGGGAAGGTACAGAAGAGGCCTGGGGTTCAAGACCTCGAAAAGGCATCCTTTGCAGCGAACCCTGCTGAGGGGGTGGGCATGGAACAGCCTCAGCTTTGTGTTCTCCCTGGAGGCGAACAGGTTCACCTGAGGGGTGGCCCACTGGGATAACAGGCCGTGCACTACCTCTGGATGGAGAGGCCACTCATGGGACGCCTTGCCCAAACGGCTGAGGGCGTCTGCCAACTGATTCGAGGCTCCTGCCACATGGATGGCTAGATCATCTGCTTCCAGTTGGCTCACAAGGGTCCAGATGCGGAGCTCTACTCTGCACAAAGGCCAGGAGTGCGTACCGCCCCGTTTGTTGAGGAAGTACATGGTCGTGATGTTGCCATCTGGACCCGAACTACTTGACCCCGAAGGAATAGAGCGAAGGCAGCCAGCGCCAGCCGAACTGCTCAGCTCTCCAGCAGGTTGATACGACATCAGGATCTCTCAGGGGTAAAGAGCCCATGAACTCAGATTCCCCATGTGGACACCGCAGTCTGTGAGAGGGGCTTCAGTCATTAGGATGACCATCAGCTTGGGGTGGACAAATGGGATCCCTCCCTGCAGATGTTCCAGGACGGTCCACCACTGAGAGCGTCCCACATCATCTGGGCTACAGTGACCAGCTGGTTGAAGTGACCTAGACACAAAGACCACTGGCTGGCCAGCTCCCATTGAAGGGGGCGCATATGCTACAGGGCCCATCGGACCACAGAGGTGCAGGCCGCCATGTAACCCAGAAGTCACAGGATGTTCCAAGCAGGACGCAATTGCCCAACCAGAAATAATCGGGCAAAGGAGGAAAGAACCTCTGCTCTGTCTGCAAGGAGCCTGGCTATGGCTCGGCAAGAGTCTAGCTCTGTCCTGATGAAGCAGATCACCTGCAAGGGCACAAGTTCCGACTTGGCCTTGTTGATCAGAAGGCTGAGGCAGGTTTGGAAGGCCAGATCCCTGGACCTCTACCTCAAGTCTGGAGGGACCCACTATGAGCCAATCGCCGAGAGAGGCAAAAACTCTGACTCCTCGATGCTGAACATGGGCCGCCACTACTGCTATGCATTTGGTGAAGACCCTGGGGGCCAATGACAGGCCGAACGGCATGACTTGGAACTCGCTGCAGGTTCCCTCCACCGTGAAGTGAAAGGGCCTTCGGTGAGATGGACGGATTGGGATGCAAAAAAAGTGTCCTGCGGATCCAGAGAGCAGAACCACATGTTCTGCTTGAGAGACTGTATGATCCGAGACAGAATTACCATCCTAAAGGTGTGAGACCTGAGAAACTGATTCAGGTTTTACAGACCTAGAATGGGGCTCCAGCCCCCCTTCTGTTTCAGGACCAGGAAGTAGCTGGAAATGAACCCTGGGTTGACCCGGGGAGAGGGGGAGAATATCTGTGACTGACCACTGCCTGCTTATGAGGTGGGCAAGGTCACCTGACAGCCGACCGAGTGTGGGCGGATACATTCTCCTTCCATGGGGCGCAGGCTCTGCTTTGTGGGTACTACTCGAATTCCACAGGCAGTCCCTGGCTGACCACTTCCAAGCCCCACCTGTTGGGACAGCGGACCAGGCGGAAAGGAAGTGGCAGAGCCCACCCCCCACGGGAGGACCTAGAGTGGTCGTGATGGGCATGGGGTGGCAACCCCCATCTCGTCACTGTGCAGGCTTGGAGGAGGATCCAGCAGGGGAAACGCCAGGGCCCTTCCCTCCGGGCCTATGAGCTGCCGAAGCCCCTGACTTGGGCCGAGGGCGCCAAGACTGAGCCTGCTGCTGCTGCCCAGATTGGTACTAGGGCTGCTTGGCAGCAGGGGCAGAAGGCCGAAAGGGCTTTCTTTTCTGTTTCTTAGAACCCTGAGGTTCCTTCTGGGTGGAAGTAACGAGTCCAAGGTGGCGTTGGACTTCAATATGCTGTAGATGACCTTCAATTCCTAGACCGAACAAGTAGATACACAGGAAAGGAACGTCCACCAGCTTGTCCTGGGTGTCTGCCATAAAGGTAGAGACTCTCAGCCAGGCCCTGTGGTGCGTGGCGACTGCGCCCACCAAACGAGCACAAGAATCCCCAATATCCAGAACCATCTGGGAGTGGTTGTTTAGCAACACCCTGACCCCGGTCCCGGACCTGCTTGACCGTGGTCTGAAGGTCCGCAGGGAGACGAGGAAGCACCTCATCCAGAGAGACCGAGGGCATGGGAGAAATGTGTCATAATGATGGCCGAACTCGCCTGTCCGAGACCAAGCGAGGCGGCAGCATAGACTTTTTTGACTGAATGGTCCAACTTCTTGGACTCTTTTGTTTGGAGGTCTATCAGTGTCCAGAGTTGCCCGAGTGCTGGAACACAGACTGTCACCAACCCCTCAGCTGAGGAGTGCTGTGTGAACCCCAAAGGGAGCCGATGGGAACCGCGTAATTGAGGCCATCCAGACTGAAGACGCAGAGCAGGAGGCTGGGTGCTGCCAAAGCTCGAAGGCTGGACAGACTATGGCTTCGGCCACTAGGAAGGTCTCAGATAGAGAATCCTCTTTTTTGAGAATGGCAATTAAGGGATATTCAGCCCATATTTCTTTTTTAGTTTTTTTACCTGGTGGCACCTCGGTCTGCTTCATGTCCTGGCATTCACCCATCCGGCCACCGTCCGGTCTGCCACGGTCCCCGGAGAACCTCCACTGCTAATTACCCCAGCGCCGGGGTAGTAGAGAGCCCCGCCTTACTCCCCACTAAGCCAGGATCCAGTAGCCACAGCGGTGTCCCCAAGGCCACACGCTCCTTGTCGGCCATCAAGCCACCGTGACTGTGCGCCATATTTTTTCATTTTCTTGTGCGTGAGAGGGGCATGCAATGATGCCAACGGGGGAGCGCACACATGTCCGCATGCACTTCCTCCCTGCGCCCCAACTCACCCGCCCCAGTGAAGTACCAGCACACCGCCCTCTAGCCTCCGCCAGAGGTCACCGGAGCGCCGACACCTGAAACCCCCAACCCCAGAGAGGGACAGCAGTCCTACAGACACTCAATCCCTCCCCGCCCCTGCTAACCAAAGTCCATTCCCGAACCCAGGTCACCGGTGTGAAGACAGCTGTGGCGACCAGCGCCTCAATCCTCAGTGCCATCGGGCTGGCTTATTCGGACCGTTTTTCCACAAGCTCCAAGAGCATCCCCATGGATTCGGAGATGAGCCCGAGGATGCCCAGGAAGGATGTGGGACCTTCCTCCATCGAGATACTCACTGAATCGTCATCACATGGACGCGAATTCAAGTCCAAATCCTCGGACCCAGAGTCTGGATAGAGCGGCTGACCACCACAGTCACTTCTGTTCCGCCGCGGACGGTCGGGTGAGGGCGACAGCTCATGCATGAGGCCCCGAGGGAGGCTGCTTAGGTGGCACTTCCACCAAGACTGGTGGAAAGGCACACTTTGGCTGAGCTGGCAGGTCTTTACCGGCTCCGCAGGTGGAGGCGTGGTACTGACTAGCTCCGGAGGAGTCAGCGTTGGCCTAGAGGGTGACAACCAAGTGATGGAGAGAATGGAAACCGGAGTCTACTTCGGACCAGTCAGCATTAGCTGTTGCCACACAAGGTCCTCGTAGTGTCGAAGCCTCTCCTCATCCGAGGAGGATGAGGACGAATGGTGGCGGCGCTGCTCCTTGGAGCGCCACTAGTTTTAGAGACTTCCTTGACCTTTCAGTCGAGGGTGCTCAGAAGGAGCTGGGGAGAACTGTAGCTCCTTCAGGTCAGGAACAGAGACCATAGGTGGAGTCCCAGCACGCTGGGTCTCCTCCATAGGTCCCGGCAGGACCGGAGTCCTAAGCAAAGAATTGTCGGCTTCAGTCGACAACAGGTCAATGGGGTACATTACACCAAGGGTCCGATCTTCCCCGTATCTGGAGCCAGCTGGTCTGACAGGGGTACCGTGAAGTCAGTGGGCCAAGATCACATTATTGGATCAAGTCGAAGAGGAGACTCCTGGGATAGAGATCCCTCTCTGTTCCAAGAGCGACGTCGACGCGACAAATCCTCTCTCTACCCTTTATCCTTTTTATGGGAGTGGGAGGAGTGCGAACCGGACAGGCCCTCTCCTTGAAGGAGCCGGAGAAGGAAGAGCCCAGTTTGAGTGGGACAAAGACCGAGACTGAAGGGGTTTGCTCAGCAGCACGGGCCTCGTCCTTCTTGAAGGCCTTCATATACTCCAGCTGGTCAGCGGATCCCGCGGCCACGGAGACCACATGACAGACGTCTGAATCTGACCGTTAGGTATCGTTTTTCTGGCCGTCTGAGCTGCAAACATGCAAGGTGATCACCCAAGACTGCAGGATGGAACGCGTGACAGACTTCGTAGGGCTGGGAATCATGGGCATGGCCCAGGCAGTAAACTCACAGTGTGCGGGTCCATACGGGAGATCTGCCCACAGGGACACTGGTGGAACCCGGGCAAGGACTTTTCCTCCACTGCAGTCACTATCGCAAATTTATGCGTAGAAACACTAAACAAGCATAATTTTTCGGTAGTTTATCCAAAGGATTAAGCGCCAGGGCCCACTCAGCACGACAGTGATAAGGAGGGAACCTGAATCTTCCATCAGAAAGGAAGATCTGGCATCAAGGGGCTGAGTCGAGGGATACACCACCCGGATGAGTGGGAGGAGCCAGCTTTCAGACCATCCGGCAAGATTTAAAGGGGAAAGGAACATGCCATACAGGTGGATAGAACATATCCACAGTCCTAGAAGAAAAAATTACTCACCTTAGTAATGTTGTTTCTTCTAATGGAGTCTTGCTGTATTCCGACATATGCAGTGATATCCAACCTTTGAACTGCCCCGGAGAGGAAAGAGTTAACTTTCCATGCAAGGCATGGAACGCTGAGCTCGAGCTCGGTTGAGACTCTGTCTGTTGTTTGAAGCCAAACTGCCAGATCTTTACGAGCTACACTCACTGGGCGTCCTGTGTGGAAACTGTAAACTCACACTAGCCAACTGACAACTAAATTTAATAAAAAGGTTTTTGGTTCCAAGGCAAAGACTCAAGTCAGGAAACCCAAAAAACAAAACAACACACACCCAAACATAAGAGGGTAAAAAAAAGAAAAAGGGGGCGCACTCAACACTGTTCCTGTCCACCCACATCCCAAAAACCCAGGTTCTGAGAGGGGAGGCGGGGGGAGGAGGTCAGAATACAGCAAGACTCCATTAGAAGAAACAACATTACTAAGGTGAGTAATTTTTCTTCAAACAACATGAAGTCTTGCTGTATTCTGACATATGCAGATTACTACGCAGTACCTCCATGGAGGAGGGACAGAACCTACTTTGGAACAGGCTCTGAAGCACTGTTGTGTTAAACCGAGCATCACTCCTAGCCTGGATATCCAGAGAGTAATGCTTGGTGAAAGTATGTACCGTTTTCCAGGTGGCTGCTTGACAAATCTCCAAGATAGGAATATCCCTGGCAGCAGCCAGGGAAGCAGCTGTACCTCTAGTAGAGTGAGCCCTCAGGCCTGAAGGTGGGATCCTACCTAATTTTTCATAGCAGAATTGTATACAAGAGGCAATCCACCTGGCAATAGATCTCTTAAGTGGCAGGTTTTCCCTTGCCAACCTCACCATAAGTGAGGAACAATTGGAGGGAGTCAAACCTGTGACCCTTGGTGCACTCTATGTAGTAGCTAAGGGCCCTTTTCACATCCAGGCTGTGCAGCCTCCTCTCCCCAGAGGAGGAATGGTCAGTTAAGAAAACAGGAAGAGAGACTGATTAAGGTGGAAATCTGAAACCATCTTAGGCAAAAACTTCCTATTAGTCCCCGAGGACCACCTTATCTCTATGGAAAGAGATAAAAATCAGGCTCCACTGACAGGGCCTGTAACTCACTTATGCGTCTGGCAGAAGTAATGGCTACCAAGAACACAGTTTTCCAAGTCAAGTACTTAAGCTCTGCTGAGGACAAAGGCTCAAAAAGGGGTTGCATAAGCTGAGCAATGCAAACATTAAGGTCCCAAGCAGGGGCAGGGGCCCTGAAGGGAGGATTGGTATGCAGCAATCCCTTGAAGAATTTACAGAATACAGGATGAGCTGAAAGGGAAGAGTGCTTGCCTGCTGACAAGAAGGCAGAGACAGCTGCCAGATGCACTCTAAGTGTAGCTGGTCCGAGTCCCAAGCTATTGAGATGAACCATATAGTCCAGGACTGTAGGCAACCCAGCAGATTCTGGAGAAATATGTTTACCAGAGCACCAAATAGTGAACCTTTTCCATTTGGAGTTGTAAGTCTTTTCTGGTGGAAGGCTTTGAGAAGCCTTTAGAATATCCAGAACACCTTGAGAGAGATGCAATCAGCAAACTCTAACTCTTCAAGAGCCAGGCCTTGAGATTGAGAGATTTGAGATTCGGATACCAAACCCTCCCCTGAGAACATGTTAACAGGTTGTAATTCCTGGGAAGAGACAGGGGAAGGTGGACTGCTAAGGACAGAAAGAGAGGGTACCAGGGCTGTCTGGCCCAGTCTGGAGCAATAAGAATCACTTTGCAGGGTTGAGACCTCATTTTGACTAGTACCTTGAACAGGAGAGGGAAAGGGGGAAAAGCATACAGGAAAGTACAGTTACGCAAGAACTTGCCGTAACAGTAGATCTTCGAGAACAGCTCTTGCAGCAGGTAACACCATTAGAACTGGAAGCCGGCAGGCGTCAGGACCCTACGGAAAAATTCTAGCTAGCTATCTTCAAGCGGGAACCGCCCGACGCCAGGCGCAAGGGCCATAAGGGGGCGGGTCCCGCCAGAATCCCCAGCTCCTCCCGCCTCGAGACTCCCGGCCGCAGGATGACATCAGAAGGGGAGACCGAGGATCCACTGTCAGAAGACAATCCCGATACAAGCAGGAGCAGAGCCCTTCCTCCACTAAGGGGGAAGGTGTGCGGGAAGATTGCTGCAAGAGCTGTTCTCGAAGATCTACTGCTTACGGTAAGTTCTTACGTAACTGTACTATCTTACTTCGAGATACAGCTCTCGCAGCAGGTAACACCATTAGGACCGATTCCCAAGCAGTAACGCTACCAGAAGATCCGGGAGGAGGTAAAAGACAAGAAACATTCCAAGCCCTGACTCAGGACAGCAGACCCTGCAGCACCGCTAGGCCGAAACCAGCTCTTCGCCGAGAGGCGATGTCCAGACTGCAGTGCCTGATAAAGGTATGCACAGAACTCCCAAGTGGCTGCAGCGCAAATAGCCAAAATGGAGACATTCCTAAGTGCTGCAAAGGAAGTGGCCATACCCCTGGTAGAATGACCCCGATAGAACCCGGGAGGGGCTTTTGTTTAATCTCGTAACAGTACGAAATACACTGGACAAGCCAGCGGGACAAAGTCTGTTTGGATACTGGTTGGCCCTCCATTCTCTGGGAGAAGGAAACAAAAAGCTGATCAGAACCCCGAGAGGGTTTAGTTCTGTTAAGGTAATACCTCAGGCTGCGGTGAACATCCAGGGTGTGGAGCAAAGCCTCTCCTCTATTAGAGTAACTCGGGAAATAGACCGGAAGGTCGATATCCTGGTTTAAAGTGAGTGTCGAAACCACCTTAGGCAAAAATTTAGGGTTCGTCCTCAGGGACACTCTGTCCCGGTGAAAAACCAAATAAGGCTCTTTGCACATGAGAGCGTGAAGCTCAGAAATCCTTCTGGCTGAAGTAACAGCAACCAAATATAACGTCTTCCA
Source organism: Neoceratodus forsteri (assembly GCA_016271365.2). Lineage (NCBI taxonomy): Eukaryota > Metazoa > Chordata > Ceratodontiformes > Ceratodontidae > Neoceratodus > Neoceratodus forsteri. The sequence continues at coordinate 497,021,392 of CM057450.1, read as the reverse complement.
CGACAGAAAACGTAGCTCGCAATCCGCGGCAGGTTCAAAGGGAGGGAGCGTGAGCTGTTCCAGGACAAAGAGCAGATCCCATGGAGGCACAGGGTCCCTAATGGGAGGCCTAAGGTGTACCACTCCCCTAAGAAATTCCCGAGAGGTGTCCAATTGAGCTATAGTACTGTCTCCACCGGAGGTGATAGGGCAGAAATGGCACAAAGATGTACCTTAATAGAGGAGTAGGCTAGGCCTGAATGAAAAAGGGAGAGGAGATAATCCAAAACTACTCCCACAGGACAACCTAAAGGTGAAAGATCACGAGCCCGTGACCATAAATAAAAACGGCGCCATTTCATGGCATACGTAGCATGCGTTACCGGCTTTCTGGCTGCCGAGAGAACCTCTGCAACCTCTTGCGAGACCCCATGACGCAAGATGGCTATGTCTCTAGGAGCCAAGCATGCAGGTTCAGAGAACGCAAATCCGGATGGAGCAATGAACCTTTCTCCTGAGACAGTAGGTGGGAGCTGAGCGGTAACGGGAGCGGGGGTTCCTGAGATAGCTGTGCCAGCAAGGGGAACCATATCTGTCTGGGCCAGAACAGGGCCACCAGAATCATTTGCACGTGCTCCCTGCGCAGTTTGAGAAGAACTCTTTGGATCAACGGGAAGGGAGGGAAGGCATAGAGGAATCTGTTCACCCAAGAGAGGGACAACGCGTCTCGCCAGAAAACACCAGGCCCTGGACCTAGCGAGCAAAAATTGGGCAGTTCTGCGTTGGATGGGGATGCGAATAAATCCAGCTCTGGAGTTCCCCATCGAAGGAACAGATCCTCTGCCACCTCCTGAAGAAGTTCCCACTCGTGGACTCTGGCCTGGGAGCGACTCAGGCTGTCTACGATCGTGTTGTCCACCCCGGGAACGTGAACTGCAATCAGGTTTGCGCCGTGTCTAATTACCCAATCCCACACCCTCATGGCTTCCTTGCAAAGGGGGTAAGAGTGTGCGCCTCCTTGCTTGTTGAGGTAATACATTACCACCGTGTTGTCTGTCTGAAGCAGGATAGTGCACGGTGGAATTATCGACTGAAAGGCCTTGAAGTGCATAGAGGACCCCTCATCTCTAGGACATTGATATGGAGATGAGCTCCAATGGGGTCCATGCACCCTGAGACTTCACCACATCTACAGCGTGCTCCACCCGAGACCACGTCCCGTGGTGAGGGTTATCTCCGGGACGGCGCTCAAACGGGACGCCTTGAAAGCGACCTCGGGCTAGCTACCACTGCCAGTCGCGATCACAGATTTCGTGATCCTGACCGTGGTCTTGCTTTGTCCCATTGCGACGTTTTGAGCATCCACTGGGTTATTCGTGATGTGAGTCGTGGCGAGAGGGACTGTAGGAATGGCCGCAGCTAATGCGGTCCGAGCAGACTAAGGACGGACCTGGCTGCACGGTCTGACCGACAAGGCCCCTGCGAGGGACTCCTGATGCTCCGCCTGTCGGCCGGAAGAAAAGCTCTTCCTGGACCATGTCCAGTACTGCGCCTATAAACTGCAGCTTCTGCGACGGTACCAAGAGAGACTCTCGATTTATGAGGATGCCCAGCGATCGAACAAGTCCTGAGTGTTCTGGATCATGGAGCAAGAGCGCCCTTGGAGGCGCCATGAGAAGCCAGTCGCTAGGTAACGGGAACACGGAGTGGCCCTGTCTCCTTAGAGGTGCTGCCACCACTGCCATGCATTTGTAAAGACCCTTGCGTGGATGACAGTCCAATGGGAGAGCCCGGAATGAAGATGGTGGCCTAGGAACCCCAAGCGCAGGAACCTCTGATGCACTTGAGCTATGGGATATGCAGGTTCGCTGGCCCTGCATGTCTAGGGACGCTAAAGGCGCTTTGTTTCAGCATGGGGATAAGACCCGAAGGGTCACCGATGAATCTTCTTGTATGCATCGACATATTGAGGTCGCTTAGGTCCAGAATCGGACGGAGGTCCCCTGTTTTCTTGGGAACCAGGAAGAAGTGAGAATAATATCCCCTGTCCCTCTGGTTCCCTCGACCTACCCATCGCCTCTTTGTAGGAGCGCCAGTACTTTGCCAAATTAAGGTTCCGTGCTGACCCGATACCGAAGAGCAGAGGAGGCCTCGAGGGTGGCTTTTCATAACTCTATAAAGTGGCCGACATCGACCAACTGCAGAACCCACCTGTTCAGGGTGATCGCCATCCCGGGCAGGAAGTTCGCACGCGACTCCCGACCATAATTTCCGCTGATCCTGAGGGGCGGGGCCGAAAGGAGTCGTGCTGTGGCGCAGATGGGCCCATTGGCTGGCTCGGCCTAGTGCGTGACCTCTGCTAGGCTGGCTGTTTACCCTGGGTTCTATGGAAACCAGAGCTCTCTGTTGTGTAGCGGAGCAGGGCTGTTGGCTCTGTGTCCGCTTCACCTAAAACGCTTGTTCCTACGCCGAAGGAACCGAGCCTAAGACGGTACATGTCCTGTACCGACCTCACCGCCTTCCCCGGTTCTTGTAGTTTGGTAATCTTCTCCGAAGGATTACCAACAATACATCTCCTCGAAGAGGCGCCCATAATGCTTTCTGGACGTCCGGGGTGAAGCCGAGACACGGCCAGGAGTGTCTCCGAGACAAACGCCGGAAGCTGCTGCTCGGGCCGATGAGTCCGCTGGAATCGCACGCTGCTCTAAGCACTTGGGTCCCTATCGCCTGAACCCCGAGCAGAGGAGCTGGAGCATCTCCTCCTTCTGCTCACTCGGGGTTTCTCAGCTACCCAGACCCTGTTCCCACAGAGCGTTCTGAAACTGAACCATGTGGGTCAAGTAATTTAAGGATCTGATGGCAGGTAGCGGAAGCATATGTGCGCCTGCCCAGAGAGTCCAATTGCTTGATTCTGGATCCGGTGGCAGGGTGTTTTAAATGCTGCGGCCTCTGTGACCGGGTCATGTGAGGCTGTTATGACCAGAGAATCGCCTGAGGTTGGTGCTGGCCAAATACCGGTCCTCCTTAGAGCCTTGTATAGACGGTCCGCTTTCTTCGGCACCGCCGTAACGAATGTGGACGCCCACGCCTTGGTGGATGTCCACGTGCGTCCACCAAGGGTGGCACCACCACAGGTTTGGGGTCCTTCTGCCGGCATACTTGGCAAGGCGAACTCGGGTCTCAACTCTTCCCGTGATCCCACCCCATGTTCTCCTCTGGATATGGCGATATCATCCATGAATGAGGGGTCATCCGGAGGAGACCGTGGCGCCTCAATGCGGGTCCGGAGAAGGGATGGAGATTGGAGATGGGGATCTAGAGGTGGAGTAAACTGATCCCGTGTCCTCTGTCGATGGCGAACGTCGGCGTCTCCTGGATCTCTTGGGGCTGGGTGAACCAGAAGAAGATCTTGACGGAGTGTCCTCTTTGTTGATCGAACCCCGAGGAGATCTGACTCCTGGGGAGAGTTGAACAGCTAACCCACCCAGCAGGCGAAGGGGGCCGGAGCCGGAGGAGGAGGAAGAGCGGTGGGCGCCACGTCCTTCTTGATGGTGTCCCACCAGTATGTGAAGAGATCCTTCACATCCGCTAAAGATAATCCCGACGACGGCCCAGGCGCCGGGGGGGGCGGTCGTCGGGTCCCGGCGACAGCTCCACAGAGACCTTGGGCGGCGGCGAGGGAGCCCTGGAGACTGCACGAGGCCGGGTCGCCTGCCTGGTCCTCGGCTGTGTCAGATCTTCTCCATTAGCGACTCCTGCCCGATGACGGTCGGAGGCACAGGAGTCCTCTTCTCAGGCGTGGCGGATGTCGGTCCCCCAACCGGCGTCCGATGGGAAGACTTGGCCGACGACGGTTCCGAGGAGGGGTAACGGGCGGTCGACGGAGGTCGAGCTGGCGTTGGGTTCACCGGCCTTCAGGGGGGTAAGTTTCTAAAGCTCGGGGCGAACTGAAGAGGACCGATGTCGGATGCGGCGGGTGGAGCCCGACTTATGGTGGTGGTAGTGACACTCCTCGACTTCGCTGCAGGCCTTGGGGGCGGAGGAGGAAGACGGCCTGGCAGGAGGGCCCCGGTAGAGCGAGAAACTGGAACCGCAGCCGGGGGGAGAGAAGAGGCCCTGGATGGAGACCGCCTGACTTCGACCCGAGTTGCGGGACCCGGAGGCCCGAGTTGGAGACCTGGAAGGGTCCTTCTCCCTTCTCTTCTTTTCGGCGTACTTGTGGGATTTCGAAGATTCCCCTTTAGAGGACATGGCTCTCAATTTTTCTTCTAGCAGGAACGCCTGAAGAGCCTTCTGTCGCCGGATCCTCGTGTGACTATTAAACCCTTGGCAGAGGGAACAGGCCTGGGAGTTGTGCTCTGGGCCCAGGCGCCGGACACAGGCCGCGTGGGGGTCCTTAAAGGGGATCTGCTTCCCGCAAGCACACTTCGATGTATGCCCGGAGGTCGGAGAGACATCAAAAATATTCGGCAGGGAGTAAATTTCGTAGGAAAGTTCAGGCATCTACACGCCGCACGCTAGACTAAGACCGAGGGTCAAGGCATGCAAGTCGACGGGCGGAAGGAACTGGGGACTTCTGGTGGGACCGCTCCTATGTACCACGCCTGACGCCGGAGGGGGACCGGTCCCCGCTGAAGATAGCTAGCTAGAATTTTTCCGTGGGGTCCTGACGCCCGCCGGCTTCAGTTCTAATGGTGTTACCTGCTGCAAGAGCTGTATCTCAAGTAAGATCTTCCTTCCCAATTGAGAACCAGAGCATCCAGGGGACTGAGCCCAACACTGGGGGGTCTGCAGCAAAAAAGAGGAAGTTGGTGATTGTCTGGGGATGCAAAAAGATCCATCTGTGGAGTGCCCCATCTGGAGAAGATCACCTTCAAAATCAGAGGATCTAGGGACCATTCGTGATGGCCCTGAGATATCCTGCTGAGAGCATCTGCCAGGACACTGTCCTTCCCTGGGAGGTGCACTGCTATCAGAGAGGTATTCAGGGAATAGGCCAGAGACCACAACTTCATTGCTTCCGTGCACAAGGCCGTAGACCGAGTGCCCCCTTGCTTGCTGATGTACCACATTGTGATGGTATTGTCTGTCCTGATCTGAACTACTTTGTTCTGAACAAACTTGGAAAAAAACTTGAAGTGCTAAAAACACTGCTCTGAGTTCTAATAGATTGATGTGAAGCAGAGATTCTTGAGGTGACCACAAACCTTGGGTGGTCAGATCCCCCAAGTGGGCTCCCCAGCCCAAGAGGGAGTAATCTGTGGTAAGGATTAGAGAATGAGATTGAATGACGAAGGGGACTCCTTGCCTTAGGTCGTCCTGGTCCTGCCACCATTGCAAAGCCTGGATCAGGGTTAGAGTCACTGGGATTAGCTTGGTCAGAGAATCCTTTCTCTGGGACCAGAAGACTCTTAAGTGGAACTGAATGTCCCTCATCTGAAATCTTGCTCCTTGGACCACTGCTATAGAGGCAGCCATGTGGCCCAGGAGCTGCAGAAAATGCCTTGCTGGTTGAGACACCTGAAGGGTGAATGAAAAGGCCAGTGTAACAAGGGTCCTTGCCCTGTCCAGGGGAAGGAAGGCTCTTGCCCTTATTGTATCCAGCTCCGCCCCTATGAAGGTGAGGAGCTGCACTGGCTCTAGAACTGACTTTGAAAGATTCAGGAGGAATCCTAGAGAAGTGAGCAGTTGCCGAGTTATCTGTAGGTGTGACTTGACTTGGTCTGGAGACTGACCCACTATGAGCCAGTCGTCCAGGTATAGAAAGATGGAGATCTTTTTTCTCCTTAGGAAAGCAATCACTACTGCCAGGCATTTTGTGAACACCCTTGGGGCTGATGTTAGGCCAAAGGGCATTGCCCTGAATTGATAGTGGCCTGAGGGCAACTCAAACCTGAGGTACTTTCTGTGGGAGCATTGGATGAGAATGTGGAAATAGGCATCCTTGAGGTCCAGGGCGACATTCTCTGTCCCCTGGCCTTAGAGAAGGTAGAATTATTCCCAGAGTCACCATTTTGAACTTTGGCTTTAAAAGGTGCTTGTTTAAATAGCTGAGATCCAGGATGGGCCGCCATTCTCCTGTCTTTTTGGAGGTTAGGAAGTACCTGGAGTACAATCCTTTTCCCTTTTGTAGGGGTGGAACCCCTTCTATGGCTCTCGGAGCCAAGAGGGAAGAGACCTCTGCCTCTAGGGCAAGGGCCTCTGAAGGATTTGCAGTTGGAAAGGATCTGGTTCTCATTTTGGAAAATTGTCTGAAGCTGAGAACCAGTCCCTGGCTTACTACTTCCAGGACCCATTTGTCTGATGTTTAAGACCTCCAGTCCTGGACAAAGTAAGCCAGCCTGCCCCCTACTGGTAGTGGAGAATCGGCCCGGACAAACCCATCAGGGTGCCTGTTTGGCAGGGGCTTTAGGCTGAGGGGTGGTAGCAGGCCTGCTTATACCCAGTCTGCCTCTCCCTCTGAAGAACCCCCTCTGGGCAAAGGTGGAAGAGGAGGCCCGGGCTTGGTAGAAAGGCCTATGAAAAGGCCTGCCCCTGCCCCTGGAATGCTGCCTCTGGGGAGTGGCTTGCCTTTCCTTGGCCTGAGCACTCCTATAGGTGGTCCTGTACTCATCCATTTTCTTCATGTAGTTCTCTGTCTGCTCCCAAACAGAGAATTACCAACAACAGGAAAATCCATGGCCTTAGTCTGGGTATCCCAGACAGGCTAGTACATCTGAGCCAAGCCATCCTACGAAGGGCCACAGATGTAGCCATGACTCTAGATGAAACATCACTGGAGTCCACTGCAGCATGAAACTGCACCTTGGATGCCTCAATACCATCTGCAGCCACCTGCTCCAGCTCCTTGGCAAGCTGGCCAGGGACCTGTTTAGCTAGAGCCATCACAGTGTCCCATCTAGACTTCTGGTATCTAGCTGTGTAGGCCATATAATTAGCCTGCCTGAGTCCCAAAGATGCTGCCATGTACTGTTTCTTTGCCATGGCATCAATCCTCCTGGAGTCCTTATCTGGGGGGGGTGAAGCCAAGGGTATATTTGCCTCATCACAAGCCGCAGCCTGCACTACCCCAACATGGCTGCATTGCTGGGAAAGGAACTCCATATCTGAGCCTGAAAGAGTATACCTCGTGTCCATTCTTCTGTCCACAGAAGGTATAGAATTAGGAGTCTTTAAAATTTTAAATGTCTGTTTCCCAAAAGACTTATGGAGGGGAATAGACAGCCTCCTAGACTCTGGGATGTCCATCATCTCAACATAATCAGGCTCCTCCTGATCCTCTACTGCTTCCTCCACAGGAAGCTGGAGAGTTTCAGCCACTTTTTAGAAAAACAAAGTGGGAAGGGGACTCAGAAAGCCTAGGAGGAGAAACACCTGAAGGTCTGTCTGGGGAGATGTCCAGGTCAATGGGCACATCCAGGCTTTCATAATCACCATCACTATCCTCATACTCCCTCCTCCGCCGGTTCATAAAAATCCTCTAAATTATAATCCGGAACCGGGTGAACCGACCGAACCGAGCCCCTAACCGATGGTGCTGGTTCGGTCAGAACCGGAGTTAGCGATTGAACAATCCTTATCTCTTTGGCTATTTCATCAGCGGTCGGAGAAAGAACTTGTGGATCCGAACCGACTGACTTATTCCTTCTTTTTCTTTTAACCAGAACCGACTCCTCAGAGTCTGTTCTTTTGCCAGAAGAAGTTTCGCCCTGGTCAGAGGGCACTCCTCCTGGTTAGGTTGGAACCAAACCCGGCTGGCCATCTGGGTCAGCAGACTTTTTGGCCTCCCTTTCCCTCAGCCTACCTACTCTCTTTTCCAGGGTAGCTGTGGGAAAACTTTTGCAAATCTGGCAATCTGAATCGAGGTGGTCAAACCTGACAAACACAGGTGGTGTGGGGGATCAGCCTTAGCAAAGGCTTCCCTCCACACACTACAGTGTTGAAACCCAGTGGGCCTGGTTTTTCTTTTGGGTTTCTCAGACATGGCCAGTCCTAACCAAACTTACTCTTTTTGGCAATCCGCCAAGCAAGACACTATATCGGTTCCTGACCGTGTATTGGTCATGGAAAAACGTAATGAAATCCGCTTTTTTTTTTTAGAACCGATAAGGATCATAGTTACCACACTAAAAAGCAGAACAAATTTTTTTTTTTTTTTTACAAACCTGATCGGTTCAAACCGAAGCGATCCGACGTTTACAAGTTCCACACAGAAGCTAATAATAAACTTATCTAGTACTCATGGTACCACAGACAGAGACTGAACTGACAGGTTAGATGGAAGAAATTCAGTTTAAACTGAGGAAAAAACGACACTTTAACCGACTAAATTGAACCGAGCGAAGGAGAAATCTCCGGAGCGACTGTTCAGTGAGGCGGAGTAAAGAATCTGGCAGTTTGGGTTCAAACAACAACAGACAAGAGTCTCAACCGGGCTCGAGCTCAGCATTCCATGCCTTGCATGGAAAGTTAACTCTTTCCTCTCCGGGGCAGTTCAAAAGCTGGATATCACTGCATATGTCAGAATACAGCAAGACTTCATGTTGTTTGAAGTTATAATTTTATTTACACCCATGCCTAGCCTCATCAGTTTGGTATCTTGTTTCTTACCGTTTCTGGTATTTTGTTCATTTTATGTGTTTTTCTTCTATAAATATGTTTCAAAGCTAGTTTGGTCGGCAGTAAATGTCTTGTTTCTTTCAGGAAAGCCCAAAGTTATTTTCCCTGGTTAACATGTCAATAGAATCCTTAAACCAGTTTTCTATTATGGAGTTCGGTATTCTACTGGATTTTTGGAGTATAAGCTATTGTCTGCGGATATATAGATTTATTCAGAGGTAATAGTGTCTTGAATACTTGGTTGTTATTCTATTTTTATCTACTAAAAATATTTAAAAAAATAAAGAGAAACTAAGCTGTCAAACAGTTCCTGTGAGGAACATAGTGAGTGGAAATGTAACTGTGTTCCTGCACAACTCAAGTGTATTTTTATTTCTTCCTTCTGACTGGCCCTCACCCCCTGGTCTGACTGGCCCTCACCCCCCCGGCCTTCCTATCCCTATCAACCCAGCATCCTGTGGGACTTGCTTGTCCAAGAGGCGAGGGCAAGGCACACACACCCTATTTAGGAAACAGAGATTGGAGAACAGAGGCCCCCAAACCAGCATCCCGGCGCGACTCAAGGTCGATGTGTTACTGGGATATGAAGATGCAATCAGACTTCCAGGTAGCAGCCCTGCAGATCTCCTGGATAGGTATGTCCCTGGAAGCTGCCACCAAGGCAGCAGCATGTCTGGTGGAATGAGCCCTTAGCCCAACGGAAGGCTCCCTGCCTGCCAACCCATAGCAGAGATCGATGCAGGGAACAATCCATCTGCCAATTATCCACTTAGCTGCCAGTCTGCAAGTGCGGCGTCAGCGTAGGTGATAGAGCTGGCAAACCTCTCCCCAAACTCCAGTCGTATGCTCCTTATAATAAGTGATTGTGCGCTGCAGGTTCAACATGTGGAGCCTGTGCTCTGCCTCAGAGGTTGGAGTGGTGAAATACACTAGGAGGTACATCATCTGGTTAAGGTGCAACTCCTAAACAACCTTCCTTCAGGAGGAACTTCAGGTTGGGGCAGAGGACAACTCTGTCCTTGTGGAAGACCAAACAGGGAGACTCCAACAGTGGCCGAGGCTCACTGCTCCTTCTGGAAGAGATAATGGCCACCAAGAAGGCAGTCTTCCACAACAGGTGGGAGATGCGACACTTGTGCATAGGTTCGAATGGCTTGCCCTATGAGCATCGCCAAAAACCAGCAACAAGTCCCAAGGTGGGGGTGGTTCACGCACCGGTGGGGACAAATGGTCAAGGCCCTTGAAAAAAGTGCCCCAGTCGGCATACCAGCCTGCGCTCTGTATGTAGAGATGGCTGCCAGGTGCACCTTGAGGATCGTCAACTTCAGGCCCGACTGAGACAGGGACCACAGGTATGTCAGGATGCTCGCCATTGGGCATGACAAGGGGTCACTTCCTTGCCCTGACACCAAAGGAAAATCACTTCCATTTGAACACAGCACTGGTGGGCTGACTGCTTCTGAGAGGCCTCCATACTATGGAGGGCCTTTCAGGGGCCCAAAGCCTGGAACTCTAGCTGCTCAGGAACCAAGCTGTCAGGTGCAGGGACTGAAAGTCCAGGTGGAAAGTCAACCTCCACAGGGCCCTGAGGCTGAGAAGATCAGGGTACCAGAACTAGCACGGACAGTTGGGGGCCACTAAGATCATCCTCGCCTTGTCCCTCCGAACCTAGAGCAACACCTTGCAGATTAAGGGAGGGGAGGCCATACTGGAGGACCCAGAGGGTCCCAATTTCTGTAAAGCTTCCCCAAGAAATGCCTCCTGCACCGGGGTGTGCAAAGCCTCAGTTTTGCATTCTCCCAGGAGACTAACAGGAGATCAGAGAGGTGCCCTCTGGGTAACCAGGTGACTGACTACCTCCTGGAGAAGGGAACACTCGAGAAACACTTCACCCACTTGACTGAGGGCATCTGCCAGCTGGTTGGACACACCGGCTTCATGAATCACCAGGTGGTCAGCATTCATCAAGCTGTGGACAGCTTCCCAGCACAACAGGAGAAATGCTTCCCGCACTGCTTGTTGAGGTAGTACATGGTGGTCATGTCCGTTTGGACCTGGACATAAGAAATTACCAACAGTAAAAGGCCCACAGGTCTCAAGTCTGCCCAACTGTGCAGCTCTTAGTTTCATTATCACTACAGCTGCCCCACACTACAGGAGTGAGGGATTCCAGGGCAAGATGCACTGCACAGAGCTCCAGCAGGTTGTGACAACAGGTCTCCTTGGGGGTCCAGAGGCTGTGGGCTCTGTCCTTCAGGTGGGCTCCTCACCCCCACGAGAAAGTCATCAGTTGTAACAGTGATTGTCTGCTCCAGGCAAACAAATGGGACGGCAGTCCTGCAGGTGGTCCGGGACAAGCCACCACTGGATGGCGTTCCCCATCAACTGGATCGCCCTGACTGGCCGGTCCAGGTGACCGAGGCACTGAGATCACTGTTGCACCAGTTCCCACTGCAGGGTGTGCATCCGCCACTGGACCATGCTGGTGCAAGCCGCCATGTATACCAACAGGTGCAGGAAGTCCTGGGCAGGGAGCAATTGCCCAACTCAAAATTACTGGGCAAAGGAGGCAAGATCCTCCTCCATCTACTGACAGACCGGCCCATGGCCCAAAGGCAGTCAAGCTCTGCCCCAATGAACTGGATCACCTGGGAGGGGCCAAGTTCTGACTTGGTCGTGTTGACAAAAGCATGATAAGACGCCTTGAGGGTCAGATCCCTGGATCATTCCCCCTCCACCCTGGAGGAACCCACAATCAGCCGGTTGTCCGTGGGCAAGAGCTTGGCTGGGTAGGCAAGCCTCGAATTCTAGAGGCAACTCATGACCCACCACTTCGAGCACCCATTGGTGTGAAGTGACAACAGACCATGCAGCTCCCAAACCCTGGCCACCAGGCTTCCTAGCCTCAGAGGAGACTAGTTTGCGTTTATACCACCAAGCCTGATGGTGCACTACATGGGGCTGAGGTGGGCGAGCTGGAGGTGAAGAATGGCTGAAATTGAAAGTGTTTCTTTCGCTGTTTTTGCCCCTTAGCGTTCTTCTGAGAGGATGTGACAGAGTCCAAGGTGACAGACTTCTCAATCTGGATGAGATGACCGTCGACACCAGGTTCGAAGAGGTCACTACCCAACAAGGGGATGTCCATCAACTTATGCCGAATGTCTGCTGTAAAAGTCTAAATTCTCAGCCATGCTCAGCACCTCATGGCCACTGATCTGGCACAGGAATCTATGTCCAGGGCCTTCTGGAGCAGTTTCACCACAGCTCAACCCTGAATCCAGGACCATCTTAATCACCAGCTGAAGGTCAGTGGGAAGCGGGGGAATAACCTGGTCCAGAGTGCCCAAAAACACATGGGAAAAGTCAGTCGTCATAATGGAATACAGAGTCCGCCACCAAACCTTTGGCTGAAGGATGGTCCGAGAGCCCACCCAGGCAGGGACCCCGCAGGCACCGCATACTTGCAGACCATACAGGCCGAGGGCAATGGACAATAGGCAGTATGCTGCCACAGCTCCAAGGCTGGGCCAGAGATGGCCTCCACCACATGGAAGGTGACCCCAGGGGAGACACCCCAGTTCAAGATCTCTGTAAGGGGATACTTCACCTGCATCTGAATTGGTTCCAGCGAGATCCCCATGAATTCAGAGATCAGACAGAGCAGAGCCCCAAAAGAGGAGGGGCTGAGCTCCGAAGAAACCCCCCCACCAGAATCTCTGTTGAGTACTGTTGTCTGGGAGCACTCCGTGTCAGAGGGCTCTTCTAACACCGCTGACCCCGGGTCCCCCTGACTATGTGAGACTTGTCTACATGAGAAATTTGCACCAAAAGTCTCCTGGGGAGACCTGCTGCGGGGCATGCAGCCTTGGACAGGGCTCTGTGCAAGGGCTGCAGGGGAGTCAGCTCCACCTGAATGGGTGGGTAAGTGGAGCCGGGGAAACCGGCACAGGCCACTGGATTTGACACCATGGAGTGCTAGAACTGGCTGTGGAACAAGGCCTTGATGAGGAAGAGGATAAACACTGACGGTGCCTCTTGGCCGATGGCTGAAAGCAGGACAGCAGAGAACGTCAGGATTCCCGACGCCTCGACCAAGCAGTCGACCGGAAGGAGAGGCAGGGGAAGTCGAACACCACCTAGGGACCCCTGAGGATTCAATCTCCCGAGGGGAGACAACTGGTTCAGCATGATGAACCAGCCCCTCTAGCTTGGTGGCCAGGACTTGGAGCGTCCTCCCTTTCGTCCGGCAACAGCACACTGACCAGGCTGACCTAGATCTCAACTGGATGGTCGGCACACATCTTTACCGTCAAGCCCAACGGGGTCTCACATGGGGTTAGCAGTCTGGATTCTAGTTGAAGTGTCGTTCAAAGCCAACGGCGTGACAGTTGAGTCCACATAAGTGTGGGAACAAGAGGAATGTCACCGTTCTCTATCTCACGACCTGCAGCGAACTTCACATTTATCCCATGACAAGGGCCCCCCCAGAGAATCCTAAGGGACTGACAAGTCCCAGAATGTCCCTGTGAAGGAAGCGCCCAAGCCCACTGAAATCAAGGTAGACAAGAGCCCAAAGTGGCCTGTGCTGTAGCCTCCGACGACAGTGAGCTGTGTGGCAGAACCGGTGGCTGCCGAGACTGATCAGCGGGCACTCTTGGATTTCACAGGTGGGCCCTGCTGATCCGGGTGGCCTACAAGGAGATGGGTGTAACGGTCCTCCAAAGTGGAGGGCTGAAGGGTCTGACAAACCACAAGCCTGCAGGTCACGTTCAGGCCACAGGCAGTACACCCATGTGCAGTATGAATCGGTGTGCCACAGTTTTTGGTTGCATGCCAAGCAATGCTTAAAACCGGGACCAGCTTTGGAGTCCTTGCGTTCCATTTTCGAATGAAAAGGAGTTGAATACTCAAAGCTTGTTTTAGAAAACAGGGCCTACACCTACTGCAGAGCTGCGATGGAGGGAACCTGAAGCTTCCAGCGGAAAGGAAGATCTGACATCACAGGGCGGTTCCCGAGGAAGATACTACCTTGGTTGGTGGGAGGAGCCAGCTTGAAGACCTTCTGGCCTCTTCTTAAAGGGAAAGGATTCTGCCAGAAATGTGGATAGTACACCATATCCACATCCCTAGAATGGGCAAACAACTTTCGAACCCAGGGCCACCCACCACTGTTGCTACCACATGCAAGGCAAGTCTTTGCATGATGCAGGTATGGCAAGTCTGGTTATCTTACAGAACTGGTGATTTTAAGCTATAACATTATTTTGATTAAGGAGGGGATATTTCCATCCGATCCGTTTCTCCGGCTGCACAGCAGTGACTAGATCAAGTTAAATATGCACGCATCTGGCTCGCTACCTCCAACTCATGCTGTGTAGCCCTCTATATAGTAACATTTAACATTAAACCAGCAAAGCAGAATACAGCACCAGGTTGGGATGCTTGGACAAATCAACTGAAGTACTTTCCAAAAGTCCTGCACTCACCACCACAATGAAGATGCTGCTCGCTCATCCTCCACAAATAGTGTAAAAGTTTATTACAGTGCCAGCAATACACACGTCCTGACTAGTTGAGGACTAACTGTCCTTTATCAAAAGACATGCAGTCCAGTTCAAACAGAGACTATTTATAAGCACAGTGATACGACATCATAATCCATTACCACCCATACGTGTATTGTGCAGCGTGAAACAAATATATAAAATGGCTCATATTCAAATATCTATTCAAAACATTCCAAATATCTAAAAATAGTTTAATTCTACAATAAAAACATACAGTCCACCATTAACACCACATAACCATATCTGATTTTTCTCTCAGCTCAATTATACTACAAAACTACATCAATACTATTCACTTGCACTATACATATATATGAAGTGCAAATATAGCCAAAGTAAACATAAAAGCAAAGTAGATCATACGCTAAATTTCTTTATTTAATGTATGGTATAATATTGAATCAATCATTCAAACCTGGGGGCTTGCACGCTCCCAGTGTGTAGATCCAAAAACCTTCTCATTGTAAAATCACATTTTTATAATCTCTTTATTTAGGCAACATTTTTCTATGTAATGCTGTCTCATACGTGAGGTCTTAGTATTCGACAGCAATGCAGTGTTCCCCTACGCGGCATTTAAAGACTCTTCCGTTTTGCCAATGTAGTGGCATTTTGCCAAATAGATGACCCCCATAGTGTCACATGTCATTAAATGGCGAATATCAAAAATGTTTTATTAATACTATTATTATTACAGCTATTAAATACTTTGCCTGGTCTAATCGCTAAATAATAAGTGCATCTTTTACAAAGGAAACAGCCTGTAGATATGTTTGTGAGCAATGTCTTAATGACTGGCACATCTAATTTACTGTGGACCAAATAATCTCAGACTGTTTGCTCGCCTATAAGAGGCTAGGGGGATTTGAGAAATGCTCTCAGAATCTGCCAGTTGTTTTGAATAATCTCACCTATTTTATATGCATGAACTGAATAATCAGTTACAAAATTAACTGCCTTGTATTCTAGTTTTTTCCCTAGTCCTGTCTGTAAGAGATTCTCTCGGTACATTACTTGCTAATTCACTAAAAACACCATTGATTAGTATATTACAATACGAAATTTGCAGCTCCAAGTTCGGTCATGAGCAGTAGCACCTAGCGTTACTGCACATGCCCAAACTCTGAGCACTAGGTGCTACTGCGCATGACCGAACTTGGAGCTGCAACTTTCATAATGATTTTAAATACATTAGACTGCTCCGTTTTCACTGGGAATTGGTTTTAGAGGTTCAGGTAACATATCTCTACATGCATCAATGTTTCTTTTCCTCCCGTATAGATACGAATCGCTCACCATTTTTACGAGCCTTCTGGCACAGGACAGGATGCCAGGGGCAAGCTCAGTCTTCTGGTGTGGCGCAGTTTTGAAATGGCGCATCCAGGAGCAACAGTAAAATGTTAAATAACTCGAGAAAGGTTAGCTGCATTTTTTTTTTTTTTGGTTGTTTTTTTTTTAAACCATAAAGGTTGTTTTAATCAGGCATTTTTGCAGCCCTGGTGATTGCCCCCACTGTTTTTCACAGTTTTCCTTTAAATATAGAAATCGAGTGTATGACCTATTTCGGCTATATTTGCACTTCATATACATGCATATTGCAAGTGAATCGTACTGATGCAGTTTTAAAGTATAATTGAGTAGAGAGAAAAATCAGATATGGTTATTTATGTATAATTTATTAATAATGGAGAAGAATGTGTATGTTTATATTGTACAATTAAACAATATTTTAAACTCATTTTTAGATATTTGGGGAATGCTCTGGACATATATTGTTTGAATAGTAGCTATTTTATACATTGTTTCACACTACACTATACATGTGTGGGTGGCGATGGATTATGATGTCATATCACTGTTCCTATAAATAGTCTCTGAACTGGACTGCATGTCTTTTGATGAAGGATGGTTAGTCCGAAACTAGTCAGGACGTATATATTGCTGGCACTATAAAGTACAGTTACGCAAGAACTTACCGTAACAGTAGATCTTTGAGAGGAGCTCTTGCAGCAGGTAATACCATTATGACTAATGCCGTCTTTTCGTTAGAACCCTACAGAAAACTTGTAGCTGGCAGTCTGTAGCGGGAGACCGCCCTCGACGTCGGCTCCGCCCGACTTCAGACGTGGTATAAAGGGGGTGAACCCCTGCTGCCATCTCAGTTCTGCAGCCGGAGACCCGGCTGAAAGAAAAAAATTTGGAGAACCGGACAGAACTCCACAGCTTACACCAATGTAATAACACCAATTTCTGGGGGAAGGAGGGTGGGAAAGCCACCTGCTGCAAGGGCTCCTCTCGAAGATCTACTGTTACGGTAAGTTCTTACGTAACTGTACTATCTAACTTTGAGGGGGACCTCTTGCAACAGGTAATACCATTAGGACAGAGTCCCAAGCAGTGCCCAAAGATAGTTCCAGGACTAATCAGGAAGTGGAGAGCAGCCGAAGAGGCTAAGACTGAGTAACCTCAAGAGAGCAGGCTTTGCAGGACTGTTAGTCCAAAGCCCCCTCTCCTCCTAGAAGCAAACACCTGATCAAGGTGTGGAGTGTGCTCCATGTCGCTGCAGCACAAATGTTTGCTGACTAAACATTTCTTAAGGAGGTGAAAGAGGTAGCCACAGCCCTGATGTAGTGACCCTTAACAGGTCCCGGAAGGAGTTTGTCATGATGCTGGTAACAAAAAGAAACACAGTGCACCAGCCAACGGGCTACTGACTGTTTGGAGACAGAAACCCCGGTCATCCTTTTTGCAAAGAAGACGAACAACAGGTCCGTTTTTCTGTAAGGTTGAGTCCTATGGAGGTAATAACTCAGGATTCTGTGAACATCCAAGGTACGCAACAGCGCTTCACCTTGGTCTGTAAACTCAGGCTAATAAACTGGAATGTTGATGTCCTGGTTCAAAATCAGTAGGAATTTAGGGTTCGTACACAGGGCCACCCTGTCCCCGTGAGAGACAATGTAAGGCTCCTTACACATTAAAGCCTGAAGCTCGGAAACCCTTCGAGCAGAAGTAATGGCAACCAAAAGAAGTATTTTCCAAGAAAGAAAGCGAAGCTCGCAAGTCACGGCTGGTTCGAAAAGAGGAAGGGTGAGCTTCGAGAACGAAAAGTAAATCCCAAGGAGGAACAGGGTCCCTCGTGGGAGGCCTGATGTGTAAATCCCCTCTCGAGGAAGGTCTTGCAGACATTCAGCTGTGCTACAGTTCTCTCCCCAAAGGGTTCATGATATGCGGAGACTGCACACCTGCACTTATATGCACCTTGATGGATGAGTAGCTTAGCCCCAAGTCCAAGAGGTGGAGGAGGTAGTCTAGCACATGCCTAACCAGACAATCCAGGGGATCTAGGACACGGGCAGTTGCCCAGACAGAAACGCTTCCACTTCATAGTGTAAGTGGCCCTAGTGGAAGGTTTCCTCGCTGCCACGAAGACCTCTGCCACCCTGCTCGACACTCCTAATCTCCCCTCTGCTAAGACTGTAGGAACCAGGCGTGTAGGTGAAGAGGATGCAGAGCAGGATGCATGAGTGTCCCCTGTTCTTGTGAGAGCAAGTGGGTGGAAAGGCACAACTGTACTGGGGGTTCCAATGACACTTGTTGAAGCAGTGGATACCAAATCTGACAAGGCCATAGAGGAGCTATGAGGATCATCCTCGCTCCTTCCAACTGCAGTTTGAGCAGTACTCTCTGAATGAGGGGGAAGGGAGGGAAGGTGTACAGACACCTCCCTGTCCAGGAGAGGGACAATGCATCTCACCAAAAAAACACCAGGTCCTGGAGCAAGCGAGCAAATATGTTGCAGTTTTGCGTTGCATGGGGAAGCAGAGGTCCAACTCTGAACAGCCCCAGAGACTGAAGAGGTAGTCTGCAACTTCTTGGAGAAGTTCCCACTTGTGACTCAGAGTGAGAGAGATAGAGAGAGCGGCTGTCGGTGAGAACGTTCTGGACTCCTGGCAGGTGCACCACTGTGAGGCCTAGATGTTCTACTGCTCAATCCCACACTCTCATGGCCTCCCTGCAAAGGGGATAAGAATGAGTCCCCCCCCTTGCTTGCTGATGTAGAAGACTACTGGCATGTTGTCTGTCTGCACCAGGAGAGGACCCTGAGAAAGTTGATCTTGAAATGCCTGAAGCGCATTCAGAACTGCTCTCATTTCCAAAACACTGATATGTAGAGAACGCTCTGTGGGAAACCAGGATGTCTCTAGTCCTGTGATCCCCCCAAGTGGGCCCCCATTCTGTCAACGAGGCGCCTTGTCAGGATTTGAGACGGGTTTGGTCTCCGAAAGGAGACTCTCCTCTAGGTTTGCATGCAGAGTCACAAGTCAAGGGAGTAAGCAGACCGCCTGAGAAACTCCAATCTGTTGATCCAAGTCGCCCACCACCTGGTCCCATTGGACCCTGAGGTGCCATTGAAGCAGTACTTCTGAATGAGGGAGAAGGGGAATGCAATCTGGCGAGGGGACTGTAGGCTGCGCGGCCGCCTTATGTGGCCCCTGTAGGCTGCAGAATAACCTGTGCAGGGATAGAGGGGGCTGCTTGTACTCTACCTGCTAAAGCCCACAGGCGTTCTGCCCTGTCCAAAGGTAGAAAGGCCCTTCCCTGCATGGTGTCCAGGATCGCCAGGGTTACGACTTTGGCCAATTCACTGTTATTCCCAGGGAGCAGAAAAGCTCTTCTGTCCGTTTCATGGGCGACTCAAAGCTGCTCGGCCGAAGGGGCGGAAAGAAGCCAGTCATCCAAACAGGGATAGACAAAAACACCTCTACTCCAGAGGACCGCTGACACTACTGCCAAACAGCTGAAGACTCTTGGGGCAGACAAAAAGCTGAAGGGCAGAACCCGGAACTGGTAATGCTGGTCCTGAAACAAAGGAATCATCTGTGGGACTTCAGAACCTCGATATACATGTAAGCATCTTGCATATCTAGGGAGCAAAACCAGTCCCCTTGATGGACCAAGGGGAACAGACTTGCCAGAGTTACCATCCAAAATCTCTGGTACTTGACAGAGAGATTGAGCAGACTTAAGCCCAGAATTGGGTGAAGGTCTCCATTTTTCTTTGGGACCAGGAAAAAAAAACGGAGTAATAACCTTTGCCCCTCTGAACTGGAGGAACCATCTGGATGGCCTTTTTCTCTAGAAGTATCTGAATTTCCTCTGTCAGAAAATGGGCATGGGCTGGTGGACAACTGACAGGAGGGGGTGGGGTGGGGGTTGTCCGTGGAATACAGAGGAACTCTATTGAGTACCCTTCCCGAATACTGTCCAGTACCCACTGGTCTGTGGCGATGCTGGACCATTCAAGCGGGTAGAGGGCAAATCTCCCTCCTACCTTCTGCGACTCCCAGGAAGTGTGGGGGAGAGGCAGCAAGTCAGGCGGTGGGAGTATCAGGGTCCTGGGATCTTTGGGCTGCCTAGGGCACTGGGAACTTTAGGGGGCAGAGTGATCCCGCCTCATGAATCCCTTGCCCTGTGGGTTTTTGCCTCCCTGTCCTTTACGAAAGGGAAGGCGACGGGGTTCTTGAGGCTGGGATTTATACATGTGGTGAACATCGCAACTGCTTTCCCTGACTCTTGAAGTTGTTTGACCAAGGTTTCTACCTCGGGCCAAACAGCACTGGGTCTTGAAATGGCGAATACAAAATGGGAGTCCTGCAGATCCGGCTTAAAGCCAGTAAGCCCCAGTCAACACTGCCTCCTCAGACAACCCCCGGCAGCAGCTCAGGAGGCCATGTCCACCGTGTCGTAAGAGCAGTGTAGGACATGTTTATCTACGTCCAGACCCGACTGGGTGCAGGCAAGCACTTCCTCCTTGGCGTCGAGTCCGGCATAGAATCAACCAGTTCCACAGTCTTCTGCCAAAGTGACTGTTGATAAGTCACCATATGTGCCATAAAGTTCAAGGATCTAATGGCACCTGTGGCAGAGGAATATACTTTTCGGCCCCAGCTGTCCAGCTTCTTGCACACCAGGTCCGGAGGCTGAGAGCTTAAATGCTTCAGCTATGTGCCGCGGCTGTGGGCAGTGGTAAATACCAAAGAAATGGCGTTTGGTTGCTCCACCAGTAAAGGCTCTGCCCTGGGAGGCTTGTAGAGCCTATCAGCCTTCTTGGGTACTCCTGGTATAGAAGAATGTGTAGACCAGGAAAGTCTAGATATGTCTTGGAAGGGCTCAACTAGGGGTGGGATAACCATGGGCTTTGGGCTCTTTCTCTCCACCAGGACTCTGACCAGATGCCAGTGCTCTGGGTCCAAATCCTCTTGTGTCCCATTCATAGACTGCTTGGATGCGCCTCATAATGTCTAAAAATGAGGGATCAGCCAGAGGGGATCCAGGAAAGTTCTTAATGACCCAGGAAAGAGGGTAAGAACTCATCCCCTGAAGAGTCTGGAGACGATGGGTCAGCGTCCCCTTCATTTGACGAAGAGGTGTGAATACTGGATGAAGGAACAGGTGGGGAACGCTTCTTCCTTCTTTTACCCTTCGGGTCTGGATGAGAGCCTTCATCCCCAGATTGGGGGGGGGGGGAGGGGGGGGAGTGGAGTGAGGGGAGGTCTCATGAGTGGTGGAACTGAGGTGGGGTCTAGGGGTTTATAAAGAAGATCCCCCTTCACGATATTCCACAACGAAGTGAATAAGGACCCGATGTCCGCCACTGGGATGACCGCTGGGCCGGGCATTGGGTTAGCAGGACCGGGTGTCTGAGGGTCAGGGACTGGCGCCGGGACCTGGAGGCCTGTACCTGCGTCTGGCCGTTCGGTGTCACCTTCTCCTGGGGAGCTGGCATCTGGGGTGGGCGGAGGCCCTGCAGCCAACTGACCCTCTGAAGGAGGGGCGGGAGTCAGGCCCTCCATCGGCGACCGCCCCTCATCAGGCATCGGGGTGTGGGATGTCTGAAGGTGACAGGCTAGGTTTGCAATTGTCAGCTGGAGGGCGAGCCTTGGCGCCGGGGAGAAGTAGGCGCCTGACATTGACAAATCCCTGCCTACTCTGTCTCGCCAAGAGCGCTTCAGGTTTTCTACAAGAACTAGGCCTGTCCTTCGGAATCCCAGTGCTTGCCCTGAGAAGAGGAGGGAGTAGACTTATCATAGTGGAAGGACTCGCCGGCATGGGCCGCAACAGAGATGGACTTCCAGCCAGAGATCAAAGAAGCAAAAGGTACCTTTTTGGAGGGAGACTTTGGGCGGGACTTGGACCTGGCCCTATCTTTATCCTGGTGGTGATGTTTCCCACCTGATGATTTTTCCCTGGGTGGAGAGTCCCTGGCAGAAGAAGAAGAGCTGGCCCATTTATCGATTACATTTCTGGCAGTGTGGGCAGACGTCAGGCCGATGGTCGAGGCCTAGGTAGATCCACGTGGCTGTCCTTGGCCAGAATCCGCTTCCCGCATACACACTTTGATTTTCGTCACAGTGGAGAGAGTGACGACATACACAAGGTCGGGGATTAATATTAAGGCTAAGAAACAAACGACTTTCTAGACAAACTTTCCTCAAGAGCGGTCGACTGGCAGAGAAGGCGTCCATTGAGCCGAATTACGCAGGTCGAAGGCAGAAAAAGAACTGAGATGGCGACAGGGGACCGCCCCCTTTATACCACGTCTGACATTGGGTGGAGCCGACGTCACGGGCAGTCCCCCGCTACAGACTGCTAGCTACAAGTTTTCTGTGGGGTCCCAACGCCTGACAGCATTAGTCCAAATGGTATTACCTGTAGCAAGAGCTCCTCCTCGGAGTTATATTAAACTTCTGCACTATTTGTGGAGGATAAGCGAGCAGCATCTTCATTGTGGTGGTGGGTGCAGGACTTTTGGAAAGTACTTCAGTATAACATTTAACAGTACTCATTACCATGAAATCTATAATTTGAGAAAAAAAGGCACAGCACCATTAAGTAGAGCTTTATATAACAAAAAAAGATTTCACGTGCTGCAGTAACGATGCACTTACAGGGACAGGTGCTGGGACAGAAGGGGCCACAGGTGCTGGCGGTCCTGTTGGTCCTGCTGGTCCGGGAACTGGCTTTTTGACTGGAGGTTCTGGAAGTTTGATCTTTCTAATTTCCTTCTTTCTGTCACGCTCCACGAAGGTTCCTTTCATTTTAGCAATGATATCAGAGTCGCTCTTCGAATACTGGATGCGCTGTGTAGAAATTCAAAACAAAACAGCAGCACTATTATTCCTCAGACATTGCCCATTTTTCTTCCCATCAGCTTCTGTCAAAGAGACAAACTGCTTGAAATTGCAAGGACTGAAATAAGGGGGTTCTGCAGAGGAAGGGAGGACGATTTGGAGGAAACGTGAGGAAGAATTTCTTCACAGAACAGGTGGTGGACAAGTGGAACACCCTGCCAGAGGAAGTGGTGGGGACTGAAAATCTCGGGATTTAAGAATGCATGGGATAGACGAAGGAATTCTGGAGGTCATGGTTAAGGGGCAACAGACTTCTAGGAAAACAAAGTAAACTTACAAGCTCAAATGGGCAGACTGGGTGGGCCGCAGGCCCTTATCTGACGACACTGTCTATGTATCTATGCATGCCAATTTATGTCTATTTCCATGACTAGAGCTGGCTGCTTTAAAAGTCAGCAACTCGGAGGAGCTACCAGCAGCTCCATGTTCAGGGGGAGCAGTCATTGACTGAAGTTGCCAACAGTGACATGACAAGAGAGGAGGTGGACTGTTGGGGGAGAGACATTGTTTAACCAATAGCAGCACACTAAGCCAAAGCTTCCAGATGCTGACCTGGGAGTACAAGGTTGTTAAGCGATTTGCTCAGGATCACACAGGATGCACCTGACGGCTGTGGATTCAAACCCAGGTCTCCAGATCTTCAGCTCAGAACCTTAACCCACTATGCTATACTGCCCCTTAAATTAAGCAATCAGTGCGAAGGGGAAGCAGTCAGAATGGTACTGGCAACTGTGACCTAACACAAGGGAGGAGGATTCCCAGCCAATGTCTGGGCTGCCAAGTGACTTTAGCACTTACATGGGTTGGGGGTGGGGGGCGGTGTGGTTCAAGCTCCTTTCTGGTTGGTGTACTGCGATTGCTGCTAAGCTTCCGTAACAGAATCAGAGGAGGGTGGGCATCCATAGAACTACGAGTTTCATTTTGCACGAGTGTGTCGGCAGTCAAATATGCATAGAAGACACATATTGGAGAGAGAACATCTCAGGTGAGCCTCCAATGGAGTTTTGCTCCCGCTAGGCTGGCTACAGGATATGATAAAACCATCTGCAATCTAATGGCAGAATGAGCTTGTGGCTGAAAAGGTTTTTGTCTTGTACTTTGAGAATATAAAATGCTCAAGTTTACATCATGTAACCTGCCCTCTACGCAAAACACTTACCTCCTACTGGGTAGCCTGTAACAAAATCTGAACCAAGTGTATACTACAGCTTTTTCAGTCACTCAGCAAGTCAAAAGTATTACATGATACAGTATTAAGTGGCTGAAATTATCTTATCAGTGTAACAGCCAACTGGCTATTAATTAAAAAAATTACATCACGCAGAGCAACATTTCAGTTTAGCCTCTCCCTGCTGATAGAATACAACAAATGCCAAAATAAGGATTTATTTGCCAAAAGGAACTTAATTTGGAGGACTTTTAAGATTTAAGAAGGGAAATTCCAACTACTTTAGTATACCACGTCTACTGTTACATGACAACGTCACCTGAATAACAACAGACTCTTTCACTGCTGGTTTTAGTGCGACAAAGTGTGTTAAAAAAAAAAAAAAAAATCCACCATTTTATTTGTCAGCTATTTTTGTAATTAGCTCCTGGGATGGCCTAAGTAACTCCTTGTTGGCTGGGAAACATGGATACCCAGAAGCCAGACCTGGCCTTAACATGCTGCAAACTGTGCATCTGCACAGGGCCCCAAGAGCAGAGGGCCCCCCAAAAAAGCTTCAGCTGCCCTCTTTTTTCCCCTTGGTCTTGCATTCTAATTCAAGTGCAAAGATGACACAAAAGTAGCTGAAAATGAAGACATACGGAGGCCATGGTAGGGATGAGGATGTTCCTTGGGGGCCTTGTGACTTCTGATATGGGGCCCCAGCAAGGAGGTTCGCACAGGGCCCTGGGATAGTTCGTGCCAGTGCTGCCAGGAGCTAGTCATAGCTCTTGATTGCCAAATCCTCATCTGGGCCCCTGAAACCTATACTCGTTGCATCATCGAGTTGATTTAATCTACTCTTCTACAGAAACACTTTAAACTTTAGTATTTCCACACTTCTCTACTCTGCTCTCACATATGTTCTGTAGTTATATTTTTTCTTTTTATTACCAAGGACAGCTAATTGAAAATAGGATTCTTACTCTGCAGAATTCCTCTGTTCCTGCTGCCTGTCTACACATTAGTTCTTCCAGTTTCTGAATCATCACTGGCTGAAGTGGAAATGATTATGCTGTCACAATCAGGAGATTATAACGTCACAAGTAGAAAGATAGCTGAAGTCTAAAAAGGACAAAGACCTCGTTTCCATGCAAATATTCTTCACAACAGAGAAGAGGGAAACTAAACATAGGCTATGCAAATAAAATTATGAACAATGAATGAATGCCGTCTGCAGGCAGTCCACAGTTCTGCAGGGGACTCTGAAGGTCCACGACCCCAGGAGCATGTGGACTCCCCCACCCGAAACAGTTCTGCAGGAGAGTCTGAAGGAGTGGCGACTAACTGCAGCTGATATGCACAAACTGCATCTAATGTGTAATGCTACTAAATATTGCTCAAATTGTTAAATTCTAGCGTCTACATATATAGGGTAAGGTTATATAACAGGCAGAGTCTTAGGTGGGGGTGTTCCTGATTACTGCTACTACTGTTAATCTCTGCTTCTCCGCAGACAGGCAGTTGAAGTCCACACATCAAGTAAATCAGGTGGTTCTGTAAGCACTCAGCAGTAGCCAGCTGTGGGAACTGTGGGGCACTCACCCCCAGAGCTACGCTTTGGAGGAGGGGACATTGCTCAATGTGCAGGAACTTCTGGAAGCTCCATGCTCAGCTGGCAACAGCAAGGAAGGAAATATCCCAGCTGTGACTCTAACTAGGCTGGTGACCACAAAGGCTCACTGGCTTGGGGGTTGGAAGGCGGTGGGGAAGGAAATCAGGTGGCAGGGGAGGTCACATAATCAGCCATACCCAAGAGATACCAATGGCAAATCACTATTTCCATGGAAAAGGTACAGGTATTTGACTCTAAGGGGTTGGGCGAGACCTCAAGTTAGTTGTTGCTGAGGGAAAAGATGACATGCTGATGATGGGGTGGGGAAGAGCGGGCAGAAGTTAGCAAGGAGGATTCTGTCGATAGGGGACTCTATGGTTGCAGACAAGAGAGGGTGGTAGGCAATGCAGGAAAGGGGGAGGGGGGAGAGAGAGAGAGAAGATGCCTGCCTGGAGCATTAACCATCCATGATTGGGAGAGGATGGGGTGGAGGAGGCAGGTAGTGCTGGTACGCCCTGGTACCAACACTCTGACGAACTGCCCTGTGGAGACAGTGAAGAGGGACTTAAGAGACTTGGGGACAGACTGAAAAAGCACTCTGCTCCTTTGGCCTTTCTTGAGATCCTTGCTGTTCTGGGGTAGGGAGAAGAGAGAGGACACAGTGAGGAGGAAGGAGACTGAGGAGTTCAACTGTTGGTTAAAAGGGGAGGTGTCAGGAACAGGGGTACCACTCTGTAGGGACTGGGTGTGCATCTGGGACAAGAGGCTCTTCAAAGGTGATGGCCTTCACCTGCCAAGAAAGGGGACTAGTGCGTTGGGCAGAGGTCTGATGTCTACACTGATTGGCAGACAGCTGAACTTCATGGAAGTCTGGGGCTAGGGATTCCACAGTTGTGGCAGATGAAGTAGAGAACCTAGACAGGATTCCCCCAGGGCCAGGGCAAGGTGTAAAAACAGTAGCAGCAGGGATCAACAAATCCCATAGCCCGACGTCCCGGGCTACAATTTTTTGCTATGGGACAGCCACTTCATAGTAGTTGGTTTTCGTCCCAATGGACAACCAAATCAGTGATGTCTTTTTTTTTTGGTTTAACTTCTCATTCGGGTCCAATCAACTCCACTGCTAGATGTCCCCAGATCTCTCGCTCGGCTGTGGGTAGATGAAGCAGCGGCGCTCCCGTCACGTGATAGCTTTTTGATCACCAGTGCAGTAGCAGAGAGCTACGCCGCTAGTGTGGAAGCCAAGAGGGAGAGCGAGCACCGTGTTCCCGCTGCAATGGGGACCTCCTGCAACCCGCCCAAGATCACCGCAGCACCTGCTGACAGTGGGCCACCCACAGGACTGCCAGGTAATTCCAGCAATGTTTTGGGACAGTCCTGCAGGGTGCGGGCATGATGGATGGGGATGGAGCTGGGCGGGTTAGTACAGCACTGCACACTGACGCCTTTACTTTTCATGAGGCAATGCTGGAGAACTTCGGTGTTACAGCAACTGCATGGGCTGTTCAAGTGGCATGGTGACACTGTGGTTTGGAGGGGCTGGCTGCTCAAGAGTGTACTTGTGGGAGGAAACAAAAAAAAAAAGACAAACGGGGAAGGGAGGAGGTGGGAAGCTTCCTTGCCAGTTGGGTGATGTCTGTAGCTCGCGAGACATATGTCAGGATCGTTAACTACAAACTCATCGAAAGGAGGACAATTGTGAGAAATAAAAGATCAGAAAAAGTACAATTTGAATTGTTAGTCAGTGACTGAGAAGGACCCCGACCTAAGCCACAGTAACACATCAACCAGCAGGCAACCAGAAAGAAAATAAGTGGTTGCCAATGCTTTAGCTAAAAAAAAAAAAAAAAAAAAAGAAAGAATATTTTAAGAACAGCCTGCAGTTCAGCAGGAAAATGTGGGAGCAGTTGGAGTTGGGCAGTTTAGGGTGACACAGGAGGAAAAGAGGAAAGGGCACAGGTGAGAGACTGGACTTGTGTGTGGTGTGGGAAAGGAAATCTTGGGCAGTTGAGGAAGAGGACTTTAAAGAAAGAGATGGACTGGTTAAGGAAAAGAAAAAAAAAGGGAGAAAACTATGCACTATAAACTACAGAGTATTATTTAAAAAAAAATTCTACCCTGCCTGACATCTAGAGGGGCCAGGTGAACACCAAAGTGCACTGTAGTTTTGTGCTCGCTGTGCTGTAGGTACTGTTGTAAAAACCACAGCAAAAGAGTGTGGGACAGGTTTAAGGAGGCCTAATTGTCAGGGCTTGCTGTGTGTGGGGTACTTGGGCATGCAGTTGTAGGGGTGAATGTATTCAGTTACAGCCACACTGCCGGCTTGCATCCTAACTGACAGACACCCAGATGGTTGATAACTGCATTCAACAGTGCCTGCCTGTTCCCACTGACCCGCCTCCATCTCAGTCTACTAGTACCACCACCCAGTGAAAGACGCACACCACATAGCGACTGGTAAAGAAATGCTATTAGCATCGAAACATTTTTTACCTGCCTTCTGATGTTCTGTATCTACATACTATTAACAGTACAACCCCCACACCATGTACTTTGTTTCTACATACGTTTTTAAAAAACTTACATTGAAATGTATTGGACTACCACTTGAAACTCTGGGACCACCATTTTTGGCAAGGCCAGTTGTCCTGGACTAGTATGCCATTTTGAAATTTGTCGATCCCTGAGTAGCAGCACAGGGAACGAGTTCAGGGGACTGGGGACTGTAGACCAAATGGATCAGCAACAAAAACACAAGACAACTGGGATATCAAGGAACTGTGACCGGTGAAGTCATTCAAGAACCAAGAGGGGTGGGATCATAAGATGGAGGATGGTGTGCTTCAATGCCAGGAGTCTGGGTAATAAAAATAGGAAACTCTAGGCACCGATGGCAGATTTGGGCTGGATCTAGTGGCAGTTACAAAAACTCAGGCCAATGAGAACAAAGTCTGGGACCTGGCGATCCCTGCACACACCTTATATAGGTATGGACAGAAGTGGCAGGGTGGCCAACTGCGTCCAGGAAGAACAGAAGCAGTAGAGGATGCAGCCACTGCAGGGGAAAGGGAAGGTAGAATCACTGCAGGTACAACTCGCAGAGTAATCCAGTAGAAAACAAGGGTGGTTTTACAGGCCACCAGGGCAGGGAGAGGAGATTAAGAACTAGGATCATAAGTGCAAATCGGTGGCAGCAAAAGAGGAGGTTGTAATAATAGGGGATCTCAACCTGCCAGATATCGTCTGGGCTATCCTAGAGGCCAGGTGTGCCAGAAGCAAGCGTGGCTCAGTTGGTAGCACATCTGCCTCTGGACCAGAAGGTCATGGGTTCTCGGCCCCCACCGGGATTGTACTTGAACCTAAAAAGTCACTGGCATCCAAGTAAAGTACTGGAGGGTGCTGTACTGCTGGGGTGTGCCGTCCTTCGGATGAGACGTTAAACCGAGGTCCCTTCTGCCCATCCTGGTGTTGTCCTGGTGGGTATCCAGATGGAAGTAAAAGAACCCAGGGCACTCTTCCAAAGAGCAGGGAACATTCCTGGTGTCCTGGCCAACATCCCCCTTCCCATAAACCGGTTCATGCAATTATCCAGGATGTGTGTGGGTGATGTGCGATATGGCCACCACCACACATTCAGTCGCTTCACTACTAGTCTAGCATTGCTTGTAAAGCGCTTTGGGATAATGCGTATGAAAAGCGCTATATAAATGCTAATTATTATTCTTCTTTACCGGACTGTATGCTGGTGCAGCAGGTCAGGGAACTCACTAGACAAATCAATAATTCTCGAAGGGGGTACTTACCAATTTGGAGAGAGCAGATGGAGCGTGTGTGCGCGGGGGCCCACAGGGGGCCAGTGACCACAATACTATATAGTTCGAGTTGGCCCTGGGCACCAGTAAGCTCTCATCTGAGGCACTAGATTTCAGAAAGGTGGATTTCAACCAAATAAGGAACTAGTCCTGGGCAGGTTAGCTGAGGCATACAGTATAAAGATTTTTTTAGGGGATGGGCATACAAAATTGGTTACTTACCTGTAACCGTAGTTCTAGGAATGGTATGTATAGTTCCAGGCAGTTGCACTGGATAAAGCTGATTTGTTACAACGTCTTGCAGCTAAGCTCCTCCCACCACCCTGTGACGTCCTATCTTGCACATTGTAAGTAGAGACCCGTGTGCCACTTGCCAGGGAAGGCCAGGCGGGTGGTGTGGATGTATACTATATACCACTTCAAGAAAGTACAGTTACACAAGAACTTACCATAACAGTAGATCTTCTAGAGGCACTCCTGCATTAGGTAATAACTATTAGGACTGCCCACAGACCTCAAGTGATGAACGTCAGCATGACCCTATATAGTGGGCAGTCCCCAGCACGCCCTTCAGTTCTCCAGCCGGAGACCTCAGAACGAAGCAATAGGAGAAAAGGAGTGGGCTCCTTGAGCCAAAGAAAAGGCTTGAAGAAGCAGAAGCTGAGGGAAGGTGGGAGGGAAAGTTACCTACTGCAAGAGCCTTTCTCGAAGATCTACGGTTACAGTAAGTGCCTACGTAACTATACTATCTTACTTCGAGAGGGCTCTTGCAGTAGACAATCATTAGGACCGATTTCCAATCAGTGAAAAATCAGACAAGTCTGAAGAACGGGAGATAGAAATAGTCTGCGGAGATGCAGGAAAATCATGAAAGGAGGCCCTGGAGCACAGCTAGTCCAAAGCCGGCCCGGAGCCTAGAGGCAATGTCCAGACTGTAATGTGGTTGCTGCACAATCTCTGCAACAGACATGTTCTTGAAGCAAGCAGCAGATGCAGCCATGCCTCTGGTAGAATGCCCTTTGACTTCCCCCGACAAGCGGTGGTTGTACTTCTGGTAACTGAACGAAATGCAGTTTGCCAACCATTTGGACAAACATTGCTTAGAAACAGCAGCGCCCTTCCTCCTGGGGGTGAAGGAAACAAAAAGTTGATCTGTCTTATGGACAGACTTCGTACAATTCATATAGCAAGGCAAAATTCTGTGAACATCCAATGTGTGCAGAAGTGTCGCCCCCTGATTAGAGTACTAAGGGTAATAAACTGGTAGTTGAATAATTTGATTTAACAAACTCTGAAACCACTTTTGGCAAGAACTTAGGATTTGTACGCAAAGCCACTTGGTCTCCGGAAAACAAATAAGGCTCCTTACACATCAGGGTCTGAAGCTAGGAAATCCTACAAGCAGAAGTGACAGCAACTAAAAATAATGCTTTCCATGACAGGTAGTGCACATTGCAACTTGCGGCCGTTTCAAAAGGAGGCAAGGTGAGTTTTTCACCACAAAATAATTTTGAGTCCTACTGTGCAGCAGGGTTACGCATCAGGGATCTCAGATGGAGAATTCCTTTCAGAAACGTTTTGGAAACCTCCAACTGAGCAACAGTTTTGCCATCCACTGGAATGTGGTAGGCGGAAAAGGCTGAGAGGTGGAGTATTTACTGTAGCTCTATGACGTGGGCCCAAGTTATTCTTCGCTGACGGTCCATGACCTGAGGAATGGGGAACAAAAAAAAGATCCCAATCCTTTGAGATGGCCCAAATAGAGAACCTTTCCCACCTTCATGGATTAAGTAGTCCTTGTGGAAGGACAATGGGCCTCTACGAGGACTTGTGCTACCCTAGATGACACCCCATAGCGTGAGACGGCTATGTCCGAAGGCGACATGCGTGAAGGTGAAGGGACTGGAGTCCTGGGTGGACGAGTGCTCCCGCTTCCTGGGTCATGAGATCGTGACGGATATGCAGTGGAATTGGAGGTTCCACTGTCAGCTGTTGCAGAAGCAGGAACCACACTTGGCGCAGACAAGGCGGGGCGATCAGGATCACAAGCCCCTTCCACTTGTAGTTTGACCACTATCCGCTGCAAGAACAGGAAAGGAGAAAAGGCATACATAGAAACAGATTTTGACGGCAGATAAGGACCGCTTGGCCCACCCAGTCTGCCCATTTCCCTACCTAATGGATAAGCTGCAGATCCTAGTTAACCAGCAGCCTACTTCTTCCTACTCCAACCCCCTAGAATTGCCTTATGACTGTCCCATGCATGCTTGAATTCAACCACTGTTTTTGACTCCACAACCTCCTCTGGAAGGCCGTTCCATGCATCCACAACCCTCTGTGAAAAATACTTCCTTAAATTACCTCTGAGCAGCCTCCCTCTATCTTCAAATTGTGCCCCCTTGTTCTTGCACACCTGTTTTTTGAAAGATGCTACCCTCTTGGACTTTGTTGATTCCCTTGAGGTACTTGAAAGTTTCTATCATGTCCCCTCTCCTCGAGGCTATACATATTTAGCTCCTTAAGTCTCTCTTCATATGTCTTCCGGTGCAGACCCTGCACCATTTTAGTTGCCCTCCTCTGGACAGCTTCCATCCTGTCTATGTCTTTGCGGAGATTGGGTCTCCAGAACTGCACGCAGTACTCCAGATGGGGTCTCACCAACTGTCTGTACAGAGGGATAACAACTTCCTGTTTTCTATTGGTGATGCCTCTCCCTATGCATCCCAGTATCCCACCAGCCCTCCTTGCTGCCCTCTCACATTGCTTGCCCACCTTTAGGTCAGCTGATATGACTACCCCCAGGTCCCTTTCCATTTTTGTTGTTGTTAGTATCTCACCCCCCATTGTGTACTCTTTCCCTGAGTTTTTGTTTCCCAGGTGCATTACCTTGCACTTCTTAGCATTGAATCTAAGCTGCCATACATTTGACCATTCCTCTAACCTTGCCAAGTCCCTTCTCATCCTTTCCATCCCACCTTGTGCATCAACTGTTGCAGATCTGTGTGTCATCTGCAAAGAGACATACAGGAACTTTCTGTCCAACAAAGAGATGGTGCATCTCGCCAGAAAACACCAGGAACTTTAATGAGCGAGTAAAACTCGGGAAGTTTTGCGTTGGATGGGGAGGCAAACAGATCTGGACAGCCCCAACGATCGAAAAAAAAAACCAAAACGGGTTACTCACCTGTGACAGTAATTCTAGGAGTGGTATATACTGTTCATCCACACTTGTTGGCAGATCGCCTTTCCCTTTAAGGGTTGCCGGAATTTCTTCAAGCTGGCTCCTCCCACCCACCCTCAGCTCCACCCCATCACGCCAGCTCTAACCCACTGGAAGCAGAGGTATGCATTGAAGCCAGGGAGGTCAGGTGGATCAGTGTGGATGAACATATACCACTCCTAGAACTACTGTCACAAGTGAGTAACCTGTTTTTCTAGGGATGTGGATATGTTGTTCTATGCACACTTGTTGGCAGACTCCTAGCAGTTCTCTGGGAGGGAGGCAAGGCGCACACCCCGTACTTAGGGAACAGGGACTGGAGAACTGAGGCCCCAAAACCAGCATCCCAGTGTAACTCAAGGTCGATGTGGTAATGGGAAATGAAGGTGTATGCCGACTTCCTGGATAGGGACGTCCCTAGAAGCAGCCACCAACACAGCAGTATGGCGGGTGGAATGAGCCCTTAGCCCTACGGGATGCTCCCTGCCTGCAAACCTATAGTAGAGATCAATGCAGGAAGTGATCCACCTGCCAATCGTCCACTTGGCTGCAGGTCTGCCAGGTGCGGCTTCAGCATAGGTGACAACCAGCTGGCGAAACTCTCCCCGAACTTCTGTCGTACACTCTGTAGTAGGCGAGTGCTCGTCTCAGGTCCAAGGTATGGAGCCTGTGCTCGGCCTCTGAGGTGTAACTGGGGTAAAACACTGGTAGAGTCAACACCTGGTTAAGGTGAAACTTCAACATCACCTTCGGAAGGAATTTCAGGTGGGGGTGCAGGACAACCTTGTTTCTGTGGAAGACCAAGTAAGGAGACTCCACCAAGAGCACCTGGAGCTCCACAGTCCTTCTGACTGATGTGATAGCCACCAAGAAAGCCGCTTTCTATGACAAATGTGACATGTCACACTTGTGCATAGGTTCGAATGGATTGCCCATGAGCTTTGCCAAAGCCAGCAGTAAATCCCCACGGAGGAGGAGGTTCACACACTGGAGGAGATATGTGACCTAGGCCCTTGAAAAAGTGCTAGACCACTTTCTCCTGCGCCACTGACTGCATACCAGCCCGCACCTGGTAGGCAGAGATGGCTGCCAGGTGCACCTTAAGAGTCGTCAACCAAAGCCCCAGCTGAGAGTGACCACAGATAGTCCAAAATGCTAGCCACTGGACAGGATGAAGGGTTTAATCCCTTGCCCTGGCACCAAATGGAAAATCTCTTCCATTTGAAGGCATAGCATTTTCTGGTCGATTCCTTACAGGATGCCTC
Organism: Neoceratodus forsteri; assembly: GCA_016271365.2. Taxonomy (NCBI): domain Eukaryota; kingdom Metazoa; phylum Chordata; order Ceratodontiformes; family Ceratodontidae; genus Neoceratodus; species Neoceratodus forsteri. The sequence goes on along the minus strand of CM057450.1, from coordinate 496,987,973 downwards.
AACAACGAGGACCTCGTCAGAGAGACCCAAAGCCTGGAACTCTAGCCGCTCAGGAACCAGGCTGTCAGGTGCAGGGATTGAAGGTCTGGATGGAGTACCTTCCCTCGACTGATGGAGAGCAGGTCCGGGAGTGCTGGAAGACGCCTCAGGTGAATGGGAGCTGAGGCAGAGGAGATCTGGGTACCAGAACTGGCGTGGCCAGTCTGGGGCTACCAGGATCACCTGCGCCTTGTCCCTCCTGACCTTGACTAGCACTTTGTGAATTGAGGGAAAGCATAGAAAAGGCCTGGGGTCCATGGCCTCGAGATGGCATCCCTCTGCAGTGAGCCCTGCTGAGGGGGGCGGGCATGAAACAGCCTCAGCTTCGCGTTCTCCATGGAGGTGAACAGGTCCACCTGAGGGGTGCCCCAGTGGGAGAACAGATCCTGTACTATCTCCTGGTGAAGTGACCACTCGTGAGATGCCTGCCTCGACTATCCGGCTGAGAGCATCAACCAGCTGAACTGAGGCTCCTGCCACATGAATGGCTAGGAGATCCGCCTCCAGGCTGAGCATAAGGGTCCATGTGTGGAGAGCTTCCACGCACAGAGGCAAGAAGTATGTCCCGCCCAGTTTGCTGAGATAGTATACGGTCATGGTATTGTCCGTCTGGACCTGGACCACGTGACCCCGAATGAATGGAGCGAAGGCGGTCAGGGTTAGCCAAACCGCACGGAGCTCCAGCAGGTTGATGTGGCATTGGGACTCCTGAGGGAACCAGAGCTCATGGACTCTGTGCTCCCCCACCCCAGATGGGCATCCCAACCCATCAGCAAGGAGTCGGTTATCAGGATGACCGTCGGCTCGGGGCGGACAAACAGGATGCCTTCCTGCAAGTGAGCTGGGACCAGCCACCATTGGAGGCCGGTCCCACATCCTCTGGGTCACAGTGACCAGCTGGTCGAGGTGACCCGAGTGCCAAGACCACTGGCTGGCCAGTTCTCACTGAAGGGAATGCATATGCCAGCGGGCCCACTGGACCGCGCTGGTGCAGGCCACCATGCATCACAGAAGGCACAGGAAGTCCCAAGCAGGGCGCAACCGCCCAACCAGCAATGACTGGGCAAAGGAGAAGAACCTCCGCCCTTTCCACTGGAAGCGGAGCTCTGGCTCAGCGAGAGCCTGATGAACTGAATCACCTGCAAGGGCACGAGTGACTTGGCCTCGCTGATCAAGAGGCCAAGATCGAAGCAACTCTGGAGGGCCAGATCCCTGGATCACTCCACCTCCTGCCTAGAGGGACCTGCTATGAGCCAGTCTTCTAGGTAGGGATAGACCTGGACCCCTCGGCACCTCAGGAAAGCTGCCACCACTGCCATGCATTTGGTGAAGACCCTGGGGCCCGATGAAAGACCGAAGGGCATGGCCTGGAACTCGTAGAGGGTTCCCTCTGCTCAGAAGCGGAGGAACAGTCGGTGGGACAGATTGATCGGGACATGAAAGAATGTGTCTTAAAGATCCAGAGAGCAAAACCACATGCTGAGCTCCAGGGATGATATGGTCCGAGTCAGAGTTACCACCCGGAAGGTGTGGCACTTGAGGAAGCTGATCACATCGTGCAGATCAAGAATAGGGCGCCAGCCCCTTGTCCGTTTTGGCACCAGGAAGCACCTGGAAATGAACCCTGGGTCTGAAGGAGGGTCCGCAACTGTGCGCACCACCTCCTTGCAGAGGAGCTGAGCGATGTAGTCTCAGAGAGCAGACTGACTGACAGCGGTCACCAGATCTTCCTGTGTGCTGCAGGCTCGGCTTGGGAGGGGGCCTGCTCGAATTACAGAGGCAGGCCCCGGCTGACCACTTCCAGCACCCAAGGGTCCATGGTGATAACGGACCAAGCGGAAAGGAAGTGGCACCTGCTGGCCCCGCTGCGCTGGTCTGGCCACAAGAGCAGAAGAGCGAGAGGGCTTGTGCTTCTGGTGCTTGAAGCCCTTGTCCTTGTGGGCAGATGTCCGAGTCCAAGGTGGCACTGGACTTAATACGTTGGAGGTGGCCCTCCACCCCGGGCCCAAACAAGTCAGTGCCCAAAAAGGGAACTTCAGCCAGCTTGTGTCGAGTGTCAGCCGTGAAGGTCGATATCCTCAACGAAACCCTACAGCGCATGGCTACTGCAGCCACTAATGAGCAGGCACAAGAGTCACCAATGTCCGGAGCAGTCTGGGACTGTTGCTTCGCCACTGCACTTCCCTGGTCCTGGACCTGCTTGACCGCAGTCTGGAGGTCCACCAGAAGGTGAGGAATAACCTCATCCAGGGAGCCCAAAAAGGCATGGGAAAAGTGTGCCATCAGCATGGCTGAGATACCCTGACGAAGGGTGAGTGTGTGGAAGCAGCACAAGGCCTTCTTCGGCAAATGATCCATTTTCTTGGATTGTTTATCCGGTGGTCTTTCCACATCACCTGTATTGCCTGAGTGCCGAAAGACTGAGTCAGCCACCAGACCATCAGCCAAGAGATGCTCCGAAAATCCCAAAAGGGAGCCGGTTGGGACCGCATATTTGCGGGCCATCCAGGCCTAGGGCGCAGGGCAAGATGCATGACGCTGCCACAGATCCAGAGTCAGGCCAACAATGGCCTCGGCCACAGGAAAGGCCTCAGTAGGAGAGTCCCCCTTTGTCCAGAATCTCTGTTAGGGGATATCTGGCCAGTTTCTGGACCAGTTTGAGCTCCATCCCCCTATACTCGGAAATGAGCCGAATACCCATGAACGAGGTGGGTCCCTCGTCCATGGAAAGGCCCCCAAAGGACTACATGTTGATGGGACACGAGTGCAACGAGGAGCTGACTACAAGGAGTCTGCGTAAAGCTGACGTCCACCTGAGTCGCCCTCGACCCGCCTTGGGCAATCGGGACTGAGGGTGACCAACAGCCGATGGGGCAACCCTTTTGCCGACTGAGAATCCTTGATCGCGGCCCCAGACTTCCAGCCACTTGATAGCTGGGGTAGAAACCGGGTTCGGCTTTGTACCGGTCAAAACTGTTGCCACATCAAATCTTCATAGCACCGACGCAACTTGCACCGGAGCCTCTCCTCATTTCAAGGAGGAAAAAGAAGGGTAGTGGTGCCACTGCTTACCGTGATGTTGGGAGAAAGATCACCGGTGACGGCAAGATACCTCCAACCCAGTAGAGAAGGACAGAGACCTCGACCATCGGCGGGGCCAACAGGGGATGTCGGAAAGGAGCTGGAGATCCCCACAGCTCCTCCTGGTCAGGTTCCTAAGTGGTCTGGTTCAACCCAGCAGGCTGAGCCGACCCATCCAAAGACACCGGAAGCACCGGACAGAGAGAGAGAGAGAGAGCGAGCGCATGTGCGCGAGTCAGTTGTCTGCATCTGGCGTCAACCCGATCGGTTTGAGAAATATCTCGGCTGCATCAGCAGGCGTCTCAGACAACTGGTCCAACACAGCTCCGTGAAACCAGCAGCCTTGCCCGCAATTTCAACCGAAGTTGAAACCGGAGTCTCCTGGGAGCGGGACCGCTCCAGATCCCAGGGGCGTCAACGTTGAGTTTTTTCCTTCAACTCCTCCTCGCGAGAGCGCGAAAGGTGCAACGCAGTAGGGCCTTCTCCCTTAGTCGAGAGAGACTGGCACAGGTCTTCGAAGGAAGTCGAATAAGTGGAGCCCAGTTGGAGCAGAATGAAGGCCGAAGCTGAAGAGGAACTAGCCGCGGCCTGGGCCGCCTCCTCCTCCTCCTCCAATGCCTTGAGCTGTCCAAGCTGCTCAGTGGACCCCGCAGCCTCGGAGACCACCCAACAGGCATCCTTGGATTTAACCATCTGGTAACGCTTTTCTAGTCGCCCCAGCTGGAGTCTGGCAGCACGGTCTTCCAGAATCGACATGTGAAAGGACCAGCACAGATCGCAAGCCTGCAGATCATGGTCATGTCCTAGGCAGTATACACATGTGGCGTGACAGTCAGTGCGAGACATATTCTGGCCGCAGGACACCGGCATTACCCCGGAATGGTTTTCTCTTCCATCACAGAAGCGAGAGAAGACGCAGTAGACAAAACACGAATGAGTTTTAAGGTAAGTTTTGGAAGCAAATCCGAAGATTCAAGAGCCAGGGCCTACCACACGCAGCAGCTCTAAGGAGGGAAACCTGAACCTTCCAGCGTCATGGGGTGGAGCCGAGGGTTTTACCACCCAGGTGGGTGGGAGGAGCCAGCTTAAAGATGTTCTGGCGACCCTTAAAGGAAAAGGCCATCTGCCAACAAGTGTGGATAGAACAACATATCCACATCACTAGAATGTCTAACTACTGATAGTTTTAGTTCCCACTCATGAGGCTTGGTCTGTGTGCAACTGAGACTGTCCGCTAGGATGTTCTGGACACCCAGAACATGGACATAAGCAAGGAAAATCTAATGGTGAACTGCCCAGTTCCATACTCTCATCGCTTCCGTGCAAAGAGGACAGAAGCGAGTGCCGCCTTGCTTGTTCAGATATCAAACCACGCACACTGTCCATTTGGATCAATAGTGGACCTGGACTGAGGAGAGAGGCTGAAATGCTTAAAGAGCATACACCACCACCCGCATCTCCAACACACTGATGTGTAGAAATAGCTCTGACTGAGACCACACCCCTTGTGTTCAGAGAGCCTCTAGGTGAGCCCCCCCAACCCAGGCCTGAAGTGTCCATGGTCAGGGTCTGGACAGGGGGATGGGGACTGAAAAAGAACTCCCTTGCAGAGATTGTTGAGATCCTGCCACATCGACTCAAGAGACCAAGACTTTGTGGTCGAGGTCGTCTGATCTCTGGTCCCACTGAACTCTGAGCATCCACTGCGATATCCGCATGTAGAGCCTGGCCAGCGGAACAGTCGGGTTGGCAGATGCCATAAGGCCAAGAAGGAAGCGCAGCACTGACCCGACCAAAACCCAATGACAAATCCACCAGCTGTGCCTGCTGTTGCAAGATTTCTGCCCCGTGCAAAGGGACGAAAGCCTGCCTGTATCCAGCACTGCCCCAATAAACTGCAGGCACTGTGAAGGGATAAGGTGAGACTTGAAGTTCACTGTGACCCCAGCTCTACCAAACAGATCCAGGGTTGCCGAGAGGGAAATTTCTAAGAGCTCCCTCGAAGGGCTGAAATCAGCCAATCATCGCGGTACAGGAAAATGTAGTGGCCCTGGCTCCTCAAGGCCACCGCCATTACTGCCAGGCACTTGATAAAAACCCTAGGTGCCGATGATAAGCCAAAAGGGAGGGCCCTGAACTGGTAGTGTTCCCCTGAAAGGAGAACTGGAGGTAGTGGTGATGAGCCTGAAAAACTGGTATGTGTAGGTAAGCATCCTGCATGTCCAGGGCACAGAGCCACTGACCCTTATGTAGCATGGGCAGCAGGCCTGGGAGCGTCAGCATTAGAAATCTTCTGTACTCTATGCACAGATTTAAGGTGCTGAGATCCAATACTGGACGCAGATCTCCTGTCTTTTTGGGTATTAGGAAGAAGCGAGAGTAGTACCCTCTTCCTACCTGGTTTCGAGGAACAGGTTCTATGGTTGTCTTTTGTGGCACAGCCTCCACTTCCTCTTTGATGATGGGAATGTGTGCCTTTGGATAAGATGACTGACCTGGAGGCCTTTCCAGAAATGCGAACGGGTGTCCTTGTAAAATTAAATGAAGGACCCATGAGTCTGTGGTAATCGCCTCCCATCCTGTCAGATGACTGGCAAATCTTCCACCCACTGGTTCCTCTGATTGCAAAAAAGAGGAGAGATGGGGAGGTGGCCCGCGAGTCAAGAGGCAGACGGAGAGTTGGGGAGATTCGCCCCTGGAGCCCTTTGGTTTTTGACTGGGGGAGTAGCGGTGGTTGAGGGGACCCGAAGTTTGGGCGGACGTCTGGCCTGATGCTACCGTTTCGTCTGCTGTCTCTGAAAGGGCTGCTTAGGCTTAAAGCCAGCGCGGTACATGGCTTGCACCAAGTGGAGCACCTGCCCTCTGCTCAGGAGATTGGTAATGATATATTGGGCGTCTCCGCCGAAAAGGAAGGAGCCCCGGAAAGGCGCATCTTGGATGGTGGCATGGACGTCAGGTGCCAACACAGAAACACTCAACCAAGAGTACCTCCTTAGGCAGATAGTGGCCGTGCCCCTGACTGAGGAGTCAACGGCATCATTAAGTTGCTCTCGAGTGGGGACAGCTGACCTAATGGTATCAGACTGAGTTATCTTTTCCTTGGAATCCAGTATGGCCTCAATGACCAGCTCCAGCTTGAGAAAGAGGGACTTTTGGTACACCAACATGTGTGGCACGTAATTTAGGGCGCACATTGCCAAGGTGGATGATGAACAGAACTTTCACCCAAACTGACTGAGTTGCCTAGACTCCTTATCCAGAGGGAGGTGCTCATTTGCTTGGGTTTTGCAGATATGTCATGTGCCACGCTGATGTCCACAGAGTCCGCTTTAGGGTGGACACTAAGGTGATCCTTGCCCTGTCGTGCGATAGACCCTGTCCACCTTCTGAATAGCTGAGGGCATTGACCAGATAGTGAAGTCCCAACTAAGGAGGTGTGAGGACAGGAGACATGTCAGGCATATCCAAATGCTCGGCTAGTCTTTTGCGTTTGGGATCCTGGTCGTCAGGCTTCCAATCGTTGGCCTCCATGATTTTCTTGAGTGTCTCCATGAAGGAAGGGTTCTCCAGAAGAGACCCAGGGGACTCCTTAGCCTAGTCTGCTGGAGGTGTCTCAACCCCCCCCCCCTCAAGACTGAGGAGGAGTCGTCGTCAGACTCAGATTCAGAGTCCAAAGAATGGGTCAGAACTGAAGAAATGAACCCTGATCAAGGAACCTCCTGAGAAAGAACAGGGGTTCTATAGAAACATAGAAGTTGATGGCAGATAAGGACCGCAAGGCCCATCCAGTCTGCCCATTTTTTCTACCTTATGAATGTGCCATAGGCCTTTACTCAGTCAATGGTCTATCTATTCATACTCACCTGTATTGCTACCTTATGCCTATCCCATGCCTGTCTGAAGCCCTGCACTGTATTCTACCCTTATCGGTGGAGGCCAGACCCTTCGAAAGGCCTAACGCCAAAGGATGGAACTCCACCGGCGAAGCGGACGCATGCGTCAGGGCGGGGCACGCCAGAGTAGAGGCCGCAATCGGATGATGGTGGTCCAGTTCGGAGACTTGGTCTCCTTCCAACACGACAAAAGAATAGCGCTGACGACCTCCTGAGGTTGAGGAGGCAGGAGGGTGTGGTGGGGCTGGTACACTGGCTGGAAACCAGAGCCATAGCCTAGCGTCGGGTAGCTTGATGTCCGATAACCCAACGTATGGTAGAGTTGCGTACACTGGCGATGGATACCCCTGTGAAGGAAGACCCGGTGCCTGGTATCCCAGAAGATATCCGGGGGTATGGTAGCAGTATATCAGGGGATCCATCGAAGGTCCTGACAAAGGGGCTGGAGGACCCTCAGGAGGCCTTAAAGGCAGAGTGTGATAACCCATGAAAGGGCTCTGTATCAGCCCGGAGGGACCCTCTGGCATAAGGACGAAGGACCCTTCAACAAGAGCCCGTGGTGAAGGGTCCTGAGGGTCAGCCAAGAAATTCTCAAAGAAGCCCAGGAGTGACCCAGAAATAGACGTCCACCTGATTTCCCTCCAACTTAGATTCCCGGTGATCTTGAGAGGCTGGAGGGGGAGGAAAAAAAAAGTTACCCTGGTGGGGCGAACCCTCTGGGGAGGGCTGTGGCCAAAGCAGCAGCGGGTACTAAAGACCAGTGTTGGAACCCCCAATAGGGCCCAATGCAGGCACCTGGATTGAGCGGGCCTCGGGAGACACGAAGTCCGGCTTATCAGCTTTAGCTGGGTGGTCACCAGAATCCGGCGGTCAGCTTATCAACCTGAGCTGTGCACTCATCTGGAACACTGAGCGACTTCTCAGACCCTTTTGTCTTGAGGGGCCTAAAAGTGGCTGCAGCGCACACAACCACCAGTGGCAGCAGCAGCGGCGGGGGAGAACGGGACCAAGGGCTGCCCCTGGGAAGAGGAGACAGGCTCGCCTGCTGGTCATGTGCGGTCCCCAGAGGCCACGAGCAAGAAGGGGACCAATCATGGTCCCAGTGCTTCTCCTAGTCCTTTTTCTTCCTAGGTCGATGTTCCAAAGAAGGGGACGAAGAAGCACTCTGCACCTTCTGCAACTCCTCCTCCATCTATATCATTTTGAATTTTAACAGATGGGCCTAGAGGGCTTTCTGCCTGCATTTCTGTGTGGCCTGATTGATGCTCAGGCAAGCCTTACAGTCCTCGGCCTTTTGTGCCAGGCCCAGGCAGAGAGAATGATCATCCTTATACGGAGTTGCATGCTGAAGGAATCGCACTTATTCTTATGTGACTGGGAAGGCGGAGAAGACAAACAATAATTATTTAACGGTGAAAAATCAGAAAAGATTTTAGAAATATGGACCCATCCAAAATGGCAGTCGAACTGTAGCAGCGCTCTCCACAAGGTCAGATATGTACAGATAGACGGCAGTAAAGAACTGGAGGTCAGGGCTGGGGACCACCCACTATTTAGAGTCACGCTGTCGTCAGTCATGTGACATCGGTGGGCGGTCCCCTGCCAGACACTGCTAAAGTTAACCATACTGCAAGAGCCCTCTTGAAGTAAGATCTACAGTTACAGGTGAACAACCTATTTTTCTAGGGGCATGGATATAGTCCACTGTCCACACATAGGCAGACTTCCAGCAATTCTCTGGGAGGAGGGGGCAAGGCACACACACCCTTGCTTGGTGAACAGAGATTGAAGACAAGAGGTCCCAAATGCAGCATCCCGACAAGATTCTAGGTTGATGCTGTAATTTGAGATGAAACTGTGTGCAGACTTCCCGGTAGCAGTCCTGCAGCCACCGATACAGTGGTATGTCTGATGGAATGAGCCCCAAGCGCTTTAAGGAGCTCCCTAGTCCTTACCAGGCAACATGTAGCAGAGGTCGATGCAGGACATGACTCTCTGCTCGTCTGCCAGTCTGTCAGGTGCGGCTTCAACATACATCACAAACAACTGTCAAGCCATAACCCGAAAAACCAGATGTGAGCTCCTTATAAGCTAGTGCCTTCGGCACATCAAAAGTATGAAGCCTGTGTTCGGGCTCCAAAGAGCAGTTAGTTACATATACCAGAAGGTTAATCACCCAGTTAAGGTGAAACTCCAGTATTACCTTCGGAAGGAACTTCTGGTGGGGGCGAAGCACAACCATGTCTTTCTGGAAGGCCAGGTAAGAAGACTCCACAGACAGCACCTGGAGCTCACCGATTCTTCTGCCTGACGTGATGGCCACCAAGAAGGCGGTCTTCTACGACAGGTGTGACATCTCACATCTGTGCATAGACTTGAATGGCTTGCCCATGAGCACAGCCAGCATCAGCAGCAAGTCCCATGGTGGTGATGTTTCATGCACTGGAGGGGAAAGGTGGTTGAGGCCCTGGAAAAAGCACCAGACCACCACCTTCGCCAGAACACTAGCCCACGACCAGCATGCACAAATGGCTGCAAGGTGTACATCAAGGGTCGTCGTTTGTGGCCCCAGCTAAGAGACTGACTAGAGGATACCAGCCACTGGACAGATAAGAGGATCAAACTCTTTGCCCTGACACCAAATGGAAAACCTTTTCAATTTAAAGGCATAGCACAGGTGAGTAGACTCCTTCCACGAGGACACAGTGTGGAGCACTTTCTCTGAAAGGCCAAAAACCTAGAACTCTAGCTGCTCAGGAACCAGGCCATGAGGTTCAGGAATGTCAGGTCTGTGTACAACACAGTCAGCTCCTGTCTGGCTAGCAGGTCCGGACGGAGAAGCAACCACCAAAGAGGCCTGCTGCAGAGATCGGGTACCAGAACTTCCATGGCCAGTCTGGAGCTATCAGGATCATCCACGTCCTTCTGACAGAGAGGGATCAAAGGTAAATCAAGGATGATGGCCACTGGACAGGACATAGGGTCAACCCTTTGCCCCGACACCAAATGAAGACTCTTCTACTTGAAGGCACAGAACTTCCTAGTCGATTCCTTCAGAGATGCCTGCACAACGGTGATGACATCTTCGTAGAGACCCAAGGCTTGGAAATGAAACTTGCATACCTACCGTAATTCTTGATCTTCTCTTGTATCTTCACCACTCATTATTGTTGGGCGTAAGCTGGAGGCGTGTACCCACCGCGGGAGCACTTTTTTGGGAGGGGGGGAGTCGGCGCCATCGTGTGGCTGACACACCAGTGCAGAGCACGCGGGTCAGCCGTTAGGTGCCACAGACTCCTCCTCCTTCAGCCCAGTTCTGTAGAGCCAGAGGCACAGGAAACAGGGTTCAGAAAGAGAAGAGAGGCAAGAGAGCCAAGTGACAGGTAAAGTAAAGGATATAAACTAACATACTAAAATGCCAGCAGAATAGGCCTAACGGTCTTTCGTGTCTGCTCGTTTGGTCAGTCCCCAGCCTGGGTGCTGACCTTGCTGTCCCTCTCGCCTTCTCTGGCTTCTCCCTTCCCAGTTCCGGATATTCTTGCTGCATTGGATTTTGCTTCCAGAACCCTTCCCCTGTACCTGTCCCACCCCTCTTGGACCCTCCATTGTCTCTGCCTCCACTAGCCCCCTAGGCAGTGCATTCCATGGCTCCACCACCCTCTCAGTGAAGTAGCACCTCCTCTTTCTCCCTGAATCTTCCCCTCCAGCTTCCACCCATGCCCTCTAGTGGTCCCTTCCTTCAAGCACCACTGTTCCTCCCTATTTATCCTCTTCATGTACCTAAAGACCTCTATCATGTCCCCGGTCCCTTCTCTTCCAATGTGTACATATTTAGCTCTTGAGCCTCTCCTCATAGGTCCTGTCCCCAATCCCCAAATCATTTTGGTTGCCCTCCTCTGGACCCTCTCCAGGAGGTTAATGTCCCGCTTTAAGTGTGGCCTCCAAAACTGCCGCAGTACTCAATGTGTGGCCTCACCAAGAAGTTATACAGAGGAGTATCACTTCCCTCCTTCTGGAGGTGATCCCCTAGCGATGCATCCCAGCATCCTGTTGGCCTTGGCTGCTGCTCTCCTACAAGTCTCAGAGTTGTTCATCTTGACATCCACCACCACCCCCAGGTCCCTCTCAGCCATCGAGACTGTAGCATTCTCCCAGGGTGTACACTTGGCCTGGGTTTCTGGCCCCAGGTGGAGTACCTTGCATTTCCTGCATTGAACCTCAGCTTCCACTTTCTAGACCATCTTTCCAGAGCCTCCAGGTCCCTGTAGGGCCACCCTCCTCCTCCCCATCCACCACCGCCCCAGTTTGAGTCATCTGCAAAGAGACTCATCTCCTCCTGATTCTTGTCCTTATGTCAGATCAGTAGGCGTTGAACAGAAGGGGCCAAGGACTGATCCTGTGGGACCCCATTAATGACCCTCCTTGGGGATGAGACTATCCCACCAACTACGACCCTCTGGGTCGGTCCTGGAGCCAATTGCCTATCCATCTGATCATCTGTTCCCCACCCCCATTTCTCCCAGCTTATCCAACAGACCCACGTGAGGAACAGAGTCAAATGCCTTGCTGAAGTCTAGAAAGAGGACATCCACTGGTCTATCAGGTCCAAGGCACTTGTCACCCAGTCATAGAACTCCACCAGGTTTGTCTGACACGATTTCCCAGGATGAATCCATGCTGTCTATCGTCCAGGTACCCAGACTTATCCAGGTCCCCAGCCTCTCCTTGACAATGCCCTCCATCACCTTGCCCACCACCGATGTCAGGCTGACAGGCCTGTAGTTCCCTGCCACCTCCCTTGATCCCCGTGGATAGGCACTATATGCGCCACCTTCCAGTCTTGGGGCACCCACCCTGTCCTCAGAGAGATGGTGAAAAGCTCTGCCAGGGGTTTTGCCAGGACATCTGCAAGTTCCTTCAGCACTCTGGGATGTAATTTATCCGGCCCCGGTGCTTTCTCCGTCTTAAGGGAGCTGAGGGCTTCCCTCACTCTCTCTGCTGTGATTTCCACTTCCGGTACCCCTTCTCCCTGCTTAGCCCTCCCCCCACCTGCCAGTGATGCCTCCCCCTCTCCCCAGACCTGCCGATCGGTAAGGGTCCCCCCCTCCTCAGTATCTCTGTCTCCTCCCATGTATGATGCAGCACCCCCATTTTCCCTGGTGAAAACTGAGGTGAAGTACTCATTTAGTACCTCAGCCTGCTCCCCTGGGTCTTGTGCCCATCTCTCCCCTGATTTAATCCTGCTAATCTGCCCCTTCACCCTTCGCTTTTCCCCAATGTATCTAAAGAACCCCTTGTTCCCTCTCCTAATTTCCCTGGCCAGGTTCTGCTCCTTCCTTGCCTTAGCCACCCTCACCACTCTAGTGGTCCTTCTAGCCATCAGCTAATACTCCCCTCGATCCCTTTCACTCCTTGAGCACTTGAATTGCTTATAGGCTGCTTTCTTTCCCTTTGCCACCTCGGACCTCCCTGGTCCACCAACAGGGTTTTGGGCCCTACCGCATTTTCGTCTTACTCTTGCACAGGTGCTGGTAGCATCCTGCACCCTCTCCTGATGATTTCCCACCTACTATCAGCGTCCATGTCTGACCCAATCCCATCCAAATGCTCATAAGGATCCTTCCCATTTCCTTAAAATCCGCCCCTGAAGTCTGTTACTTCCGTCTTTGTGCAGCCTTCTACCCCTCTAGGTCCAGGCAGAACCAGACCGTGGCATGGTCACTCCCGCCAATGGGTCCTCACCTCCAGGCCCCTCAATCTGGTCACTGTCTGCCAGACCACATCCAGTACCCTGCCTCCCTGGTCGGTTCCCTCACCTGCTGAGTTAGGAACGCTCTTGAAGACATCCAACAACCTCTGTTCCCTGGTCACAGAGGATGTCATAGTCTCCCAGTCTGTTCCTGGCATGTTTAAGTCCCCAACACCACCACCGTGCCTTATGCCCAGTCTGCAGTGTCTCCCAACATCTGCCACCAGACTGTCCTCCAGCTCCTCCGCCAGGCAGGGGGTCTATACACCACCCTATTTTTACCTCTGCCCCCTTGTTATCAAGGTGACCTAAATTGCCTCCACGGTTCCCTCCGCCTCTCCCCCTATGCCAATGCAGTTTTGACTATATTGCTACCCCTCCTCCCTTCCCTCCCCGTCCTTCCTGAACATAGTGTATCCCTCCAGGTTCAGGTCCCAGTCATATCTTGCAGTGGCCCAAGTCTCAGTGACCGCTCAGCCTATCCACTGCTCCCTCAGTTAGCATCGCCTGGAGCTCAGGCATTTTATTGCCCAAGCTCCTGGCATTTAGCAGGACTACCTTCCACCCTTTCCCTATAGTTCCATTTCCCTGCTCGTGTTCCCATGGGGATTCTGTGTTCCCTGGTCTGCACTTGCCAGTTGGCCTTTCCTGCAATCCTCCTGGTCCCCAGGGGTGGAGACAGAGTCCCTCCTTTATCGGCACCCCCTTGACAGCCTTTCTCCCATCCCACCCCTCACAAGTTTAAACCCCACTTTTCACCAATGAACCCTCTATTTTCAACTTAGGATCCTCCTCCAGATTGAGATGTAGTCTATCTCAGCATACAGCTCCTTATCCTCCCAGGTCTCCCCAATCCCCATCAACCCATACCCTCTGGCCTCCACCACTCCTGAGCCACTGGTTTATCTCCTAATTTTCCTTTGTGGTCCCCACTAGCCCTTGGCACTGGCAGGATTTCTGAGAAGGAAACTGTGCATCCATGTCATGACAGACCCTGGCGAGCTCCTGAATCTTGCCTGTATCTCTAGCTCGCTATTCCTCAATGTCATTTGTACCCAGGTGGACAGTATGTCTGGGAACCCCACAATCCTTTGCCAGCTGATATACCCTGTGCTTAGCCCTTGCACGGTTAGTCCAGGGAAGCATCTTGTTCTAACCGCCAGGCTTCTCCCTCCCTATCCCATTTGATACCCCTGATCATAGAATCCCCAGCAGGAGCACTCTGACCACTCCTTTTCCTCCATTCCTCCCTTCCATGTCCCTCATCCTTCTACAGACCCTCCACCCAGCTGGGCTCAGTGTTCCTCCCCTTCTGGGTGCCACATGCCACCCCTCCTATTTACCATGGCCACCCCTCCCCTCCAATCCTATGCCTCCTCCTCCAGGTATCCTTCTGTTCCTTGCTAATTCCCCCTCACTGCTCAACTGGTCCTTCTCCCCATCTGCTAAACTAGCCTGGCTCATCCTCCCTTCCTTTCTGTCCCCATTTAGTTCCTCCTTGCTCGTCTGTGCTCCCTGGCCTAAACCCTCAGCTCCCTTTACTGATCCTCCTTGTACTTCTGGTCCTTCTCCTTTACCTTTCCTCCCAACTGGTCCTTCTCCTTGCGCTTTCCTCCCTCTTCCCCTGCCCTCCTGCTCTGATTCACTGCTCCCCATTCTCCTGCATTCCAGGTCCCCCTGTTCTTCCTGCTATCTGGCCCTGCCTTCTGCCTCCCACTCCCACTCCTTTCCACCTCTAACTACCCTGTCGTGGCTACATCATCCCCTCATCCTTGAGCAGAAGAAGAGAATTGAAGCGTGTTACTGAGTGTAAGGTCTGATCCACCTCCCCGCTTGCTTCCTTCTGTCCAGCCCTGGCCATCTGCCTACTTCTCTGAGAATGTTGTCCTCCATCCCCCTTTGTGAGGGCCCCCAGTTACCTGCCTGCTTCCTTGGTAGTGTCCTTTTGTACCCCTCTGCCAGGTTCCTTTGTGACCCTGAGTATTCTCCTGCACCCTTCCCTATGCCCCCACCCCCAGTGCTTGGTGCAACCCTGTGGGAGATTCCCAGCCCCTCCCCCAACCATAACACCCCCTCCCCCAGCCTCCCATCCCCCAAGAACCTCCTCCCTAGCTGTGCTAGCTGGCAGCACACTGGGCAAACCACCCAACTCCAAGCCCAGTCCAGTATCATGGCTGCTCCACACCCTGTGCACCCCACCACCTTCCCAAAGATGCCGGGCCCTAATGATGTGTGGTTCCATCCCTCCAAATAGGTTTCCTTGGGTGAGCCACCAGGTTTCCCCTAGTCCAAGATACCCCTACTGCCTAATCAGGTCACCCACTAATCTTAAAGACAGTCCCACTGTACACAGTAACCCTGTTACTAGGTGCAGTACAACACATTAAACTTATAGAAATGAACAACTCCCAAAGCTCTCTCTCCCAGCCTTTAAATCCTCACCCCAGTGGCTAGAACTCATGAGCTGCACCTGCAGCCTTTTCCTCCAATTGCAGGGCAGGTGTTCCCCCTATAACCACGAGACTTCTGGGGAGGAAGGGGTGGGGAGGGCGGGTCTTGGGCAGACACCTGCCTCGAGAGAGAGTGTATCAGCCCTGTGTCTCCCTCCAAGCCCAGCAGCCAAAGAACCAGGCCCAAGCAAATCCCACCAAATAGGTTTTAAATCAGAAGAAGTAGGCTCTCTACCAGCGCAGCCTGTTGCACAGTGAAACATCCACAAAATGAGCCCCACTTACAGCCACCAAATCAGTTTACAAACATCCAGCATCACCCAAAACACTACCCTGCTAGCCTTTAGAAGTAAGAAAGAAAATAACTAACCTACCAAATAAAATCCACAAGAACCCTGTGAAAACAACAGCAGCAGCTACTGTCCTGGAACACAACTGATCCTGTCCCTTCCAGTTCTTTCTGAGAAGACAAAGCAGCTAACACCTCAATCTAATTCAGCTCTGCCTCCAGTCAACTGGCTGAGTGAGACCTGGCCAGACCATTAACACCCTTCCCCCACTATGCAGTAACCTTTACAGCTAATGGAGTCAGCACAAGGAATCAAAATTCAAGTCAAAGCCCCCAAAATATGTTTGCTGCCAAAGGAAACAGGACTCCAATTAAATCAGCTTCAGTAACACAGCAAAATAGGCTTGAAATTAACAGATATAGGTCTTCAATTCAAATAACCATCTCCAAGCAAATCCCACCAAATAGATTTTAAATCAGAAGAAATAGGCCTCTACCAGCGCAGCCTGTTACACAGTGAAACATCCACAAAATGAGCCCCACTTACAGCCACCAAATCAGTTTACAAACATCCAGCATCACCCAAAACACTACCCTGCTAGCCCCTTAGAAGTAAGGAAAATAACTAACCTACCAAATAAAATCCACAAGAACCCTGTGAAAACAGCAGCAGCAGCTACTGTCCTGGAACACAACTGATCCTATCCCCTTCCAGTTCTTTCTGAAAAAGTTAAAAGCCACATAGAGGACAGGAGAAAGAAAGAACCATACCCTCAGTGGCCATAAGGCCCCAATCCTTGGGCAGTCTCAGGGAGAGGAGAAGACAAGGACAGAAAGGAAAGACACAAAAGGAGGAGAGAGGTGGTAAAGGAGAAGGTTAACTGCCACCACAGACTGGAAGACCACTGGCTTGACAGTTTCAAAGTCCCAATGGGGCTTGAAGAAAAGGGAGCAAGAATCACACTAGTTAAGGGCTACTGACCCAAGGTCTGAAAGGGATAAAGGTCTTTAGAGGCTTGGTGAGGGAGACTTCTCTTCATAGATACATAGACAGTGTCGGCAGATAAGGGCCTATGGCCCACCCAGTCTGCCCATTTGAGCTTGTAAGTTCAGTTTGTTTTCCTAGAAGTCTGCTTCCCCTTACCCATGACCTCTAGAATTCCTTTATGTCTATCCCATGCATTCTTAAATCCCGTGATTGTTTCAGCCCCCACCACTTCCTCTGGCAGGGTGTTCCACTTGTCCACCACCCGCTCTGTGAAGAAATTCTTTCCTCATGTTTCCTCCGATCAGTCCTCCCTCCAACTTCATCCCATGCCTCTAGTCCTGGAACATCTTTTCGCTTAAAATAGTGTTTTCCTGCACTCTGTTTCTCCCTGTAAGATACTTGTATGTCTCTATCATATCCTCTCTCCCTCCTCTCCTCCAGGGAGTACATGTTCAGTTCCTTCAACCTGTCTTCATAGGACTTGTGATGCAATCCATGCACCATCTTTGTTGCCCTCCTCTGAACCTTCTCTACCCTGTCTATGTCCTTACGTGGGTATGGTCTCCAGAGACTGTACACTGTACTCCAGGTGGGGCCCCTCACTAGTGTCTTGTATGGCGAATTATGACCTCCCTTTTCCTGCTGGTGATGCCCCTGCCTACCATCCTAGCATCCTATTTGCATTACCTGATGCCTTGTCACACTGTTTCCCTACCTTGAGATCATCAGAGATGACAACCCCAAGATCCCTTTCCTGCTTGGTGCATGCTATATCCTCACCCCCCAACTGATATATTGTGCCAGGGTTTTTGTGCCCCATATGCATTATCTTGCACTTCTTTGCATTGAATTTCAACTGCCAAACCCTTGACCATTCTTCAAGTTTCTGCAGGTCTCTTCTCATTCTGTCTACACCCTCTGGTGTGTCTACTCTGTTACAGAGCTTTGTGTCATCAGCGAACAGTGAAATTCTGCCTTCTAGATCCTGCGTAATGTCACTGATGAAGATGTTGAATAGGACCGGTCCCAGCACTGATCCCTGTGGTACCCACTGGCACTCTTCCCTCTGTGGGTGACAGCCATTTCCACCACCCTCTGTGTCCTCCCACCCAGCAGTTACCTACTCACCCACACTACTGTCCTGCCCACCCATATTCTCCAGTTTGTGTAATAGTCTTCTATGTGGCACAGTGTCAAAGGCCTTGCTGAAGTCCAGATAGGCCATGTCCACTGCCCTCCCCTGATCCACCTCCCTAGTCACCTAGTCAAAAAATTCAATGCGATTGGTCTGACATGACCTCCCCCTGGTGAAACCATGCTGCCTTGGGTCCTGTAGTCCATTGACAACCAGATGTTCCACCAATCTCTCCTTCAGAAGTGCTTCCATGATCTTTCCCACCACCGAGGTGAGGCTGACTGGTCTGTAGTTCCCTGCTTCCTCTTTGTTCCGCTTTTGTATAAGGGGACTACATCTGCTGTCCCCATCTTTGGGTACCTCCCTGTTTCCAGTGATTGGCTAAACAGGATAGCCAGAGGTTCAGCCACCACCTCTCTTAGTTCTTTAAGGACCCTGGGGTGCACCCATCTGGCCCATTGCTTTGTCAACTCTTGTACTTCCAGTTCCTTCAGGACCCTTTCTCATGTAAAGGGACTTGTGTCCATTCTGCACCATTCTCACCCTTGTACTCCCTTCAGACCCTTGCCCCCCCTCTTCCTCAGTAAAGACTGAGCAGAAATACCTGTTCAGTATGTCAGCTTTACTGTTGTCATCCTCCACGCGACTCCCATCCTCCCCCTTCAGTCTCACTATCCCTCCCTTTGTCTTTCTTTTTTCACTTATGTACCTGTAAAAGGTTTTGTCCCCTTTAACCACTGATTTTGCAATGTGTTCTTCTGTCTGAGCTTTGGCTTCCCTTACCGACTTCCCTGCCTCCCTTTGTTTCTCCTGGTACTTCTCCCTATCCCCTTCTGCCTGTGTCTTTTTGTATTGCCTGAATGCAATCTTTTTGGCTTTCACTTTCTTGCTACCTCTTTGGAAAACCATAATGGTCTCCTCTTCCTTTTCCTCTTGCTAACCTGCTTAATGCATAATTCTGTTGTTTTATAATCCCCATTTTAAATACTGCCCACTGTTCCTCAACCCCTGATTCCTGTCCCATTCCCTTAATGCCTCTTTCAAGTATTTCCCATTTTCCCAAAGTCTGCCCCCTAAAATCCAGGATCGTGTTTTGTGTGGTTTGGTTCTGCTCTTTCTGTGATTGCAAACCACAATGCCTGGTGGTCACTGTTACCCAGGTGCTCCCCACTGTTACCCCATCACACTGTCCCTGTTTGTGAGCAGAAGGTCCAGTATTGCCTTCTGCCGAGTTGGTTCCATGACTAGTTGCTTGAGGAAGGCACCCTGAAGGGGTCCAGGATAAATCTGCTCCTAGTTGATGCTGCTGCTGGGATGCTCAGTCCACGTCCTGGAATATTGAAGTCTCCAACCAGTACTACCTCACCCTTGTCTGCCATCCTTTGGATGGCTAACATCAACTCTCATCTGTTTCTTCCTCCTGAGCTGGTGGTCTATAGACCACACCTGTGCGGATGGCTGGCCCCATTTTCCTTTCTAGCTTAACCCACAGTATCTCTCCATTTTGTTCCTCCTGGATCTCTGTGGCCCTTATGTCATTTTCACATACAGTGCCACTCCTCCTCCCTTCCTGCCTGCTCTGTCTCTTCTGAATATGTTGGTAGCCAGGTATGGCCATCTCCCAGTCATGGTTATCATTACACCAGGTTTCAGTGATGGCCACAATGTCCAGGTCTGACTGTACCATGACAGCCTCCAGATCTTCCATCTTGTTGCTAAGGCTCCTGGCATTTGCACACATGGCTTTCCATGATTTGACCTCCCTAGTCTGCTTCACTGTTCTACTCAGCCCCTTCCTTGGTTGTCATTTATCCCTGGTTCTCCTTGCTGTCTGCCCTTCTGCTGAATTTTGCCCTTTTCTGCTTATCCACCTTCTGGACACTAATCTCCATCTTCTGCACACCGCTTTGCAGAGATGGCCACTCCTCTGGTTCACTGGTTCCACTGCTAGCTGTGGGGGTGAGCAAGTAGGTACCCTCCTTGCTGGCCTGCCACCCCTTTGCTAGTTTAAATGCTTGTCAATGTAGCATTTAAACTTATCATTGTACTTGGATTCCCTCCAGGATGGATGCAGGCCGTCACGCTTGAACAAACCTCCATCCCTCCAGGTGGGTCCCCAGTCACCAATGAATCCAAACCCTTCCTCACAGCACCAGTTCTTCAACCATGAGTTAAAGTTCCTGGTGCATGCACTCCTATGCTCTCCCTTGCCTCTCACAAGTAGTACTTCTGAGAAAGTGACAGAAGTAGCTACTTGCTTGAGACCCCTCCCCAGTTTCCTAAACTCTTCCTGAACTTCCTTTGGCTCCCCATTTGCCAAGTCATTAGTACCTAGGTGGATAATGACATCCAGCTCACCCTCCCGTCTTGCCTTCCCAGTGATCCCCAGTATCTTCCTTCCATCCCTCCATGCCGTGGCACCTGGTAGGCACCTCACCTCCCTGTCCTCCCCCTCCTGTGTTCCTAGCTGGATCCCTCTTACGATGGAGTCCCCACAGGATTCGCTTCCTCCTCCTCTGGGGTCCACTGCTTTCCCCACTGAGGTCACCTCCTTGGCTAACCTCCATCCTTTCCTTCCACTTCTCTGGGTACCTCTATTTGGTTGTCCTCATTTGCCAGTGTGGCATATGAGTTCTTGAGAGGAATAGGATCTGGGATGTGCCTCTGCCTGACTGCTCTAACCCTCCCTGAGCCCACTGTCATCCAAGTGCTCCTCGTTCTCGGCATCCTTTGAGGCAGCTGCATTGGACTGGGTGGTCCCTGGATGGGGTGATGGTACTCCTGACCCAGTTTACTTCCGCTCTGAGTCTGGTTACCTCATCCCGCAGTCCAGAGAGATGCATGCAGATAGGGCAGCACCTCAGTGTCCAGAAGGTCTGCCTGAATATGGCTGCACCACAGCCACTGCATTCACCACTCCCACATTATACTGCAATTCCACAACTTGTCTGCTACTGAAAACTCTCTTAGTTCTCTTTTTATTAATTTACAGTACTAAAATCCTATACAGATCCTCAGATTTTTTTTTTTTTAAGGAAAAAGAAACCAATAAATAAATAAATGAGTGAAACACTTGTCGTGCTGAGGGTGGGCTTCTTCCCCCTTAGGCCCCTCCTACTTCACACCTCTTACTATACCCTGTGTTTAGCTCCTGTCAATCAGATTTATCAGGGCATATAATTAAGAGTTGGGGGAAGGGGAGGGAGGGGAAAATTTGCAGCAATTAAAGACAGCACAGAATTACACCACCACTATGTTTTAAATTTTCAACAGCCCAAAAACAATTATAAGTAAAGACAACAAAGAAAGAAAGTATAGTGTCACTACAAGCCCACAATCTAAGTTTAAAAGAAAAATACCAATTACCAGTTACTCTAAAGCACTGAATTGAATATGTTTCCTTCCTTCTCCTTCTGAGAAAATCAACCTCTGTTTGCTACTTTAACTCTGACTAAGCCCCACCTCCAGTTATCATGTAGCTGAGGTCAGAGGCCAGACAATTAACACCCTTCACCCAGCTACAGGACAGTCAGACAAGCCAAGATAAAATTTGCAGCAATTAAAGACAGCACAGAATTACACCACTACTATGTTTTAAATTTTCAACAGCCCAAAAACAATTATAAGTAAAGACAACCAAGAAAGAAAGTACAGTGTCACTACAAGCCCACAATTTAAGTTTAAAAGAAAAATACCAATTACCAGTTACTCTAAAGCACTGAATTGAATAGGTTTCCTTCCTTCTCCTTCTGGCTTCTTCTGAGAAAATCAACCTCCTCCTTTATCTGGTAATTTACAGAACTGAGAGCCTAGAATTTGTCAACTGTCCCCCGAAAAGAAATCAGTCTAAACCAGAAGAGGAGAGTCCTCACTTGGGAGTAGGGAAGAAAAATCTTTTGGAAAGACCCCCCACCACCACCACACAGAAGGGCTGGCATAGTTCTTGCTTTAGAAGAAGAAAACCACAGCCCATCCGTGTCAAGGAAGAAGCGGGAGAGGGATTTCCAGCAGACTCTCTTAGGGCTGTAAGAAGGAGAGACATTCGCCCCATGAGGGGGAGACAAGAATTGAGAAGAGAATCTGAGGGAGTTCCCTCAGGGATTTTTAGTGTGAAAACCCCCTACTCAACCTCCTCCAAGGTGAACTCTGACTTTTCAAGAAGGAAAAGAGCGCACCAAGGTACCGGGGGGATTCGGTCTCCAATTGGCCTGAAGAGGGGGAGGGCAAGCAGGGTGGAGGTGACTCCCAGGAATTGAGGCCCATGAGGGGATGGAGCGTGGGAGCCAGTAATGAATGGTGAAGATACAAGAGAAGATCAAGCATTACAGTAGGTACCTAATTTTCATATCTTCCCCTTGTCAGTCTTCACCATTCATTGCTGCTGGGTGAGTACCAAGCCCCCCCGGAGGGGACCTGGCACAGCCGAGGGTACAAATCCCTCAGCCTCATGTGGGTGAAACCTTAGCTGTACTAGACCGAAAAAGGTCCAAGGCTGCTCTCTACAAGGAGGTGCCCCCCGTGGCCAGGGGTACGGAAGGCCCGCCGAAGAACTCTCCTCAGCCTGCGGGAGAAAGGCAGGTCCCCCAGAAGGCTGAGGAACTCACCCTACGCCAGGCAACGTGCGACAGCCTGGATAAATGAAGCCACTCCATCCGCCTAATGCTGATCGCTATCCCTGCTAGTCTGGACACCACCTCACTGGCATCGTAAGATGCCCTTGCCTAGTGCCTCGCAAGCTCCAGACCTTGAGCAGAAAGGGCAATGGCTTGTCTAGATTGCTCCGTATCAGGCAAAGAAGCAAGTACCTGAGCTAACATCAACCACAGGTGCCTGTTATAGGCAGCGTGGTGTGCCTGATGAGAACCTATGCACATCCACACACAGGCTGAAGAGAAAACTCTTCGTCCCCACCAGTCGAGCTCTGCGGAATCTGGATCCAGGGGTCGGTCGTGTGCCAGGCATTGAGACCGAGGAGTGTCTAGGGATGTCAGGCCCAAAGGAGGTGGGGGTTGGGGGGGTGCAATTCCATCTCCTGTAGTCTGCCTGGGCTGGAGAAGGAGCGTCTGGAGACTGCCAGGTGCGGATAGACACTTACTGGAAAGGAATGGGCCAGGAGGGCATCACCAAATGGTGAGCACTGAACTCACTGAGAAATGAGCATGTTTCCCGCTTGGTATTGCGCCTCAAAACATGGGAGATGCGAAGCTCCTGTACCAGCCTCGAAAGGAACCGCTGATACTTAGTGAAATCAGCACTGGAGGACAAGTGGACAGTATGTTCCTGTCTCTCTCAGAAGAGGTCCAGAGGACTCCTACGGCAGGGGAGACAGGTGAAAGACCCGTTTGACCATGACCCTAACGTAAGTGGGAAAGGCCGCCGCAGTAGCTCTGAACAACTCCCAGGTTAAGGGCCCCTGGGACCCACACGGCCCAGGAGAAGAGATGTCTGCAGAGGGATGGGAGATGGGCACCGAACTGAGAGTGCCAGACCTCTGCCAGGGCTCAGAGACCCGGAGACTGGTCCCTGCTGAACAGGGGGATCCTGAGGCTATACCGGGTTGCGAAGACTGAACTTAGGATGGCAAACTCCGGAACAGCCCTGAGGAGAAGTTTCCCCTGTGATGCGTCTGGGGTTGCATGTGTCCAGACAGGCAAACTTCTGCGCAGCCAACCATGGGTGCCTCGGAGACAGTGAGGAAAAGGCAGGGTTCAGAGCTGCAACTCCTTCCCATCCACCGCAAGGTAGTGAAAGTGGTCAGCCGCACCTCACCCCAGCCCCTCAACCCCTTGTACTCAGAGGCAGCCCTCTTCCTTGACCCCAGCACAATGGGATTCCCAATCCCGCAGCCCCCCCCCACCGGACGGGAGGCCTTAGAAGACTGGTTCCTTATCTCCCCGGAAGGGCCATGGCAGCATCAGAAATGGCAGCTGCCTGAGCCTCCCCAGTGTTGGACACCCCACCCCGAGCCACCATCCCTGATGGAGCCACGGCTGCCTCAGCCGTAGGATCCGAGGGTAGCAGGCTCCGGGGACTCTGGGATACGGACACTGGGCCGCCTGGTGCCGCATCCCAAGGAGCTCCCCAACTCCGAAGAGTCCGGTTGCCAGTTCAGATCCACCTCAGAGTCATCCCCCTCCGTTGAGGAGGCAGATCTCCAGGCTAGGGACCCTGGGAGAGCCCCTGGCAGTGGCACCGTTCATGACATGGCACTGCCCACGGTGCTGGGATCCTGGATGTTGCAGAGGGTCTGCCAGTGCCAAGCCCAGCGACACGGCTCAGAGAGAACCGCGCTGCCCCTCCACTGCCATAAAAGAGGCCTCCTCCTCACCAGGCTGTATAGACCCAGAGGAACAGTGAAGAGTCCTGGCCTTGATGACAAGCAACTGACGTTGCCCTCCGAAAGTTGGTGGGGCCCTGCCGACTTTGAACGTGTGGATTTCCAGAATACGGAGGTCCATGGAGAAGCAGGCGTTGCAGCAGTCCATATCGTGGCTGGGTCCCAGGCACTACAGACAAACATCATACCAGTCCAAAACAGAAAAGTGCTGGCCACAGGGGCACAGACATATAGGGGGCACGGCCCACTATGGATTTACATTTCGCCCCAGAACCCGACATCATGCGAAATAAAAAACACAACTTAAGCAAAGATCCCGGCACCACTGACAAAAAAAAAAAAAACAAACAAAAAAAACAGTCTCACTGGATTCAACAGCGTCGGGATGAGAACCGGGATGAAGGAACATTTTACCACAGGCATCAACCGAAGACGAAGGCCTAATGGTGTAGTTTTCGAAGCTCTGACTCGCGCAGCAAGTGTAACCTCGATGGCGGGAGAAAGACAACTGGTATGGAGGAGTGAGCTGTGGCTAACAGCCGACTCTCATGCTCTGCGTTGGTGCGTCAGCCATGTGGGTGGACTCCTCTGCCCCCCAAAAATGTTCTCTCAGCGGGTGTGTGCCTCTGGCTTACACCCAACAGTAATGAATGGTGAAGATTGACAAGGGAAAGATCTCTAGTCGCTCAGGAACCAGGCTGTCACATGCAGGGACTGAAGGTCTGGGTGGAGTACCTTCCCCTGACTGACAGAAAGCAGGTCCAGGCATAGGGGAAGAAGTCTTGGGAGCCTGCTGTTGAGGATGAGGAGATCAGGGTACCAGAGCCTCAAGAAGGCATCCCCCTGCTAAGGGGAGCGGGCACAAAACAGCATCAGCTTTGCATTCTCCCTGAAGTGAACAGGTCCACGGGGTGTCCCACTGGGAGAACAGACTGAACTACCTCTAGGTGGAGAGACCATTTGTGATACGCCTTGCCCACCTGGCTGAGGCGTCCGCCAGCTAACTGGAGGTTCCTGCTACGTCGATTGCCAGAAGATCCGCCTCTAGACTGCGCATGAGGGTCCAAACACACAGAGCTTCCTTGCACAAAGGCAAGGAGTGCGTTCCGCTCTGCTTGTTGAGGTAGTACATGGTCATGGTGTTGTCCGTCTGGACCTGACCACTTGACGCCAAATGTCAACACCAGCAAACTGCTTGGGAGCTCCAGCAGGCTGATGTGGCGTTGGGACTCCTTGGGGGCCCACAGACTAGTGTTCCCCAAGGTAAGCACCCCAACCCGAGAGAAGCATCGGTCGTCAGGATGACAATCGTTCTGGGTGGACAAAATACAGGTTACTCACCTGTAACAGGAGTTCTAGGAATGGTATATGTTGTTCATCCACACTTATTGGCAGGTTCCTTGCCGCTTTAAATCTTGCCGGAAGGTCTTCAAGCTGGCTCCTCCCACCCACCCGGGTGGTAAAACTCTCGGCTCCACCCCATGACGCCAGATCTGGCCCGCTGGAAGCTCAGGTTGTGCGTCGAAGCCGGGGAGGTCGGGTGGGTCGTGTGGATGAACAACATATACCATTCCTAGAACTCCTGTTACAGGTGAGTAACCTGTATTTCTAGGGACATGGATATGTTGTTCATCCACACTTATTGGCAGAGTCCTAGCAGTTCTCCGGGAGGAGGGAGGCAAGGCGCACATCCCTACTTAGGGAATAAAGACTGGAGAACCGAGGCCCCAAAACCAGCATCCCGGCGTGACTCAAGGTCGATGTGGTAATGGGTAATAAAGGTGTGTGCCGACTTCCAGGTAGCAGCCCTGCAGATTTCCTGGATAGGGACGTCCCTGGAAGCAGCCACCGATGCAGCAGTATGGACGGGTAGAATGAGCTCTTATCGCTCTGGGAGGCTCCATGCCCGCCAACTTATAGCAGCGATCTATGCGGAGGTGACCCACCTGCCTATCATCCGCTTAGCTGCAGGTCTGCCAGGTGCGGCTTCGCTTCAGCGTAGGTGACAAACAGCTGGCGAACCTCTCTCGACTCCCCCAGCCGTGCGCCCTTACACAAGCGGTAGCCTCTTCTAGGGTCCAGAGTATGGAGCCTATATTCGCCTTCGAGGTGTGACTGGGTAGAACACCGCAGTCAGCACCTGGTTAAGGTGAAACTCCGACACCACCTTCGGAAGGAATTTCGGTGAGGCGCAGGGACAACCTTGTCCCTGTGGAAGACCAGGTAAGGAGACTCGATGCAAAACGCCTGGAGCTCTCCCATCCTTCTGGCTGACGTGATAGCCACCAAGAAGGCGGTCTTCCATGACAGGTAAGAGATCACACCTGTGCATTGGTTCGAATGGCTTGCCCATGAGCTTTGCCAGTACCAGCAGTAAATCCCACGGAGGTGGAGGTTCT
Organism: Neoceratodus forsteri; assembly: GCA_016271365.2. Classification (NCBI taxonomy): domain Eukaryota; kingdom Metazoa; phylum Chordata; order Ceratodontiformes; family Ceratodontidae; genus Neoceratodus; species Neoceratodus forsteri. The sequence continues at coordinate 496,961,613 of CM057450.1, read as the reverse complement.
CGCACCGGAGGGGAAATGTGATCAAGGCCTTTGAAAAAGCGCCCGACTACCTTTTCCTGCGCCACTGACTGCTCCCCGGCCCGCGCCCGGTAAGCAGAGATGGCTGCCAGGTGCACCTTTAGGGTCGTCGACCTAAGCCCTTGACTAGAAAGGGACCATAAATAGTCCAAAATGCTTGCCACAGAACAGGAGGAAGGGTCCAAGCCCTTGTCCTGACACCAAATGGAGAATCTCTTCCATTTGAAGGCGTAGCATTTTCTGGTCGACTTCTTACGGGACGCCTCAACAACATTGAGGACCTCGTCGGAAAGACCCAAGGCCTGGAACTCTAGCCGCTCAGGAACCAGGCCGTCAGGTGCAGGGATTGAAGGTCCGGATGGAACACCTTCCCCTGATTGACAGAGCAGGTCCGGGCGAGCTGGAAGCTGCCTCGGGAGCCTGGAGCTGAGCCTGAGGAGATCTGGGTACCAGAACTGGCGGGGCCAGTCTGGGGCTATCAGAATCACCTGCGCCTTGTCCCTCCTTGCCTTGAGAAGCACCTTGTGAATCAAGGGAAATGGGGGAAAGGCGTAAAAGAGGCCCGGGGTCCAGAGCCTCGAGAAGGCATCCCCCTGCAGCGAGCCCTGCTGAGGGGGCGGCATGAAACAGCCTCAGCTTCGCGTTCTCCCTGGAGGCAAACAGGTCCACCTGAGGTGTGCCCCAGTGGGAGAACAGATCTTGTACTACCTCCGGCAGGAGAGACCACTCGTGAGATGCAGCCCCTATCCGGCTCAGGGCATCGGCCAGGATGTTGGAGGCTCCTGCCACATGAATGGCTAGGAGATCCGCCTCCAGGCTGCGCACGAGTGACCAAACGCGGAAAGCTTCTTTGCATAGAAGCATGGAGCGCGTCCCTCCCTGACGGTTCAGGTAGTACATGGTCGTGGTATTGTCCGTCTGGACTCGGACCACTTGACCCCGGAGAAACGGAGCAAACGCGGTGAGAGCTAGGCGGACTGCTCGGAGCACCAGCAGGTTGATGTGGCATCGGGACTCACGCGGGGACCAGAGGCCGTGCACTCTGTGTTCCCCCAGATGGGCACCCCAACCCATCAGAGAGGCATCGGTCGATAGAGAGACCGTCGGCTCGGGGCGGACAAACGGGATGCCCTCCTGCAGATGAGATGGAATGGTCCACCACCGGAGAGCGTTCCACATCTCCTGGGTCACCATCACTAGCTGGTCCAATGGATACAGCGTCGAGACCACTGGCTGGCCAGTCCCCACTGAAGGGGTGCATGTGCCAGCGTGCCCAACGGACTCGCTGGTACAGGCCGCCATGAGACCCAGGAGGCGGGGAAGTCCCGGGCAGGCGCGATTGCCCAACCAGAAATGATCGGGCAAAGGGTAAGAACCTCGGCCCTGTCCGCGGAGCCGTGCTCTGGCTCGAAGAGAGTCGAGCTCTGCCCCGATAAACAGAATCACCTGCTTCGGCTAGAGTTCCGACTTGGCCTCGTTGATGAGAAGGCCGACTTGAGAGCAAACCTGGAGGGCCAGATCTCTGGACCGCTCCACCTCCTGTCTGGAGGGGGCTGCTATCAGCCAATCGTCCAGGTAAGAGTACACCCGGACTCCTCGGCGCTGCAGGAAAGCTGTCACCACTGCAATGCATTTGGTGAAAACCCTGGGAGCTGGAGACAGGCCGAAGGGCATGGCTCGAACTGAAGAGGGATCCTCCGGCCGAAGCTTAAGGAATCTCCGGGATGTGATGGACGGACAGGGACGCGGAAAGAACGCGTCCTGTAGGTCCAGACAGCAGAACCACACACCGTGTTCCAGAGATGGTATTATCTGCGCGCAGAGTGACCATCCTGAAGGTTCAGACCTAGGGAACTTGTTCAGGTCGCAGGTCGAGAATGGGGCGCCAGCCCCTGTCCGCTTCGGAACCAGGAAGTACCTGGACACGAACCCCTGGACTGGAAGGGGGTCCTCTACCTCCCTGATCACCTCCTTTGGAGGAGAGCGATGTCGGCTCGGGCGAGCCGCCAGTGAGGCTTCAGGACCCCGAGGCCCCCAGGTGGGTGCGACGGTTCTGAAGGGTGGGGCCTGCTCGAATTCTAGAGGCAGGCCTTTTCCCATCACTTCCAGAACCCACCTGTCCATGGTAATAGCTGACCAGGCGGAAAGGAAGTGTCGGGAGCCGCCTCTCTACTTGGGAACCAGGGGCAAGGTGACGGGATGGGGGGGGCGACACCCACAGCCCGTCCACTGGGCAGGCTTGGAGGAGGGACCGCTGGAGGGACCTCCCTGGCCTTTTCCTCCCTGCTTCCTGCTGGGAGGTGCCGACGGCTTGGGCCTGAAATGCCAAGCTCGAGCCTGCTGGCCCTAATGTTGTTGCCTGAAGGCTGGGCAGAAGGACGAAGGGCTTAGGCTGTGGCTTTCGGCCTTTGTCCTTTTGAGTGGAAGAGACCGAGTCCAAGGTAGCATTGGACTCTCTCACTCTTCTGCAGGTGACCTTCCACCCCAGGGGTCAAGAGGTCAGTCCCCAAAAGGGAACATCCGCCAACTTGTGCTGGGTATCCGAGGTAAGTGGATATCCTCAGCCAAGCTCGGACGACGATGTGGCCACTCGCGGCGCCACCAACCTGGCACATGAGTCCCCAAAGTCCAAAGCAGTCTGGAGCTCGTTGTTTGGCCACTGCTCCTGCTCCTGGTCCCGCACCTGCCTGACCGTAGTCTGCAGATCCAGCGGGAAGATGAGGGACGACCTCATCCAGGGAGCCCAACAGGGCATGTGAAAATTGTGCCATGAGGACGGCTGAACCGACCTGGATCAAGGCCGAGAGGACGAAAGCATAGACTTCACCGCATAATCCAATTTCTGATTCCCTGTCGGGAGGTTTGTCCATCCCTGGCGCTCCCCGGCACGCTTCGGAAAACTGTCGGTAGCCAATCCTCCGCAGAGGGTGTTCCGAAAACCGGACAGGGAACCGGTAGGGACCAATACTTCCTGGCCATCCCTGGCAAGGCGAGGGCAGGAAGCAGGGCGCTGCCAAAGCTCCAAGGCCGACCCACTATGGCCCTCGCCACCGGAAAGGCCTCCGTAGGGAGAACCCCCTGGTCCAGAATCTCCTCCGTGAGGGGATACCTGGCCTGCTTAGAAACGGGTTCGAGCCCATCCCGTGGACTCCGAGATGAGCCGGCTAACCCCAAGAAGGACGAAGGGCTATCGTCCCACTGACTGTCCTCCCGAGGACCCAAGTCGAATCACTTGGAGAAAGGGAGGAATCATCCTCGGACTTGGAAGAGTCCTCAGAGAGCTGCCTCGGGTTGAGCCACCCTCCACCTGCCGGGTTCATCGGGAGTGAGGGTGACAGACAGCCTATGCGGAAACCCAAAGCCGACCGAGAATTTTGGTCGGAGCCCCAACTAATGGCTAGTTGAGTGGAGGTTCCACCAGAATCGGTGGGGAGCTGGAATTGCCGAACCGCCTGGGAACAGGCTCGGCTACAACGAGGGGTTGTTTCGTCGCCGGCGGTGACAGCCACTTAATGGCCGGGAAGACGACTGGGTCGGGCTTATTCCCGGTCAAAGGAGCTGTTGCCACATGAGTTCCTCATACCTCCGACGCAACTTGCGCCAAGCCTCTCCTCGCCCAAGGAGGAGGAAGAGGAAGAGCGGCGTCTGGGTTGCCGAGACCGCCTTATGACGGCGGGATCGGCTGACTGCGAGGATGTCCGAGACGCGACAGTCTTGACTAGGCCGAGGAAGGCGAGGAGAAGTGTCAGAAATGCACTCCCTCGCTCGGATCGATCCCCACCCAAGGGCTGCGAACCGGAGGGCACAGACGAGCCGACGGGATCCTCAACTCCCCACCGGGGAACTAGGAGAGGGGATTCTCAGCTTTCCAGTCGACAACCCGCCTAACGGATCGAGAAAATTCTCGACCGCTGCCGGGCGGGAGTCTCGGTCAACTGGCCTGACGGGACACACGTGAAGCCAGTGGCCGAAGCTGAGGGGTCGACCGAAGTCGACTGGTCGACAAGAAGGGAGGGGATCTTTCCCGCTCCCAAGAGCGTCGATGGAGACTTACTTTTGCTCTTTTTGGACCTGGAAAAGGGTCCAGAAGAAGTTGGACCCTCACCTTTCGTCGAGAGGGTCAGACAAAGCTCCTTGAAAGAAGCAGAGTACGAGGCACCGAGAGAGAGGACAAATGCCGCAGCCGAGGTAGAAGCGGCCCGCGCCGCCTCCTCTTCGAGGGCGATCATCTGCTCGAGCTGATCCGCAGAGCCCGCCGCCGCGGACACCGCCAACCGGCCTCTTTAGATTTAACTGTGAATTTTTCGGGCGCCTAGTTGTAATCGGGCAGCACAGTCTTCAAGGACTAGCACAAGTCGCAGGCGCGGGTCGGTCAAGCGCAGCAGCAGACGCATCGTGGAGCGGATCCGCCCCAGACATCTTTCTGCCCGGCAAGGGCACCTCCGGAAACCGAGTCGATGTATCCATCGCAGCCATGAGGAAAAGAAGACCAAGTCTTTTAGCAAAAACTTTTGATTTCAACTTTCAAGAATTAGAATCAGTCTTATAATGAGAGCCGCTAAGGAGGGAACCTGAGCTTCAGCCGTAAAGAAGATCTGGGCCATGGGGCGGAGTCGAGTGTTACCACCCGGGTGGGTGGGAGGAGCCAGCTTAAAGACCTTCCGGCAAGATTTAAAGCGGCAAGGAACCTGCCAATAAGTGTGGATGAACAACATATCCATGTCCCTAGAACTGGATCCTTTCCAGCTGATGTGCTGGGACCACCACTGGATGGAGTCTCACATCTGCTGGATCACCATGACCAGAAGGTCAAAGTGCCCCTTGCACCGAGATCACTGGCTGGCCAGCTCCCACTGCAGGGAGCACATTCTCCAGCGGCCCAACAGAGCACACTGGTACAGGCCACCATGTAGCCCAGCAGGCTCAGGAAGTACCGGGCAGGGCGCAACTGCCCAACCCGAAATGATCAAGCAAAGGAGGAGAGCCTCCACCCTAACCGCTGGGAACAGGGCTCTGGCTCTGCAAAAGTCTAGCTCCGCCCTGATAAAGCTGATCACCTATAAGGGTACGAGTTCCAACTTGGCCTCGTTGACCAGGAGGCCAAGTCTGACGGAGGTCTGAATGGCCAGGTCCCTGGACCGCTCCACCTCCTGCCTGGATGGACCAGCTATCAGCCAGTCGTCCAGGTAGGGATAAACCAGGTCCCCTCGGCACCTCAGGTAAGTTGCCACCACTGAGATGCACTTGATGAATACCCTGGGGGCCAAGGAGAAGCCGAAGGGCATGGCCTGGAACTTGTAGAGGGTTCCCCCGGCGCAAAAGCGGAGAAACCTTCAGTGAGATGGACAGGTTGGGGCGTGAACGAACACGTTCTAAAGATCCAGGCGGCAAAACCACATGTTTTGCTTTAGAGGTGGTATGATCTGAAACAGAGTTACCATCCTGAAGGTGTGCGATCTGAGTAACTTATTCAGGTCGTGCAGATCTAGAATGGGCTGCCAACCCCACGTCCGCTTTGACACCTAGAGTACCTGGAGACAAATCCTGGGGTGTTCAGGAGGATCCGCGACAGGAACCACGACCTCCTTGCAAAGGAGCTGGACTACGTCGTCTCTGAGAGCCGACAGCATGTCTGCGGAAGCCAAGTCCTCCTGTGGGGCGCGGGCTCGGCAAGGAGGGTACTGCTCAAACTCTAGAGGCAGACCCTGACCCACCACTTCTAGAACCCACCTGTCTGTGCTGACAAAGGATCAGGCAGAAAGGAAGTGGTGGAGCTGCCCCCTCATACAGAAGGACCCAGGGGAGGCATGATGGGCATAAAGGAGGCACCCCTCATACTGTCACTGGGCAAGCTTGGAGGAGAGCCCAGCTGAGGGGCCACCGGAGCCTCCCCCTCCTGGCATGTGGACAGCCGAGGTCACCAAGCTGGCTTGGCCTCAGAAGTGGAGGTGGACCAAAAGGGCTTCAGTTTCTGATACTGCTTGGAGCCCTTGGGATCCTTCTGGGTAGCTGTCAAGAGTCCAAGGTGGCACTGGACTTCTCCATGCGTGTGAGGTGACCCTCTGCCTCTGGCCCCAACAGGTCAGTGCCCAAGAAGGGGACATCTGCCAGCTTGTGCTGAGTGCCGGTTGTTATGGTAGAGATCCTCAGCCAAGCCCTGCCATGCAAGATAACAAGGTCACCATGGAGCGGGCGCAAGAGTCAATGTTCATGGCAGTCTGGAGCTGTTGCTTGGCCAGAGCCGGTCCCTGGTCTCAGACCTGTGACCATGGTCTGAAGGTCCGTAGGCAGATAAGGAAGTACCCCATCTAAGGTGCCCAGTAGGGCATGGGAGACGTGAGCCATGAGGAGGGCTGAGCTCGCCTGGCGGAAGCCAAGCGAGGAGGCAGCATAGAAATTTTTAGCCGCGAAGTCCAACTTCTTGGACTTCTTGTCAGGCAACTTGTCAACATTAGCGGTGTTGACTGAGTGCCTGAACACAGTAGCCACCAACCCCTCAGCCAAGTGGTGCTCTGTGAATCCTGAAAGGGATCCGTTGGGCACAGTATACTTGCAGGCGGCCATCTGGGCAGAAGGCGGGGCGCTGCCATTGCTCCAGGGCAGGGCCAAGAATGGCTTCTGCCACCAGGAAAGCCTCTAGAGAGTCTCCCCGGTCGAGGATCTCTGTCAACGGGTAGCGGGCCAGTTTCTGGACTTGCTCCATCTTCATACTTGTCAACTCAGATCAAACAGAGGAGGCCCATGAAAGAGGATGGACCTTTATCCATCGAGAGATCCCCTACGGACTCCACATCCACCGGACGGAGTGCAGGGAGGAACTCTCAGACTCCAAAGAGCGGTTGACTACCGGAATCCCCATAGACCCTCCCCGGACAGTCATGGGTGACGCTGACCGACAGCCAATGGGGAAAGCCCCTTGGCCAGCTGAGACTCCCTAGTCGGAGCACCGACCATTGGTGGTTTGGATGGCAGTTCCACCACAAATCGGCAGAGAAGCTGGAGTTAGCCTTTCAGGGGACAGTAAAATGATGGCCGGCATAGAAACCGGGGTCGGTTTGGCACCAGTAAACACCAGCTGTTGCCACGTCAAGTCCTTGTAGCGGCGATGCAACCTGCGCTGAGGACTAAGAATAGCAGTGACGCCGCTTCTCTGTGGTGCAAAAAGTGGGAGCACAGATAACAGCGGGACCAGCTTGACCCATGGGAAGAAGACATCAACTTCCGGGGAGGAAGGGGGCTGGTGGCAGGAATCGGACAGAGTCAGCTACTGCCGAGGCTCCTCCTGGTCAGGGAGGAGAGGTGGCGGGTCAGCGGACTGATCCGTCCCTCCAATGGTCTGCATCAGAACTGGGGTCCGAGATAAGAAGCATCAGCCTCTCTGATAAGACAACTGGAAAAATCTCAACTGGGGCTTCGACCAGTGTCTTGGCCGACAGGGTTAACATGGAGCTAACGGCCAAGGCCGAAGATCCGACTGAAATCAAATCTGGAGAAGTGCAGGAATCTGAGATCCTCGACCAAAAGCACTCCCGATCCCACGATCCACAACGAGTCTTCTTTCTTAGATTTAGATTTGCCCGTGGGTCCCTGACTGAAGATGCAGGGGCTGGCACAATTTCTTGAAGGAGCCCATAAAAGTGAAGCCTAGCTAAAGCAGCACGAAGGCAGAAGCAGAGGAGAACTGGGCCACGGCCTGGGCCCTCTCTCCTCTTTTGAAGGCCGCAAGCTGCTCAGCAGATACTGCAGCTGTGGGGACCACCCAACGGGCATCTTCGTAGTTGACAGAGGGTTCCATTGCGCCGGGTGGCCCAGTTTCAGGCAGGCAAGACGGTCCTCCAGGACAGTAGAATGAAATGAGCAGCAAAAACTGCAGGCCTGAGGATCATGGTCGTGCTCCAGGCAGTAGATTCACGTGGTGTGCAGGTCAGTCTTGGGCATCTTCTGTCCACAAGAGCACTGGAGGAACCTAGGAGCAGACTTATCATCCATCACAGGTGCGATCGGAGATAGAGTTGAAGACGAGACTCAGAGTTGGTTTGGAAGTAATTCTGAAGAATTTAAGTGCTAGGGCCTACTCAACGTGGGAGCGGTAAGGAGGGAAACTGCTTCTTCCAGCAAAAAGCAAGATCTGACTCCATGGGGCGGAGCCAGCTTGAAGACTTTCGGGCACATCGTAAAGGGAAAGCACACTGCCAAGAAGTGTGGACAGATCATCATAGTCACATCCCTAGATAGCTTAATTCTTACGCTTCTTCTTCTTGGACAATGCCACAGAGACAAGGGTGGCAATGGACTTCGATACAAGTGAAAGGTTCTTCCATCCAAGGGGCCAAAGAGGTCAGTACCCAGGAAAGGGACATTGGCCAGCTTATGCTGAGTGTCCGCCATGAAGGTGGACAGATGCAGACAGGCCCTGCAACGCATAGAGATGGCAACTGCCATGGCATGCACACAAGAGTCACCCATGTCCAAGGCCATCTGGAGCTGGTGTTTGGCCAGCAACTGAACTTGGTCTTGGATACTCATCACTGCTTGTTCAGCAGGGAGATGAGGGAGGATGGTATTAGAAAGTGACCAGAGTTAGCCATCATGATGGCACATCTTACCTGAAGGAGACCAAAAGACACTGCAGCATAAACTTTTTTTGTGTGTCATGGTCAATCTTTCTGGACTCATTGTCCGGAGGCTTGTCCATATCCCCTTGGCCCAAGGACTTGCAGAACGCCAAATCAGACACCAGCCCTTATGTGGAAGGGTGTTCTGAGAACCCAGACAGGGACCAGTGGGTACCACGTCCTTGTGGACCATGGGAAAAGGACTCACAGATTAGACAGGTAAGTGTTGAAAGACACTAGGCCATGCTCCGTGGTTAGTTCCTCAACCGAACCCCAGTCGAGGATGGAAGTCCCAGAGGAGGCCATGGATGAGAGATCAGAGTCATTCAAGGATTCCGCAGAAAAACGACCCTCTACTTTCTCACCACGGACCACTTGAGTATCCTCTGCTTGGGAAATATGCACTGAAAACCAGCCTGGCAAGCCGGTGGTCAAACAGGCCTCCTTGGTCAAGAGCGCCCATCTTTGGCTGCAGTTCTGCAGCACCACCCAAAGGGTTAAAGAAGCAGTTGTGGGGAGCACCTGCAATGCATGGACTGGCAAGGGTATGACTGCTGGCTGCCAGGTGACCGAAGGTCAAAGGGTAGAGCCCTACCTCACCGCACAATGGCCCACTGCTTTCACAGAAGCTCCTCATAGTCCCGGTGCTATACTGCAGCAGTGTTTCTCCTCACCAAAAGATGAGAAGGTTAAGCAGAGTCGACAGGGATGTGTCCCTGTCAAGTAGGATCGAGACCTCAACTGTTGACTGGATGACAGGCCATCAAGGCAAGCCTTCCAAGAGGTTGTTCTACACACCACATTCCTGGCCATATTAACCAGGACAAGCTTAGAAGGCTTGACCGCCGGTAGAGGCTGCTCCCAAGGTGAGTCGACACACACCAACTGGTCCATGTCCTCCCGAGTGAAGGCCGGGAGTATCAGGGCCTGCGAGATAAGACTCCTCGATTGAGCCTGACAGCAGCTCGACTGTATCGAGAAAGATCTCCACAGCCTGCCCAACTGAAGTCCAGGTCGACAAGCCCAACAGGGGTACGGAGAAGCTCTCAATCTTCCCCTCAACCGAAAGGGTCTCTACCAGAGTTGAGTAGTCAGAGTGTCGAGGGATTGGGAGGACCTCCATCTCCCCCAGTCCCAACAACTGGCATTGGTAGAGCTTTTGTTTCTTGCAGCGGTGGACAGGGCTCGCCCAAGGTCTGGAGGGTAATGTACTTTTCATGGAACTCCTATGTGAATAAGACTCAGACATTGGCCCAAGCAGGGATCATCACAGAGACTGAGGGGGTGCCCGTAGTAGCAGCAGCAGCCGCCGCCACCACTCCTCCTCAAGGGCCACAAGCTGAAGAGCAGACCCAACAGCCACCATAGCCTTCTTGTGGCTCTCAGGGTAGTCTTTCAGATCCTGCTTCAAAGGCCATCTGAGGGAAGTCTATGCTTCCTATCTTGAAGAGATTCTAGGAGCATTGATAAACAGTGACTGCACCTGGCCACATTGTGCTGTCCACCCAGGCAGTACAGGCATGTGCCATGTGGATCGGTGTCCAACATTTTCTGCTGGTGCCAAACACAAACATTTAAACCCCAGCATCAGATTCTCTATCTTCATCAATGCCACAGAGTTGAAGAAGCCAAGGAAATACAGCTACAAACTTTGAAATAAAGCATTCCCTTATGGAGCACTTAATCTTTAGTGAGAGCACGGCGAGACCTGTTCTTCCAGCAGAAAGAAAGATCCGACATTACGAGCCAAGTTGGGGACATGACATTTTAACAAATCAACACTACTGGTTGAACTGCCAATGTTGATAGTGAACTGTATCCATGCCCCAACAAAAATATTTCAGGCTGTTTTTAAATAACCTTAATTCAATGTTCTTGTAATCAAATTTCACTAAATGCAATTGGGCCCTCAATGTAAATGAGTCAGAGCTCAACTTAGTTTTATCGGTTTCATATTTTTTATCTGAATAAATTTTACCATACCAAGCAGTATGGGTTTGTGGCAGGGAGATTAGTCACAGCAACCAGATAGTATTCTTTGGGTAACCAGGGTAGCTGAAAGGGCAAACGGTACACCTTGATTTCACAGGATTCAACTCTGCCACACTGAAGGCTACTGAAGGAGATGGGTGAGCTGGGTGCAGCTAGAGAAATAGCAAACTGGAATGGTAGTTGGTTGGAGGTGACACAGCTGGAGCTATGGTGAACAAGGTCTGATCAGTGGCAAGAGAGATCATCAGCAGAGTACCACAAGGATTTGTCCCAGACCCAGTCCTCTCAATATGTTCATCAGCAACATAGGATGAGACTAGGGCATGTCGCTTCTATCTGCAGATGATACGAACATACAAAATAACCAGGTATCACAGTCGATCAAGTCTGCAGCTAGCACCTCATCTCATCAAGACATGACACCAAATCCTGCAGTAGAGCGGACAACGTGAAGGGGATAAGGGACTGCAGAAACCTCTAAAGGCTGGGAAATGGTCTGAAGTCTAACAACTGAAATTTACTGCCAAGAACTGCAATGTGAGGCACTAAGGGAAGAAACCCCCCAGCACTAAGTATTGGATGGGAGGGGTTCAGCTGACAAAACATAGGAATGGGACACTGGTGTCATCAATCAGTGACTCCTTAAAACAAACCAGCCAGTGCAACAAGGCTTTATGCAAGGCCAACAGGATTCCAGGGGTACAGGAGAGGGTTCGACGGTAGGAAGCAGGAGACACTGTTACTGCTGTATAGGTCACTGGTAAGGCCACACCTAGCATACTGTGTATGGTTCTGAAGTCCCCGCATAATAAATAAATAAGGGACAGGCTAAAGACTGTACAACACAGGGTGACCAAGATGATTATGGACCAGGAAGGCATATCCTATGAGGATCGGCTAAAGGCAATGAACATGTATTCACTCCAAACCAGACGAGTGAGGGGTGATATGACCAAGACATTCAAGTTCCTTAAAGGAATAAACAACGTGAACTGTGAACAGAGAAGCTAAGACACAAGTTACAAGTGGAGGCTAATTTGGGGGTGGGGGAATATTACTTAACCAAAGAGTGGTGGAGTCATGGAATGGTTTGTCGGAAGTGTTGATGGGTGCCTGAACCACAAACAGCGTCAAACACAGCTGGGATAGACTGAAGGATAATGTGTTAAGAGGACAAGGGCAATATAAACATGGATAACAAAAGGGGTAACAGAGTATATGCAGACCCCAGAGAGACTATAGGTCCAGAGGTATAACAGGTAGACTAGACTAGATGGAACAGTCTTTTTCTGCTGTGCCTATATTTTCATGAATTTCCAATGCTGACCCAAGGGCCCTGCAAGTGCTTTAAGATTAAACCAATTGGACACATTGTTTCAAATCACTAAACATTATTATTAACTTTTTTATTTTTATTTATTTATTTATTTTTTATTTACAGGTTTGGTGACCAGGAGAGGCACATTGAGCTGAGGCTTCTTTCCAGGTGCGACCTGGGAAAGGGGAGTAAGGGAGGTAAAAAAAACAAAGAAAAAACAAAACAAAAAAACACACACACACACACAACTGCAATGGTCAGGAAGACAACAGTTGAGGTAGAAAATGGAAATGATGTAACTACTGTAATTATTCAAACTAATGGGACTACACTAGAATAACCAGGACCCAATGGAGCCACAAATCTCCAGGAGGGCTGGCTGCGGTAGGACCACGAGACTGGATCATGCTTGCATGGGCCATCTCGCATCGACCCTTCAACCGCATCAGTTCCCCTTCGATCTAGAAGGTCAGCATAAACTAACCTAGGAAATACTTAACCTAATCCAGGCAAAAGAGAGCCAGGATGACCTGGGTAAGAGGGTCTATTCAATAGCATCTTCCCAGCCCAAGCCAATGATGGTGTGAGGACCACAAGCAGGATGAGTGAGCTGGGGGGATGGTGGATGGGTGTGTGAATGAATGGTGAAGACTTCATCCAAGATCAAGAATTAGGGAAGGTGCATAATTTCCATATTTTCCAGGACTAAAAGTCATCATTCATAAGTCTTTGCCATTCATTCACACCAATTGGAGAGAACCAAGCTAAAAAAGCAATCCTGAGCAGGGTGGCAGGAGACAGAGCTCACTGAGGATAGAAATCCATTAAGGATTGTCCTACTAAAGGAAGTGTGCTGTCCATCATGGACATACAGAGTGTAGTGCTTCCTAAAGGTGTGCACAGAGCTCTAGGTAGCCACTTGCAAATATCTGCCATGGTTACATTATTAATTTTTGCCAGGGAAGCCGCTACTGCTCTGGCAGAACTGGCATAAACCCAGCCTTCCAACCTGGTCTGCACCACTGAGCAGCAGTGACAAAGACATGCCACCAATCATGCAGAAATGCATTTAATGGCAACAGGGTGACTCAACCAGGCCATGCTGAAAGATACGAAAAGTTGTTTGGTTTTGCGAATCTCTTAGTTCTGTCAATGTAGAATCGCAGAACACTCAACATCCAGACTGAAGGGTGCATTCCCCTTCATTCTGGAAGCTGGCAGAATAACAGGCAAGAACCAGGGGCTGGTTAAGGTGAAATTTTAAAACTATAGGGCAGGAATTTGAGGAGAGTACGAAGTACCACCTTATCATTGTGAAAGACAGTATATGGAGGGTCTGCGACCAAGGCATGAATTTTAGAAACTCTCCGATCGGAAGTAACAGCCACTAAGAATGTAGTCTTCCAGGTCAGAAAATTCAAGTCACAGGTGGCAATGATTAAGAAAAGAATAAGTGTCAATATGTATTATTATTAACAAAAATAACTACTATAGATATATATATATTTTCACCACTGCAAAAAGTACAGAGCCAGATGTCAGTCATACACTGCTATTAACTGATGTAATAATGGCTAAATGTTTAGAAAGTACTGACAAAATAATTAACAGCTGCATGAATTTGAGCTTGGGATGTCAACCTCCGTTAAATTGAAAATATTGTATGAAAGAGGTGATACTGGAGTCTATAAAGGGACTGTCTTTTGTAGCAGGAGGAAAGGAGTTGCTACATAGAGTGATACACATAGATGGTTCAGAGGAGCAACACTTCCTAAACACCTTTTTAAGTGTGTATATTGCAGTGGCTGCCTGTGTGTTCTCTGCTGAAAATGCTTAGGTGGAGGAACTCTCAAGTCTTGTAGCTGGGGGAACTTTCCCATAATATTTGATAGAGACAGATGGCAGGTGCATGTTCTCTCATACAGTTTCATAAAATGGTGGAGGAGGGGCTGAGTTCCTATGGGTTAATTTCCAGTTTTTAACCCCTGGTTCCTGCCCAGTATAATCACTGGTGTCATCTACTGTAAGACTCAAAGAAATGCACAACCCTCCATTTTGTAAATGCAATGAATGATATTCACAACTTTTCTGTTAAGTGCTAGTGCTGCTCAAAGTGGCAGTACTGCCCCTTCCCCATTTTGTGAACCTTAGAGCTTTGCAAGAGGAACAAGTGATATCAGGAGCAAGGTGCCAGTGAGTCAGGGGCGCCTTGAAAGAGGCAAGGAAAGGCTAAAAGACAACACTGAAAGGCCAAAGCAAACACCCAAAAGTAATTTAAAGCTGAAGAGACCGATGTGAGAGATAGGCAATGAAGACAAGAGAGTTGGATACATCAACTATGAGAACACTAAAAATGTGTGATAATGTTTTGAGGATAAAAAAAAAAATCACTGTTTTACAGAACAATTCATTTAATTGCTGCCGCCCTTTGGAAATAAACAATAAGCCATTATAGACTGTAAAAAAAAAAAAATGATTTCCTTACCTGTACCACCTTTAGCCCTTTGTCATAGTTCCTGTCAAAGAAGTGGATTCGGCTGCTCACTGCCCTGACATCTGGGTGAACCCTAATAAACTCCAGCACTGCCCAGGTGCCTCCTTTTCTCACCCTAACAATGATGGCATGGGGGAGGTGCTTGGTCCCAAACTTGGGGCTCATGCCCATACTGCTGTTGGAATTGAGGTTGCTACTGGGGGTCCGCTGCTGGTCCTGACCTAAAGCCCCTCCTGACTGCCCAGCCCAGCTGTTGTTGGTTCTGATGGTCAGTATGGCTCCTGGGGAGGGGAGGTGGGGAGTCTGGGTGCTGTTGACCTCTCCATTAGCGCGCTCACCCACTTTGAGTCAATGGGAAGACTGAGTTTACATGCACATAGTCAACAAATGCAGCGTCACAGGAATACCCTATTCTTGTAACAATTTCACTGGATAACACTAAAATACATTGAACTGCACTTATCTTAGTTTATCATGTTGCAGTTGGCGGTTCTAGCAGCAAGACATGTCTTCGATCGGAGAGTGGAGCTTCACTCTGGGACCTGTTCAGGTAAGTGAGGGGGTGTTGGGGGTGTGGGGTACTTAGTAGGAAGTTGGAGTGGGGAGGTCGGATAGGGGAGGGACTGTAACAAAAAAAAAACAAAGACACTGAAGGACAGTTTCTCTATTACAGAATGGGACAACAATCAGAAACAGGTGCCATCAGGGAAAGAAAAATGTTTACAGGGACGGCAATCGGAAGGTGGGGTACCACTAGACAACAGGGAAAGAAACAAAATATTATGGGGACCGTGATTGGGGAGGGGTGCCACTAGACACCAGGGAAAGCAAACAATATTCAAGGATGGCAATCAGAAGGCGGGTGCCACTGGACACCAGGAAAGAAAATAAATGTATGGGGATAGCGATCAGAAGGTGGGGGTACCACCAGACACCATGAAGAGAAACAAATTATTATGGGGACCACACTGGAGAGGTGCCACTAGACACCAGGGAAAGCAAACAATATTCCAAGAATGGCAATCGGAAGAGGGGGTGCCACTAGACACCAAGGAAAGCAAACAATATTCCAAGAATGGCGATCGGAAGAGGGGGTGCCACTAGACACCAGGGACAGCAAACAATATTCCACTGATGGTGACTGGAAGGGGGTGCCACTAGACACCTGGGAAATGGTGCTTCACTTCTCTCACTGCAGCCTGCAGCACGAGTTCCAGCTGTGGCTGTAGAAGTCAAGAAAGTCCCACTGTTCTTATACAGGGAATGCGGGTCAATGGCTCCTCTCGCTATGCTGGGCAGTATGGATTTTGGGCTGCCCAGATAACATATTTCTGGCATTGTTTTTTAAAATACAGACTCCAGAATCTAGTGAAGCAGATCCTGTTTAGCAAGATTCAGGTGTTTGTTTTTTTTTAAAAAGAAATAATGTTTTATGTGTTTTCATGTTTAAATTTTTTGTTCCAGCAGGAAAAAAACATGGCAGTCTCACAGCACAGAAAATGCTTCTCAAGCGAGAAGCAAGTGGTGAGAACCTCAAAAGGTCCTGGAACATCAAATTTTCATTTCACACCAGAACATTATCTTAAAATTCCAACAGTACATGCTCAGTGAAAAACTAAACTTTACAGCCTTATAACTCTGGAACCATTATTTTTCACCAGACCTAGCAAAGGCACTACCTTAGGACACAACACATAGTAATAATAATAGTTTTATTTATAAAGTACCTTTCAATGTGTCAACGTCCCCTGCATGTTTGGAGAAAAAAAATTCCATTCCATGTAGGCTGTAGGTAAGAGTTAAAAAACATGTAAAGTAAAGGAAAAAAGCCTTTTACGAAAAATGACATGCGATCTCAGAAACCACACAAGCTGCCATGGCAAAATTTTCCACAGATCAAGACATTGCTTCCTAGACAACATGTGCAAAATTTCAGCTCATTTTGTCAAATGGTGCCAAAGATATTAATGTGCAAAGTTAGGAGTTTAACACTGAACACCCTATTCAATCCTAACAATGGTGTGCTACCGTGCCACTATAATATCTACAAATGTGACAGCCAGGATACAATGCAAATGCTGCAGAATATCACAGACTGCTTCAGTTTGCTACTTAGGAGCCACTGTAAGTCAATGGCAATTAAGCTCTTCTGTCATGCAGGATTTTGTGACGTCATGACTGCAAGTTGCTGTACTTCATTGTGGCTGACATCTATCTATCTAGCTATCTATGTTAGGTTTTGCCAACCATATAGTAATCTTACTAGTCCATCATTTACAGTAAATTATTCATGTTTATTTTAACAGTGACATTTGTATCACTAGTGAGAGGTTACATCTAAATATTGCATTTTTTCTTTAATAGGAATGCCATTTATACTTTCTTTTTCCTTTGATCTAATGTTTATGAATGGGAGAATTATGGATTTAAGATTTATTTAATCCAAAACCAGAGAGTGAGATAAGCCTGTCAAACCTATTCATTAAACAACAAAGGAAATACTGGAGTTAGTCAAAAAAAAATCAGGTCAAAAGCCCTTTAACACTGTCCGAAATTATAGATGCCATTGACCTGCTGCCCCTGACAAATGTCCAGGGCCTGATGGTTACACCTTGAATTGCTATAAGACCTTTAAATACCAAGCTGCCCCCATTCTCTTTGCATCTTTCAATATTTTAATGAAGATATAAGACACACATCCCTAACTGGCCACAATCTTTGTCCTTCCAAAACCGGATAGAGATCCCTGCTCCTCTCAAATTACAGACCAATCTCATTGATCAACGTAGACCTTAAGATACTCTCCAAAATACTGGCAACCACACTAGGTCGAGTTTGTGACTTCTGATTAGTCAGGAACATGTGGGTTTTGTTAGAGGTCTGCCTCCACAGATCACCCTAGAAAACTCGCAACATCTCCTGGTGACATCCAGGGACTCCATCATTCTAGCGGCCTTAGTATCCCTGGATGCTGAAAAGGCCTCGATAGAGTTACATGGAAATACTTGTTTTCACTTCTCCCAGGTTCCATATCCCCACCAATTTATAAATGGATCAGAATACTTTATTCTTCACCATCAGCAAAGAGTCCTATGTAATGGGCTACTCTCCAAACCATTTACTTTACACCAGGCACCCATCAAGATGCCCCTATCCCCATATCTATTGAACTTATTCCTGGAATCCTTAATTAGGAAGCTTAACCATTCCCCGATAGTTAGCATAGGAATAGGTGATAATGAGTACAAACTCTCGTGTAAGCAGACAACTTACTATTACATATATCCTCCCCAGCTCAATCTCTCCCATCCGCCTTACACATTATATCCCAATTTGGTCAAATCTCAAATTATAAATTAAACCTGGATAAGTCCATCATGATGCCCCTTAACAAATACACCCTGAAGTCAGATACAGAGCACCTAGGTCTACAATGGAGCAAAGAAAAACTGAAATACCTAGGAATATACCGCCATCCCTCTCCTCAAAAAATAAAACAATTCAACCTAGACGCCATAGTAGCTTCAACAAAAGAAGATATAAAATGCGGGTTGCAACTCCCCTTAACTCTTTGGGGGTGCACAAGCATTATTAAAATGAATATCCTACCCTGTCTCTTATACCCCTTAAAAATGTTTAATTGGGCCCTTCCATTATCTTGGTTCACTTAGTTACACAAAATCCTTAATGCATTTCTATGGAAGGGCAAGAAAGCTACAAGAAACTACCCTAGACTTACACGCTATAAAAGAGATGGAGGGCTACAAGCTCCTGGCTTGTTTCTCTATTACCTAGCCATTCACCTAACAAGACTTAAACACTGGCTTCCTGAAATAGTTAAGGCCCCAAAACTCAATATCGGCCTCTATGGGTAGAAATTGAAAACACCTTATGCTCTCGCTATGACATAGACCCCAAAACACTTCCCTACCTGCAAAAGAAAAAACTCCTTACATGTTTGGGACACCCCACTGGGCTCAGCACTTCAAATACAAAATCAGTTCAATTCACTCCTTAAACTTTATGCACAAAAGACATCTCACAGCCCTTATTCAACAATCTGAATCTCATGATCTCTGGAAAATAATCAAAGCCAAACTTTCTGGCCAGAGATGGGGTTGGGAGGGTAGAGGACCTGGTCTCCCTCGATAGGCTAATGACTTTCCCAACTGCTACTGCACTATTTAAATGGTCCTCTCCTATATTTTCAAATACTTCCAAATCTCACATATGTTACTACATCACTTTGGCAGTGGGCCATGGAACAAACCTTTAATCTCTATTCTCCTGCCGACACTGACACCACTCCCACTTCCCATATGATCTCGCACTCAAGTTCCTACAGACCTCAACAACTAGTAGGAGGGACAAAGGTTTTATTGCTGGGACCAGAACGTGCCTCTTTAACCACTTCTAGACAATGGCTGAAAACATGGAAACACCTGTATGCAAATATCAAATGGGACAGGTATAGATATATGCAATTTCAAATCAACCACAACCTTTATTATACCCCAGATAAACTACACAAAATAGACATCTCCCTCGAATCTGTGCCCCAAATGTAACAAGGCAACTGGAACCCTGCTCCATATGTTGTAGTCCTGTGAGATGATAGTTCCATTTTGGTCAGATATTCAGACCCGACTTGATCCCCTGCTAGTCCTCTCTGACAAATTCACTCCCGAGGTGTGTATTCTAGGTGATTACACAGACAAAGTAAGAGGTAATCAAAGAGCACACATAGCATTGATCTCATCATGTGCCAAAAAAGTGATATTTAGACACTGGCTGGACCTTATTACCCCCAGTCATGTGGAATTTAACAAAGAGATCATGTTTGCCCTACAGGCAGAATGAATCATTGCAAACCTAAATACTAGAATGAGAAAATACAAGCTTGTGTGGGAGTCACTCCTCACTCTATTATCACTCCAATGACCTGGGGTTCTACGTCCTTTACTCAGCCAGCAAATAGCCCCTAGCGGATATGGCTCAACTGAGAATGCTATAAGACTTAGAGCTGCTTTAAGTCAGCTGTTAGACTATTCCTTGCTTTCTCACCTCCAGTGGCAGGGTGGGGGGCAGTACAGGGTGTGGAAGGAGGGGGCCATAAGGGATGGTGAAGGGGAGAAATTTAAAAACTCTACTTTGTTCATTGCTCCAAATGCTGTTATTGTATTCAAGTTTCTGTCACATACTGTATGTACTCAGCATTTACCTATGTGATACTCAATAAAGTATATTCAATTATAAAAAAAGAAACATCAAGTCATCAGGATAAGCATTAATGTCTATTTTGGAACGATTTAAGTAAACTCATGTTATCTCTCGGGTTAGTGTCTTCAAATATTTAGGGATTTCTAATACCATGACGAAAATGGACCCCATTCATCTAGTGTGAATTCGCTGGTGTTTCATCACATCACTCTTCTGGACAAAACTCTTGTTACATTCAGCACATCTGTATGGTCTCTCCCCTGTGTGAACTCGCTGATGTATTATGAAAGTACTCTGTCTTGCAAAACTCTTGTCACATTCAGCACATATATATGGTTTCTCCTCGTGTGAACTCGCTGATGTCTTACTAGATCACCTTTCTGAACAAAACTCTTAATACAGTCAGCACACTTATACGGTCTCTCCCCAGTGTGAATCCGCTTGTGTTTTATCAGATCACTCTTCTGGATAAAACTCTTATCACATTCAGCACATTTATATGGTCTCTCCCCTGTGTGAACTCGCTGATGTGTTACAAGATCACTCTTCTGGACAAAACTCTTGTTACATTCTGCACATTTATATGGTCTCTCCTCCAAGTGAACTCGCTGATGTTTTATCAGCTCACTCTTCTGGACAAAACTCTTGTTACATTCAACACATTTATATGGTCTCTCCCTGTGAATCCAAGAGATGTTTCATGAGACTGGACTGTGATTAAAACTCTTATTACATTCAGTACATGTATATGGTCTCTCCCCATGTGGAATCGCTGATGTATTATGAGGTTACACTTTAACAAAACTCTTGTCACATTGATCACATTTATAGGGTCTTTCCCCATGTGAATTCGCTGATGCATTATGAGAGCATTCTGTACTGCAAAACTCTTTCCACATTCAGGGCACTGATATGGTCTCTCCCAGTGTGAATTCATGATGTGTTACGTGGGTTACTCTGTAATGTAAAACTTGTATCGCATTCAGCCATGTATATGGTCTCTCCTGTGGACTCGCTGATGTTTTATTAGATCACTCTTCTGGACAAAACTCTTAGGACAGTCAGCACATTTATAGGGTCTCTCCCGTGGAACTCTCGCTTGATGTTTTATTAGATCACTTGTCTGAACAAAACTCTTGTTGCATTCAGCACATTTATATGGCCTGTCCCCTTTGTGAAATCGCTGATGCATTTTTAGGTTACACTCCTTGGCAAAACTCTTGTCACATTCAGCGCATTTATATGGTCTCTCCCCACTGTGAATTTGTTGATGTGTTATGAGGTTACTCTGTGATGAAAAACTCTTAGCACACTCCATACATTTATATGGTCTCTCCCACGTGTGAACTCGTTGATGTGTTATCAGATCACTCTTTTGGGCAAAACCCTTGCTGCATTCAGTACATCTGTATGGTCTCTCCCCTGTGTGAACTCGTTGATGCATTATTAGGTTACCCTTCTGGACAAAACTCTTGGTACATTCAGTACATTTGTATGGTTTCTCCCCCGTGTGAACTCGCTGATGCTTTATTAAATTACTCTTATCAGTAAAACTCTTGTTACATTCAGTACATTTGTATGGTCTTTCTCCTGTGTGACCTTGCTGAAATGCTAGTAGGGAATTCTGTTCCACTAAACTCTTGCAGCTTTCAGCACATTCATATGGTCTCTTTCCCATGTGAATTTGCTGATGTTTTATGAGGTTACTCTGTGTTGTTAAACTCTTGTCACATTGAGCACGTTTAGATGTTTTCTTCTCCCTGTGAATTTGTTGTGTAATACTTTTCTGCTGCTCTGTAAAACTCTTGTCAGTACATCTTACTGCACTTAGCTTCCTTAAACTCCTCTGATATTTAGTACATTTATGATGACTCTCTCCTTCATGGATCTGTTGTTGCAAAGAAATGAGGTGAAGGTCTTGGAAACTCTTCTCACATTGAGGATACAGATGCAGCTCTCTGTTGTGCGCACGGTTGATAGTTCCCAAGCAATAATTGCTGGCTGCAACCTCACTGCACTCCATGCTCCTGTTGACTAAAAATAGATATTTTATTAGTATTTTCTTATTATGGGGAAACTAATGTTTTAGATGTTTTCCTAAACCTTTCTATGTGCTACATGACCTTTCTAGAGATTTAACCATAGGAATGCAGTGTTAAAACATTACCATTTCAAATATTTTGAATTAAATTATTTCTGTAACATTTTAAATTATTGTCTTTAATAATATTTACAGATTAGGTGTGATCAATGATGGCTCCTCATGTGTCATTTCCTTGGTATATATGTAATCACATTTTCAAAATGCAGGCAGTAGCCAGAGCCAGAGGCAGTCAGAGTAAACACAAATCTGCAGCTACCCCCCACCCCAAGTACAAAACAAAATCACATTTCTTTTAATGCAGGCCATCGCTAGAGCCATAATGAGTGCAATACACTTGCAGCTCCTTTACAAGTAAAAAAAAAAGTTTACATTTTTAAAATGCAGGCCAGAGAATTAAATACAGGTGCAGCAACCACCCAAAGTAAAAGGCAAGTTTTATTTTTAAAATGCAGGCAGACATGTAATACAAAAGTACAGTTATTCCCTCTATCCCAAGGAAAAAAAACAACTTTGCTGTTAAAATGCAGGCACTAAATTGACAGAGTAAAATACATTTGGGTTGCTGGAGGGGCAGTAGAAATGGGGCCTGAGAGGGAGCTGCAGGAACTGGAGTTCTGGATCCAGCAGTATGACATCATTCTGGGACAAAAGGCCCTGCTGGAGGGGCAGTGGAAATGGGGCCCCAACATGGCGCTACAGACACTGTAGGTTTGGATGCAGCAGTGTGTAATCATTCTGGAACAAGAGGTCCTGTTGTAGGAGCAGTGGAAATGGGGCCTAACATAGAGCTGCAGAGTATTCCAGGCAACCTGGGTTCAAGCCCCAGCTAAGGCACTTATTACTTTCTCTCCTGTTTAAGTTCCATAAATATGCACATTGCACTCTTGTGATTGAAAATGTAATTGTCTGTGCAGCACCAGGTTGTGAATTAGAGAAAGAGTAAGGTGTCTCGGGATGTCTCAGGTTCCAGTTGCCTTGGTGGCACAGCTGGTAGTGCAACTGGAAAGGTAT
Source organism: Neoceratodus forsteri (assembly GCA_016271365.2). Lineage (NCBI taxonomy): Eukaryota > Metazoa > Chordata > Ceratodontiformes > Ceratodontidae > Neoceratodus > Neoceratodus forsteri. The sequence continues at coordinate 496,938,841 of CM057450.1, read as the reverse complement.
TCCAGGCAGCCTGGGTTCAAGTCTCAGCTAAGGCACTTTCTTCTCTTCTCTTTGTACTAGTTCCATAAATATGCACATTGCACTCTTGTGACTGAAGCTGCAGGGATTAGAGGTCTGGATCCAGCAGTGTGAAATCATTCTGGGACAAAGGCCCTGCTGGAGGGTCAATGGAAATGGCCCTGCTGGAGGGCAGCAAAATAGGTTCTGGCATGGAGCTGCAGGGCTGGAGTTCTGGATCCAGCAGTATGACATCATTCTGGGACAAAAGGCCCTGCAGGAGAGGCAGGGAAATGGAACTTGACATGGAGCTGTAGCAACTGTAGGTCAGGATACACCAGTGTGTAATCATTCTCGGACAAAAGGACCTATTGTAGGAGCAATGGAAAAGGGCCGAACATGGAGCTGCAGGGTGTTCTGGGCAGTCTGGGTTCAAGTCTCAGCTAAGGTATTTATTTCTTTCTCTCTTATGTTTGTATGAGTTCTATAACTATGCACCCTGTACTCGTGTGATTGATAATGTAACTATATGTACAGCACCAGGTTGTGCATTAGAGAAAGAGTAAAGTGCCTCCAGAGGTCCCAGGTTCCAGTTGCCTTGATGGTGCAGCTGGTAGTGCAACTGGAATGGTATTCCTGGAGGCCTGGGTTCAAGTCCCAGCTAAGGCACTTATGTCTTCTTCGCGTCTCTTTGTATGAGTTTCATAAATATGCACACTGCACTCTTGTGATAGAAGCTGTGGTGATTATAGGTCTGGATATAGCAGTGTGTCATCATTCTGGGACAAAAGACCCTGCTGAAGGGGTAGTGGAAATAGGGTCTAACATGGAGCTGCAGGGACTGGAGGTCTGGATATGGAATTGTGCTGTTATTCTAGGACAAAAGGTCCTGCTAGATGGGCAGTGGACAAGGGGCTTCTACTGCCAGTTCCCACAAAAGTGGGAACCAGATCTGCCTTAGTCACCAGGGTACCATTAGGATGATCCTAGCTGTTTCCTGCTTAAGTACGTGATTGTGCTCCATGACTGTCAGGTGGCATCAGGCCAAGGAAGTGAGAGGAGGGCTGTGCTGGCTGCCAATTTAATGGAGATTGGTGATCAGAGTGAGGAGGTGTGAGGGTGGGGTCCACAGCAGATATGGGGTTGGTAAATGAATGGGGTGGGGATGACTACACCACCTGGGATTGATACATGAGAAGAGGATGGGTGATTTGGGGTACAGGACCACTTAACCACCTGGAAGTGATGCATGAGAGAAGGGTGGGCAATGGGGTGTGGGGGACCACTAAACCACCAGGGGTGAAACGAAAGAAGGATGGATGATTTGGAGCAACTACATCACCAGAAGTGATGCATGAGAGAAGGATGACTGATCAGAGGACCTCTACACCACCAGGGATTGATACATGAGAAGGATGGCTGATTGGGGTTGGAGACCACGAAACCTCCAGGGAGTGAAGCATGAAAGAAGGCTAGGTGATCAGGGGTGAAGGACCACTAAACCACCATGGATTGATGCATGAGAGACGAATGGGTGATTGGGGTGGGGGGACCACTAAACCACCATGGACTGATGCATAAGAGAAGGATGGGCGATCGGGGAGATGACTGAATCATCAGAGATTGATGTATGAGAGAAGAATGGGTAACTGAGAGGTGCGAGGATCACATACTGAAGCATGAAAGAAGGAAGGATGATCAGGGATGAAGGGATTACAACACCACCAGGGACTGATGCATAAGAGAAGGACCAACGATTGGGGGAGGAACCACTAAACTACCAGGGACTGATGCATGATAGAAGTATGGGTGATTAGGATGGCACTAAACAACCACAGACTGATGCATGAGAGAATGATGGGTGATAGGGGGACCACTAAACTATCAGGGCATGAATCATGAAAGCAGGATGGGTGCTCAGGAGGTGTGGGACCACTAAATCACCACAGATTGATGCATGAGAGAAGAATGGGTGACCACGAGTTGGGGTAACCACTGAACCACCAGGTATTGATGCATGACAGAAGAATGGGTGATCAGGAGGTGGGGGTGCCACTAAGCCAAGTCACCAGATTATTGATGCATGGGAAAAGGACGGGTGATTGAGGGGTGTAGGGACCACTAAACCACTAGGTATTCATTTAGGAGAGAAGGATGGACAATCTGGGGTGGGGGGAAACCAGTAAGCCACCAGGAATTGATGCCAACGAGAATGACTGGTGATTGTGGGGGTGGGGGGTACATACCACCAGGTATTGATGCATGACAGAAGGATGGGCAATTTGGGGGGGAGGATATGACTGAACCACCGGGGACTGATGCATGAGAAAAGGATGGCCAATCGAGGGGTGGGATGGGCCGCTAAACCACCAGGGACTGATGCATAAGAGAAGAATGGACAATCAAGGAGTGGGAGGAACACAAAACCACCACAGATTGATGCATGAAAGAAGGATGGGTGATGGGTGGGGGGTGAAGGGACTACTACACCACTAGGGACTGATGCATGAAAGAAGGATGTATGATCAGGGGAGGGGACCTCTAAACCACCAGAGATTGATGCGTGAAGGAAGGATGGGTAATTGGTGGGTGGAGAGAACCACTAAACCACCAGGAACTGATGCATGACAGAAGGATGGGGGAATGGGGGACTACTACACCACCAGGGATTGATGCACGAGAGAAGGATGGGTGATTGGGGGGGGTGGGAGGATGACTACACTACCAGGGATTAATGTATGAAAGAAGGATGGATGACTGGAAGAGGGACCACTCAACCACCACAGACTGATGCATGAGAAAAGAATGGGTGATTAGGGGGAGGACCACTAAACCACCAGGGACTAAAGCATGAGAGAAGGATGGGTGACTGGGGAGTGGGGGACCACTAAACAACCAGGGATTCATGCAGAAGAGAAGGGTGGGCGATCAGGGTAGTGGGGGACTACTAAACTACCAGGGACAGATAGAATGGATGGAGAATAGGTGTTCAAAAGGAAGACTACTACACCACCTGGGACTGATGTATTGGACAGAGGATGGGTGTTTGGGAGGGATCGCTACACCTGGAATTACCGTATTGGATGAATGACTGGTATTTAGGGACTGGGAGGACCCCCTGACATGGAGGTAAGCAGTTGCAGTACAGCTGCCCTGTTTTCAGAGGGTGGAGGCATGGGCTTAGCACCTAAATAAGACGTGGTTTCCGGCAGCGTTTGACATTAGACCGTGCTGTATGGATATGCACTTATTTATCTGGCATGTCTTTTAGTGTAGATTTTACTCTGTTTTGGCAAACTGTAGTACAGTACCGTGAGTATTTTTATAGAAAGGCAAAGTTTAGAAAGGCAAGGTTTAAATTCAAGTGATTGATCGATTTACTATCACCTCTGCAAAACTCCTAGTATTGTCACTTGCTAGAATCCTCTTCTGTTTTTCTTTTTCTATAGCATGCTTTAACCTCGATGGCTCCCCATCAGCCCATGCTCCTACCTGCTCCCCTGTCATCAACTTGGGACCATGCTCTGTCCTAGTTAGACCCGGAGTCAGTTGAAAAACCAGTTATGACTGACTTACCACCCATTATGACTGATTTTTTCAACTAGTTTGACATTTATGACTTCAACTAACTAAAGAAAATCCAAATAATTTTTTCAACCTTCACCATCGTTGAATTTTATTTATGTGCTAGTTTGTCGTACTTTTTATGTGTAATTTGTGAAAAACTTTACAGCACATTCATTTACTTAGCAAATACACTAGTAAGCTGTACTTTGAGTGCAATTAGTGGAAAAGCCGTCGGTGTACCAGCTTCTATAGCAAGCAGCCTGGAGTTGATGTGGACCCAGGGCTGTACTGCTGACATCACTGTAGGGCAGAAGAGTGACTTACAATGTGCAGTGCAGTGCAGGCAGGTTTGGTTTTGCAAGGGTAAACTAACTACTCAGTGTACATACCAGGTCCCCCTTCCCCAAGACACCCACCTTTTAGCAATGTATTATGCCAAAATCCAAATGCCTTGTTGTATGTTTTTTTTTTTGTAAAACTGTCTTCGGCCTCTGTAGCAAAGCAGCATGGGGACTGAAAGAACATTTACAAAAGAACTTACCGTAACAGTAGATCTTTGAGGGAATCTTAGCCATCAGGTACCACGGTAGGAATGAGTCCCTAGCAGTGACATATAGGAACAGCTAACTGGGAGACTGAATCTCCATAAACTTAAGACAGGAGATTTAAATTGTAATGATGTATGCCAACCTGCTCAATCAATGACCTTCATAAACTTAAAGCAGAAGGCCTTGATACCGAACCAGCATAGGATTCCATAAGCTTAAGACAGGAGTCTCTGCAAAAGTGGTGGAACCGTCCATGTGGCAGCTGCACAAATAGCAGCAGCAGTGGTACATGATGTCTGAGATACCCCCCGAAGAAGATGATCAAGTTGCGGTCAGTGTCAGCTGAGATGGCTGTCAGTTTATGCATCGTTGTTGTGATTACTCTCTGTACATTGATACTTTGAAAGCAGTAATGCCTCTTTAATCATTCCATACTGGTGCCTTACATTCGATTGGGGTGACTTGCCAGGCATTTTACTACAGAAAGACATGGAAGGCACTAGTATGGCATGGGTAAGGAGGCATTACTGCTGTGAAATTATCAAGGTATAGACACTATTTACACCGATACAAAGGCAGAAGACAATTGGACAAGAAAACATACTGACAACAAGACATAAGGATTTTTTGGGCATAATGCACTGCTGACAGGTGGGTGTCTTGGGGAAGGGGAACACCTGAAGCTACATAAACAGGGTAAAGTTAGACCATGGCATTTGATATTGCTGCACTGGTAGTTTAGTACATCACTTTAAAGTTCAAAATTCAAATCAACAGAAACAGCGTTAGAAACCCTCATGTGGGTGGATTTGCTACATCCCTGAAGGAGCCACATAAACAGCAGCTGCAGCCTTACACCCTGGTGTGGGATGCTGCAGAAAACCCCTAACCTGAATCACTGAATCAGTCTCACTTTTCTTTGTACACACCACCAGGACTCACACACTGTCCAGCCGACTCCAGCAGCAGGCTGTAGCAGACAGTGCTGCAGGGTAGGCCTGCACAGCCCAGCCAGAAGACATGTATGCATGCCTACTTGATCAGGTTGGAAATCTGTAGAAAATGAATAATACTTGTGCCAGATTAAAACATAAAATATGAGTCTTTTTCACTAGAAATAATATGATGCAAAAATGATTGACAGTGTTCCTCTAAAGAGACTTAATATGCTCCATATTTATTTCTGACACACAAAGTTAACAGTTCCAAAAAGACTGAGTCTCCTGCTCCTGTGGTGTATAATTGTAATGCCCCCCCCCCCAAAAAAAAACCTAATGCTGAGCATGAGAAGATACAACAATGAAGCAGCATAAAATGCAAAATCTGATCTTGGAGTTTGTGAAGTACCTTGCTCATTCGTTGTAAAGTGCAAAGGAAAACTTGCTAAAAAAATTGCTTTAATATGCAACAGTTTTCTAATTATCTTCTGAAATACAAAAGCAAACCTGTGCTGTATTCATGCCAGATTTAAGGGCAAAATATTGCAAGAACTGCAGTTATTTAATCAGTCAGATAGATATTGGAATGATTGCAGATTCATTTCAACATCCACTGCATGTCAGTACACTGACAATTGGACTGACTGTAATAATAAACCCATTTTTCTCGTTCTCAGCAAAGGAACAAGAAAAGTTTCAGTTAGTGAGCAGAAATGTAATTCTGCTTCAAAAATGGAACCAAGTACAATATACAATACAAAACATAGCTTGCTTTCAAATGCAGCAGTAGCACGGGCAGATGTTAACACGATTCAAGGCTTATTCATAATGTTAGGAAGACAACTGTCTTTATTGCCAATAGCACAGCACAGAGCACAGTACAGCAGCAGCACCTGTCCGGTGAAGATGAGTATGTTACATTACAACAACTGAACACACAGATATGACTGTCCATTAGCCTAAGCCTGCATTGCATGCTGCTGCAATCATATCACATGCAGTAACAATATGTATATGCCACATGGCCAACAATGACTTACTGTGGTGCTGTGCCCCAAAGAACTTAATGACCTGATCAGCCAGCCCTACTCCACGACCTGATTCTGCTTGGTTGGTGTTGGCTTGCACTGCAGCCTTTTCAATGCTGTTGGAGCTGATGAGTTTTCTTTCAGTGCAAATAAATGCTTGCTTATTAAATTTATTTGGCTCGGCTGGCTGAGTGGCTGGCTATGGCCTTCCTCGAGGACAGATGACTGCAGACTGCCAAGGATGACTGGACTGACTCCCACCATCCTCCTCAAATCTGCAGCACCGTCACTTACTGCGCCAATACTTTTCTGTCTCCAGCACTTACCACTGGCACTTTCTCAGTCTCACAAGTCAGAAACTCGCTCTCCTCTAGTGCCCAAGGCTCACTCAGCTCGGGAGCGGCCTGCAGTGCTGCTGATCTGCTCCCAGTCAGCCCGACCACTTAACATCTCATGTCTCACCTCGCCTCACTCCTCAGTGCTAGAAGCTGCCGGCTCGCTGGATGTTCTGCTCCTCTGACTCCACTGTCCACCAGTCCTCCTTGCTCCAGGCTTCAGGCCTGCACTGCTTCCAGTTCTGGAGTCAACTTCCAGGAGTCACCGACTGCTCTCCAACTTCTCTGCATCAGTTGGCATTGCACCACCACCTCCCTCGAGTCTACACCTCGTCCCTTCTGGTTGCTCACCTCCTCTCCAGTCCCTAGTGTCACAAACCCACTCAGCAGGTTGCTCTGGGCTGTCCCATAGCTCCTTTGCATAACTGTGTACAAGCTTGGGAGGCATAGCTATATTTGAGCTCGCCACCTGAGGGTGGATTAGATTTATCGTTCTAAAATTTAGAGTTACCCATGAATGAATCTGTTGTTTAAACATTCTCGTAGACTTACTTTCTACAACTGTGAGTGGTAGAGTGTTCCATACGTTTACCACTCTTTGGGAAAACCATTGACATCTTTTTCTGGTTCTACAGTTTGCCCCTCTTAATCTTAGGTTTTGGGATCTTGTTTGTGTTATGTTGACATGTTTTTCAATGCCAACTGTTTCAGTAAAGCCAGGTTCTTTTATGGCTTTATAAGTCAAACAGAGGTCTCCACGTAGTGGTCTGTACTTAATAGAATAACGGCCCAAACTTTTTAACCTATCTCCATATGATTTGTCTGCCATACCCTGGACTTTTTTTTGTCACTTTTCTTTGAACCCCTTCTAATTGTTTCCTTCCCTGAATTGTAACTGGAGCGCAAAAAGGTAGACAGTATTCCAGTTGTGATCTTAACAGACTAGTATAGAGAGGTAGTATAACATGCGGTTGCCTACTTTTTATATTTTTCCATATACAACCCATTATTCTTTGGCATTTCTTTACTTTAAATGTTGTGTTATTTTCAAAATTTAGTTTGTTATCTGTATTAATCCCCAAATCTTACTCACGTTCAATTTCTTACATTTTTACATTATTAAGTTGGTAACTGTTTTTTTTTTTATTATTATATCCTAAATGCATTACCTTAGTCTTTGTTTCATTAAACTTCATTTTGTTACTTTGAGCCCATTTCTCTAAGGCTACTAGCTCTTGTTGGAGATGAGTTGTTGCTTCCTTAGAGTTAACTATACTGCCAATCTTGCAGTCATCTGTGTATTTGGAAATCCAAATGTTATCGTTAATCTGTATAGATGATATTAAAATATTAAACAGTGCAGGGCCCAATACAGATCCCTGTGGCACACCACTAGTCACCTCAGTCCCTGAGAACACAGTTCCTTTTAATAGCGTCCGTTGCGTACGGTTATTCAACCACGAGGAGCTCCATTTTATTAGTTTCACTGGAAATTTCAATTTATTCAAATGTTCTATTAGTATTTTGTGGGAGGCTCCATCAAATGCTTTTGCTAAATCCAGGAAAACAATGTCTACTGGTAATCCCTTATCCAGTGCTGCACTAACCTTCTCAAAAAAGTTTCATTGATTAGTTAAACAAGATCTTCCCCTTACAAAACCATGCTGGGTTACATCATGTAAATTGTTGTGATTAGTATGATGTTCTAACCTATGAAGTATAAGCCTTTATAATGCTTTTACTATAACGGAGGTCAGGCTAATAGGGTGATAGTTTGTTACATCCAATTTATTTCCTGATTTGTAAATGGGAATCACCGTAGCCTCCTTCCTTCCATGCTGATACACATTCACCTGACTCTAATGATAGATTAAATAATTTACTCAGAGGGCCAGTAATATTTAATGCTATTTCCCTAAGAAAACTTGGGTGAACTCCATCAGGTCCTGTTGATGAAGTAATTTTTTTTTTTTTTTTAATTCTTCAAAAGTTTCTTTCACTGAAATAGGCTCAAATTTATCATTCTTAGAATTAATAATTGCATCATTAAATTGTTCCTTAACACTAAAGATTGATCGAAAGTATTTGTTAAATTCTTCGGCCATTTGAGTTTCATTAGTAATACATCCTTGTTTTGTTTTTAATGGGCCTATAGATGCGTTGGACCCTCTAAGTGAGCCAACGCAGTTATCAAACTTTTTCTTATTATCTATTGTATCAACTGCTATTTTGTTTTCCATATTTATCTTTGCTTTCCTAATTAGTTGAGTGGTCTTATTTGCATTTGTTTTTTATAACAAGCCCATTTATTAGGATTTTTTTTTTATTTTTTTGAAAAGTTTATGTTTTTTGTTGATATATCTTGTTATTTTTCTGTTTCACCAGGCTGGGTTTCTAACCTCCTTATTATACTTCTTTCTATTGGGCATCCAAGTGTCCATACACTGATTAATTTTATTTGATATGAGTCCATTCTTGATGCCGTCAGTTCCAGTCATTTCTGTGTTCCAGTCCCATGTATTCAAAAATGCTTTATTTCTGGATAGTTAGCTCTGGCGTAGTATTTGATGATGGTGATTCCCTTAGTTTCCAATAATTTAGTCTGTATATTAAACAAAATCATGTTATGATCTCCATTTCCTAGTGGTTCTAATATTCTAGGATCATGAACCGCTGGTCCCATATTTGTAAGTACAATATCTAATATATTTTTATTCCTCGCTCCTTCATGAATTATCTAATCTAGATTTTTACTAATAGTGATATCCAGAAATTGTTTTCTATACTACTCTTATAAGTATTTTAACCTAGTCGATGTTTGGAAATTAAAATCTCCCATAAGTATATAATTATTTGTTGGTTCATAGTTAGTAATTAATTTGAAGAAGTCAGAGTTCTGTTCCTGTTTTAGATTTGGGGATCTGTATGCCAGTCCAATGCATAAATTTAAAGTAGGTAATTTAACCTCTACCCAGACAGCTTCTGTGCCACTATTTGTTTCTATTTGGGAGATATACAATATACTTTATATTCTTCTTTTATTATAAGCACTATTCCCTCCTAGTTTATCTTTCCTGTTCTTGTTAATTTTACTATAGCCAGGAATTTCTGTATTCCAACTGTCCTCCTGGAACCAGGTCTCTGTTACCCTACAAATAGAGACATTTTCTTTAAAAATTATGTATCTTAACTCGTCCATTTTATTTGATAAGCTTCCAGCATTTAATAGTAAAACATTAATGTTGTTACTATTTAGATGTTGTATTCTTTTATCAGAAGAGGATACATTAAATGATATAGATTTAGAAGAACTTGTATCCTTACATATACCTGTATCACCTTTGGACACAGTCCCACCCCCCTGTACTAGTTTAAATGTTTATGAATTGATTTGAGTAAATGTTCCCCTTTAGCCTTTCCCTATACCTAAGGACGTAATCCACAATAGGAGTTTCCTGGGTGGCGTGCTTGCCTTCCCAGTCCTCCTGGATCAAGTCTAGGGGCCCACGTACCCGGTGTCCATATAAGAGTTCGAAGGGGGGAAATCCTGTTGACTCTTGGGGCACCTCCTTGTATGCAAACAACAGGTAGGGAAGGTATTTCTCCCAGTCCCTCCTATGCTGTTCCGCGAACGCCCAGAGCATTGACTTTAGGGTACCACTGAATCTTTCCACAAGCCCATTGGGTGATATGATGTCATGCATCTCTGCACCACCCCACACTTCTCCCATAAACATTTCATCAGGTCCGACATGAAGGAACCCCTTGATCGGTTGATTACCTCTCATGGAAACCAACACGGTAGAAAATCCTAAGTAAGGCATCTGACACTTTGTCTGTCCTCAGTGAGGATCGGTGACTGCCTCTGGGTACCGGGTGGCATAATCCACCACAATCAGGATGAATCTCTTCCCTGAGGAGCTGTGGGTATTTAAAGGAACCACAATATCCATTACCACCCTCTGGAATGGCTCCTCCACTATGGGCAAGGGAATCAGGGCAGCTTGGGTTTTCTTACCCACCTTCCCTATTTCTTGGCACTGGTGACAAGACCTGCAATACTCCTTCCTGCTGGGTGAAGTTAGGCCAGTAGAAATTCTGGGCCAACCACTGCGTTGTGCGCGCGATTCCCAGATGACCAAACAAGGGAATATCATGTGCAATTTTGAGCAACTGCTCATGATACCCCTGGGGAATGACAAGTTGCCTGCCTAGCATCCCTCCCTCTGTCTGTACTGCCTGAGTATATACAAGTCCATTTTCCCAATAAACCTTATGTCTGCCGTCACTTCCCTGTGTACCGTCCGAGTCTGCCCAAGCCCTCAGCTTCTCTAAACTAGGGTCACTTCTCTGAGCAGCTGCGAATCCCCTCACACATTCCTAAGGCATGGGACAGATCCCCTTCAGTCGCTAAACTAGGGTCCCCAGCACTAGCGTCAGGGCTCTCAGGATCACTGTCAATCCCAACCTCTCTGACAATGGGTCACCCCTCCCTCTTCGGAGTAACCCTCTGTAGCTGGGTGATTACTTGCTACTGGGGAAATTTCTACCCCCTTTTCGTTAATCTCCATATCAGGAGACACAGGCTGGGGAACCAGCCTCTCAGTGGTTTCCACGATGTCTTCTATGGGGTTCAGGGAACTACAATTTTCCCTTGCTGCTTGGCTACAGGTAACTGCACACACCATCTCCTGTTTTAGATTGTTACCCAGGATCACATCCACTGCTAATGTTTGGGCTACAGCTACCTGTTGCACAGTTCCCCCTGTTTCACCCCAGTCTAAGATAACACTAGCAATGGGTAATGTTTTCTCCCCACCCGCAAAGTCCTGTACAGTGACATATTTATTGGGTATAAGCTGACCAGGCTTTACCAGATCCCCCTTTACCAAGGTCAGGGATGTCCCTGTGTCCCTTAACCCTTGCGTCTGTACACCACTCACCATGACTGGGTGCATGCGTTCCCTCATGTTCACTGGCATGCTTCCAGGGACACACAAACAACCCACTTAATTTCTAGCACCCGGTTGTGTATTATTACTCGCCTTTTTGGGACACTGTCTGGCAATATGCCCAGTTTCTTTACACAACCAACATTCATTTTTTCTCTCAGAGAACTCTTTTCTCTGAAACCTGGGGCTAACTGGTTTCGATGAAGGCAGTGAGGGTTTTAGCTGCCCTGAAGGTGCGCTTTCCCTTTCTGCACTGCCACGCCCACCCCATTCGCTCTCACAGCAGGTCTGCTCTTGGCATAGCGGTCCGAGAGTTCAGCAGCCTCTTGCACTGTTTTGGGATCTCGGTCCTCTAGCCAGGTTTTTAGCTCTGCTGGGCATGCCCAATAAAACTGCTTTAATAACATTACATTTTCAATTTTATCAACAGAGTTTGCCTCAATTCCTTCCCACCAACATTTTAAAAACTGATGTTGTTTCATGGCTAGCTTCTCATAGCTCATATCAGGGCTTCTCCTGAGCTTCCGGAATTTAGCGCTATATGATTCAGCAGTTAAGTCAAACTTTTTTAACTGTGCAGCTTTTAGTTTGCTGTAATTATTACTGTCCTCATCGCCCATTTGAGCTAATGCATCCCAAGCTTTCCCAGTAAGTAGCAGGGATAGCTGGAAGCTCCAGGACTCTCTAGGAATTTTAGCTTGAATACAAACTTTTTCAAAAGAATTTAAAAAGGCATCCATATCCTCCCCCTCTCTAAATTCGGCTAATAATTTGGAATTCAATTTGTAACCCAGTCCTGCAGTCCCAGTTAAACCCAAGCCACTTACTGCTCTGGTGCTGCTGGTTGGAGTCATAGCTTCTCCAGTTCGTGTTGCCTCTGGCGCTTCTCTCTTCTCCTCTGCAGCTCGCTGGTGCTCACACTCATCATGGTCTACGTCTCGGCGTTCTCGCTCTGCCTCTCATTTCTCTCGTTCTCTCTTCTCCTGGAACTCCAGCTCCATCCTATGCAACTCAATTTGCAGCCTGAGTACCTCTGGATTCTGGATACTGGTGAGCTTCCCCTGCTACTGTGGCCCTTCACTGACAGTGGCCCTGTTGCCCTCCTCATTGGATCTGGATACTGCACTGGCCACTAGCCCTACCACACTCGAGGTTTGGTCCTTTCCAGTCATGGTCGTGACTTGCTGCTCTGGGTATCTGCTGCCATCAGGGCATCTATGAGGTTCTGCTTTTTGGCTGTCAACTCAAACAGGACTCCTCTGTCCCTGCACAACTGCTTTAAGTAATCTACAGTGTGTCTGCTGTAGTCGGAAGCCATCTTCTTCCCTGACTACGGCTACTCTGACTTGCACTTCAGGAAAAAAAAAATGGGTAGGAACTTGACTGTATGCCAAGTGATATAGTTCTGTTTCCTTTTTAAAATAAAACTCTGTCTTTTTCTTTCTTTGCAAGTGAGCTTACGGTCTCAAGCTGACACAGAACAATACAAGCTTGTAATACCAAAATTATCCCACCATTGCCACCAATCTGTCACAAATCCACTCAGCAGGTCAGCCCTCTACTTCCAAAGTGCCAACCTCCGAGCGCAGTCTTGTGAACAGTTTAACAGAACAAGGTAACCCTCTTGTCTGTTTTGTGAGTTCAGATCAACCTTTGGTCTCAAGTCTTGGAGGGATTCAAACTATGAACCTCTTGTTAGCGTACCCAATATACAGGCTAAAATAATTCTGTCTTCGGGGGGGCAAGATATCTTTGCCTATGGGCACCTAACCAGGTGTACAGAAATGAACCCTTAAAAACTTTAATAAAGACCTCAGATTTACAACGCTCCTCTTTCCAGTTTGGTATCACCATTCAAGCTTAAGCCTAGTGTCAGCTATAATCATATATACTTTTCTTACAAATGAAAGAAATTCAAAGACAGATCAAGTAAGTTCTAAAATAGATAATAATATGTAAAACATACAATACTATTATATCACAAGACATACAAATCCTTTAAAAGAACAAGGTTTTAAACAGTGCAATTCCTACTGCAGTAATTAGATTTGTCTCTCTTTCTAAATACCAGCTTAAAGTGCTCACTGATGTTTCTTTGTCAGAGTCTATATAAAAGTGTCTCTGAAGAAAAATAGAATAATCTTTAAAAGCTGGTTTTCCCCACCTATTTTGCATCTGGTCACCTAGCTCCTCCGTCCAGAATATATAAAAATATATATCTCATATAAAAACAGGTGTCTTTTCCAAGCATTAAATTCTGCAATCCTAGCATGACTCATGTCCTTCAAATGACATTTCTTTGATCTATTGAACAGTTTCTCTCACAGACATCAGCATTTATGATTTCACCCAGTTTACTAAACCTAGCTTCCTCCTCTTGAAACATCATAAAAGGGATGCCGATTTCCTTTTGCAGCTAAAGCTATAATTAACTTAGAAAAGTCTGTAATTAGCTTCTGGCCTCCATGTAACACCTTGTTTCTAAAACCTGTGTGTCTATGATCTCACATGCTGCTTCAGTATTTTCTCATGGCTTTCATCTTTCAGCTGAATCCTGGGGGGGGGGGGCGAGGTCACTCCAAGAGCACCAGATTTCTCAGCATCTCTCATGACAGACAGTCCACAACCCATTTTTATTTTACAAAAAATGATCATACAGCACTCAGAACTGGCTGTCCACATCACGCCTAGTACTAGGCCGCCTCACTAGTACACTCTCCCATCCTCCTCGGCTCACTCACAAAAAGTTATTTTTTTTTAAGCACTACTCTAGTCCTCCTGAACAATTTCTCTCTCCGTTGCCGACTGACTTAGACCAGACCACCACCCACCTCACTGCTGCTACAAAACTCCTTGTCAGCATTTCACTACTTCATGCAGACCAGTCCCAGACAGTACGCATACAAACTACTGGTTCCTCCCACTGTCCTTATTTTTCTTTTTTAGTTGTTTAACCAGATTAGCACACTAAGCTGAAAGCTTTTTTTTTTTTTTTTTTTTTTTTACAGGTGACCTGGGAGCACAGGGAGTTAAGTGACTTGCAGGGTCACACAGTATGTAAGTGGAAGTTGTGGGATTCAAACCCAGGTCTGGTCTGCTGGATGTCACCAGATTTGCAGCTCGGAGCCTTAAACCATTGTGCTATACTGCCTCCTGGATTATTATTGGTGGAGGGTTGGTGCCCAAGAGCCACGGGTGCATTTATTGGCTGAAAGAAGCACTGCTGTACTGACAGACAAGTAGAACAGTTAGAGCGTCCACCCCCACACACAAATAAAAAAAAAAAAAAAGAGTAAACTGTCAACGGAGACACCAAGTTTCAATGCCTCAATGTCTGGCAGCACGATCAGGCAAGCCAGAATGTAAATAAGCCATTAACAGGATTGTCGACTTAAGGGAAATACAATTGCACTATATTACAGCTGCAATACTCCTGGGCTCTGCCTCCAAACTAAGAACTTGTCCCTCACCCTTGATGGTCCACGACTTTGAGGGAAAAAAACTAGAGGCTGTCACATCTTTCAGGTATCTTGGGGTTTTACTCGACCAATCACTAGACCTAAGCCTCCACATTCAATCAACCTGTAAAACAGTAAATAGTAAACTGGGTGTTGCCTACGGAACTAGCTGTATGCTAACTCCCTCTGCTAAGCTGGCATTTGCCAGTGGGATCCTGCTCCCAACCCTGACATACTGTGCTCCTATCCTTGCGGCTGCCCATAGCTCATCACTACTGAAATGGGATGTCATCTATAACAATATGTCGTTATGCATCATCGTCTCAACGGCTCAAGCATCGATGTCGGCTTTATAGTGACCTAGGTTGGCTCTCCCCCTCTGCATCCAGACAATACTATCTTGACTGTCTATCCGACTCCATAATCAGGCTGGAAACCCCAGCCTCCCTTGCAAAGCTATTAAGTCCCATCACCTCATACCGAGGGCTGAGGTCAGTTGACAAATCTCTACTGAGGGTACCCAGGTGTCACTCCTCCAAAGGGACCGGGGCATTCGGGCATGCTGCCCCGCAGATGTGGAATACCCTGCCCCGGAACTAAGACAATCTACATCCCACTATCACTTTAAAAGTGGGCTACGATGTTATCTGTCTATTGCTGAACACTGTACCTGTTTCGACCCTACCTGACCTAACCGATGATCCACCTGCCCCGTGTCACTGCCACTGGATGATGTAATATCTCCTGCTTGTTGTAACTCCCCCCCATATCACATCTCTCTCTCCTCTCCCCATTCCTCTCATTTTTCACTGCACGTTTCTAGGACCCATCCTACCACAGTATCTGACTGATACTGCACCCCCTCCCCCAGTTCTCTTCCCTCAATTCGAATTAGTCACTTCTCTAAGCAATTCTGCACCCTCTTGTGGTGACACATGCACGAAACACTTCTTCCTTGGGGCCCGATCCCTTCCTGTTATGTCGCACTCTACTACACATTTAGTTGTCTGTATTATCCTGCATTATGTTTTTAATGCCTACTTATAATAATGTATGACTGTACCATTTGCCTTTTCCTTCATGTTTTCCTTCCTGCTCCATGATCTGTATTGTTGGCTATATCTCTGCTATTGTTGCATGCAGTACTGGCCAATGTTTGTTAACCAATCTACTGTTATCCGGTCTACATAGCTAAAATTTAAGCCACTTTTGCTTGATGTCATGCACTTTGCTTTATTGTTTATTGTCATCTTTGTTTCCATGGCTGAGAACAAGCCATATTGACTACTGCCATTGATTTCTGAAATGCTTTTCTGTATGTATTGCCTTGCATTCTCCCAGGTCGTGCCTGAAAGTCATTTATTGGCTAGTGCACTTACCCGGTTAACAAAAACTAAATAAAATAAATAAAATTCAGTGCAATTGCAACTAATTCCAACTGCACTAAATTGCAACCCATGATTCCGATGGCCAAGGGTCTAGTCCCAGTGTTCCTCCCTGGCTCATCCCCCAGGGCAGGGCCTCCAGGAACCCCCCTCCCGCGCTGGATGCTACACTTAGTGTCCGGGAGGGTGGGGCCCCAGGCCGACTACATGGGGGTTGCCGAGGAGCAGGGCAGCATGCTGCTCTTCGGGGATTTTAGGCATAGGTGTGTTCCGAGAGGTGTGGCATGCAATTAAGCCACAGCATAGAGATGCCAAGTGTCTGGCACACCTCCCAACCTTAACCTCTGGTTCCTGGTATGTTGCCCTGTAGGCACCCAGGAGCACTATTCCAGAAGCCATGATCCCTCTCCCCCCCCCCAGGAATGGAGAGCGTGAAGTTCACGACTCAATCCTTCAAATACCATGTACCTCTTTGGCTCAATGACCTCTGGTAAGAGGCACATAAGGAACTCAAGCTTGGGCCATTTAAATCAAAACTTTGTACGTTTCTAGCATCTTCCAGTGGCTACGACTGCGGGAACTAGTCATCTCCCTTGCCCCTTTCTTCTGTTTCCAATCAATTATTTCACAGCTCCACCCTGTGTCTCCATACTACTTCTCTGCTATACCTAGGACCCCAGCCCCCCTCCTCCTTTCCTACCATAGCAAAAGCGTTCCATCTCACCCTTTGACACCTGATTCACCTAATGCCCCTCCACCCCTCTCCTTCAACCACCACCTCCCCCATTCGCCGTCCAGCCATCCCCTCCTGCCAGCCCTCCCCCCATCTCATTTCCCCTAACATTCCCTCTCTCCCTACCTATATCAATTATGCCCTTCTCCAATACTCTTCCCTCTCTGGACTCCGGCAAAAAATGTGTTGCATATCTGTCCTCCTGGCACTTACACAATATCTGATTGTTTGAATCATATCTTACCTGTTTTTGATTCTTGTTAATCCCCATTGTAAATATTTGTCTTATGGTCCTCCCACAAATGATTGTAACCTCATTTCCTTTGTAGTTGTTTAATCTACTGATTGTTAAACCTCTGTTAACTTTGTTTGTTGCTGTTGGATTGACGTGGAACCTCTGTAAACGAATCCCTGGCTCAGAGGTATTTCCAAATGACAAATAAATAAATAATAAATAAATACAATCCATCTCCCCAGGGTAGTCCTCCAGCCACCCAAGTCCGCTCCTGAGCCCAAGTCACTGGTGCACGAGGAGTAGCACTACAGCTGCACCAGCAGGCTGGCAGAACCCTCTTCTGTTGAAATCTTTTTCATATCCACACTTCTAGACTAATTTTCTCCTCTGTGCCTTTCCCAAGCCTCTGCTATCAGAATGACAACATGTTTATAACACAGATATCTGCTTGCTCACTCACTCCTGGAATTATTACTGCGGGACTTCAATCCTCCGTTATGTCCACCAATTCTCAATCCAATCCCATATCCACTATAACATTGAAAGGTTTCTTTTCAAATGCTCCTTGACTTTGTTCCAGCTAAGTTTTCTGATATCATTGCCAACCTGTAATCCCAAGCTCTTTGCTCTTCCAACTCTAGACTGTTTCAGTTTCTTCCTAATTCCCTCTCAAACATGCTTAGAAAAATTCCATATAAACATATTATCTAGTTGTCCACTCTACTTACTGGTGGGAGTGACTTCAAGATGATCCTTCTCTTGTGCAATCTTTTCCTCTTTTACATGAACAACAGGGAGTGCCTCATCCCTCTCAAACAGCAATAACAATTGCTCCATTGGAATGTTGTAGCCTGTACATCAAAAACAGAAGACAATGCAAGTGTTATTTATAATCAGAGCTAGATAAATGTTGCAAACACTCTTCCAAGAAAATACATTGTACATTTTGTTGCTAGTAATTGTAAATTAATGGATGATGGCACATAACTAAGATACAGAATCAGATGGTAGAAGGACACCAAGGGGTCACCATGTCTGTCCTTACTATATTACCTTACCTTAACAACCTACTGCACTGGTAGGTTGTACCCTCTCCCTCAATTCCTATTACCCCGGGACTATGAATCCTCATGCCTCTCCCAGCCATACAAACCCATATAGGTTAGCTGCTTCCAATATCTCAACCATGGTTTCACCACCTGCTCTGTGAAGTAAAACTCTCACACCTCTCTTGAACTTGCCCCCCACCATCCTCCAGTCAAGCTCCTAAAGACTGCTTCTCTATTCCTTACAAACAGACCTTTGCTATTTAACCTGTTGTTTTTAACTTCTTTTTCCCTTAGGTCACCATTGAGCTAGAGCCCCATCAGTCATCTCCTGCCTGGTCCCGCTCAGCCTGAAAGCCTCCCAACCTATGGTCCCATTCCTCTGATCCACCTGTTACTCACCTGTAAGCAACCTCCTAGCCTTCAGCCCCCCCCCCCCGGATGGGGACGCCTTCTGCTCCTCGACACTACCGTACATCAATCTAATACCCGTGCAGGTGGAGGTGAAGGTCAGTGGTGTCGGGACCCAGGAGAGCAGGATCCAGTGGTGGGTGTAGACTGGCTGAAACAACATGTTCCTTCCAGCCAATGGGCTGTTCTTCCTTGTTCTGTGCATGAGTGTTACCCTCCATGAGATGAGAGCAGACATGCAGTCATGTCATGGGGATGGTTATGCTCCCATGTGTGCCTTCCCAACATCCACTGTGTCCACCGTCAGTGTTCTTGAGGTTGCCTGGCTCAATACCTCCTTGCCTCAGACCTCCTCCTTGGAAAGGTGAGCAGTCCATTGGGCACCCAAACCTTCTCCCTCACGATCAATCCCCAGTGACCCGGCGCTCGCTCTAGACCTCGAGTCACCAGCACAGTTAAGTGGTAAGCTGGGCGCCTCAGCCCTCTACACTACTGTGCGGCATATTTACCCTATGTTTACCCTTCTTAAACTTATTTGCTTCCATCATGATCCTCTTGTGCCTGGCCTCGAGTGAGTACATATTTAGGGCCACTAGCCGTTCCTCATAGGATCTCCCTTGCTGGCTCTGAATCATCTTTTCTCCTATGCACCAACCTCCAGACTGTCTATGTTCTTCCTTAGGTGCAGACTCTGGAACCGAACACAGTATTCTAGATGAGGCCTCACCAGGAACTGTATGAGGGCAGTATCACCTCACTTCTATTATAAAAACCCCTCCTTATACATTGCAGCATCCTTGATGCCTTGCTATATCTTTGTTACAGGAACTCATTTGCTTGGAAGTCACTGATAATGTCCCCAGATTCCTCTCCTCTGTTGAAGGGATCAACCTAACCCTTCGTCTTGTATTCAGTGTGCGGGTTCCATCTTCTTAAGTACATTACCTTGCACTTCTTGGCATTGAATCTCAACTGCCAGATCTTAGACCATCTTTCCAGCTTCTCTAAGTAATCTGGGCCCTTCCTTGTGATCTACCCTGACACAGAGCATAGTGTCATCAGCAGGGAAGATTACTTAGATACCATCTCCTATGTCACTGATGAACATATTGAATTGGACAGGGTGTCAGGAATGACCCTGCAGCACCCTGCTTGTGACTTCCTGTACTGTGACTTGGCTCTATTCACTACTATCCCTGATGCCTCCAAAGCCAATTACCTACCCACCTAAACCCTGCTCCACTCACCAAGTCCTCCAACTTTTTCAGCAACCTCTTGCTTGGTACCGAATCGAAAGCCATGCTGAAGTCCAAGTACAGCAAATCTACTACCTGTCCTTTGTCTATCATCTTTGTGACAAGATAAAAAGCAGTGTCAGGTTGGTCTGGCATGTCTTCCCTGACACAAACCCATGTTGCTTGCTGACCTGCAGTCCATTATCCTCTAAGTAGGCCACCCAGCTTTCGTTGACTATGTACTCCATCAGTTTACTTACAATGGAGGTAAGACTGACAGGCCTAAAGTTGACCAGTTCATCCTGGTCCCCAACCCCCCGTAGAGTTTCACTACATTAGAAGACCTCCAATCTGCTGAAGCCATGCCTGATTTCAGTGAGTGTAGTCAGGCTAAGGGTACCACCAATTCAATGGCCAATTCCCATAGTACCCATGAGGTGCAGGCAGTTTGAGCCCAGTGACTTATCCACCCCTTGGACTTCCAGTCACTTCCTCACTTGCTCTGTCATTATCTCAACCCTGAGCATTTCCTACCCCCCCATGGGCAGCCTTCATACTGTGCTCTCCGTTACAGGTCCGCTGTCCTGTAACGTGAATACAGAGTAGAAGCGATTGTTCAGTACATTTGCCTGTGCTCATCTTAAATTTCCCTTCTCTCTCTAGCTGACAATTCCCCTCATTTTCCTTTTTTATAATTGTTACTAAATGAAGAATAATTACTTACCGTAACAGCAGAACTTTGACAGAATCTCCTCCATTAAGTCACATCATGGAACTGTAAGCCATTGGTATCAGGACCGACTGGAAATTTTTTTTGGCTGGGGCTGCCATGTCAGCGTGCCTCATCATGGCCTATATAACGTGGGTGCCCCAGCATGCCTCAATTCCCTGCTAAAGACCAGCTCCAAGGATCACTGGATTGGCGAGGACTGAAGCAACCAGGACCAAACCAGGAACATAGGCAGGATATGGAAATCAGAGTAAACATGCTGAATTACACACAAGATGGAAAACAGCATGTAAGAGCAGGCAGGATACTCACCAGTCATCTGACAAAGGGAAAGGAGGGAGAGGGAGGGAGAGGGAGAGAGAGAGAGAGAGAGAGAGAGAGAGAGAGAGCGCTTTGTCTCAATGGAGGAGATTATCTTAAATATCTACAGTAAGTAACTATTCTCTCTTCTTTGAGGCCATCTCCTTCCACTGAGCCACATCATGGAATGATTCCCAAGCAGTACTAAAGCATGGAGGGAGGAGGAAGGCAGATCTATGGACCCTTAGTAAGGAGGCTTTTCAAGACAGTACGGGCAAAGCTGGTTCATCTACGAGAGACTATGTCCAGAATATGTTTAGTAAATATATGAACAGCACTCCAAGGGGAAGCAGCACATATGTCAGCAGTGGACACACTGTGAAAACAAGCCATGGAAGTAGTGACCCCATGGGTGGCATGAACATGGACATGAGCAGGAAGCAGCTTACTGCGCTTCTGGCAACAGAAAGAACTACAGCAGGTGAAGCACTTGGAAAAGCCTTGCATCGCAATGAGGGAGCCCACCATTCTGGGGGTAAACGCTACAAGTAGTTGAAAGATTCTACAATCCTTAGTATGATCAAAGTAGCAATGTATCATTCTAGGGATGTTCAGTGTTTGCAGGCAACATTCCCCACTATCCATGGGAGGTGAGAAATAAACAGAAAGATTAATGATCTGACTTAATATTCTTTCAGACACGACTTTCAGTAGAAAATGAGGATTGGTATAAAATGGAAGTTTAGTCTTTGTTAGGCTGATGTACATACAGAAACTTCTGAATCTGATCTTTTTTTTCTCAACCCCTTCCTGTAAGCCATTCCTCAGTATGATTCTTCCAAAGCTGTATTCCTAAAAACTTAAATTACTTACAGAAAAAAAATGAATTAAATTGCGGAGACAACGAATACTGGATTCAATGGGCTTTATACACCAATTTGAAAACCAAAGAAAAATAATTTCTTAAGCTAACCTAGTCACTGGGGGAAATCCCCATCTGCCCACTACAGTTCTACAGCTAAAACCAGATATGTAACTATTAGCAGAAAAAATAACTGTTTGTCATGTACCTCTACATTATGTACCTGGTTCTTCGACACCTTCTCCTCACTGGGTGGTCCATAGAGTGCTGCAGGAAGTGCTCCCATAATCACCTTTACCAGGTGAGTAAACTTGCATTATCAATCACACCTTTACAGCACTCCCAGTCATGACTATTGAATGAGTTAGAAGCAGTACCTGAGCCATTATGGTGGGAAAAGGAGAACATATCTTGTTAGTTGTTAAAGAACCTTTAAACCAAAACTGACTTTCTCATTGAAACTGCCAAAGTGGAATGGGCTTTCCGACTGGGAGGTATCTACAGGTCCGAAACCTTGTTGGCTTGTGAGATAGCTGCCTTCAAACCACCACGTGATGGTTGACCTGGAAGCAGGTAGTCCTCATCTGTGCTCATGGAGCAAGATAAACAGTCTCTCATATTTCCTGAAGGGGGTTGTTCTGCTCAAATAGTTTTTGACTGTTCTGACAACCTCTAGGGCAAGGAGGGACTCTCTGTGTGGGTCATCAGACCTGGGTTGAATGATGGAGAGAAATCTCTTGTGTCAGATGGAAAGGTGTTATAAGAAAAAGGACAGAACAGTTCTGAGGATAGTCCTGCAGTTGTGCAACATTAGACAACGTCAGGCCAGATCTTGAAATACACTTGCCCTATGCTTGAGAATATGTCAATGGAAAAACTGTTTTGTGGTGAGGAAATACCAAGAGACATTTTCCATAAGCTCAAATTTTTTGTGTTAAGGCATCCAGTACTGTGTTCAACTGCCATGGAGTTGCATGAGATTTCTGTTTAGGTCTAATATTGGCTGTTGCCTTGAGAAAGATGATAACCTAGGGGTGTGCTCCGGGTAATCAGCCACTGATTACTTCTTGTATTGCTTCTATTGTCACCGCATCAACTCTGAGGGATAAAATAGTGAGCCCTTTAATGGAATACAACTTGCAGGAATTCTAGAACATTGGAGATGGAACAGGAAGTGACCTTGATCTCATGAACTCTGTACCACCTAGAGAAGTTTGTGCAGTGTCTATGGTAAGGCTTGTTGGTTGATCCTCTGAGGAACTGTAGCATAGTATCTATCTCCCTGTGGGACATTCCTGTGGCTAGCAGCCTGTTCCTTTGAGCAGCTATCAGTTTGAGGGACTAGGGTATGGGGTGTAGGATGGAGCTTTTAGTCAACAGATCTGACCTGCTCGGAAGTGGCATTGAATTGTCCATTGACATCTGCATGATGGAGGTGAACCAAGTTCTCCAGGGCCAGCTCAGAGCAACAAGGACCATTATTGTCCTGGAGTTCTGGATTCTGCAGATGATTCACACCAGCAGAGATATAGGAGGGAATACATACACCTTTGCGAATCTCCATGGGGTGGGCAGAGCATCTGCTGCTGAAGATTTGTTTCCTTGTACATTGAGAAGTCATGAACCTGCCTGTTTTCCTTTGTGACCATGAGGTCGAGATCAAACGGCCGCCAATGGTTTTGGATCATGTGGAACACTGGTTTGTTGAGTTGCCACTCCCCTGGATATAGTGCCTGATGGCTAAGCCAGGCCACTTGTTTGTTTAACTCCCCAGCAAAGTGAATGGCTGGCAAGATAGCTTGATGATGTTCTGCCCAAGTTAGGAGTAGAGTAGCTTCCCTGACCATTTGCTTGCTTTTTGTTCCACCCTGCTTGTGACTGTATGCCATCATGATTTTGTTGTTTGTTCTTATTTTGATGTGGTGACATTGGACTTTTTGTTGGAATTGTACTAGAGGTAGTCTGACCACCCTGGTCTCCAGAACACTGATAGGTAGAACACTGATTGGTAGTTTGACTTCTGTTGTTAACCACTTCCCTTGCATCACTGACTTGTCCAGGACTGCACCCCATCTGTGTTGACTTGCGTCTGTATTGAATGCAATAAACTTTTGCTTGTTCAGGGTTGCTCCCTGCGTGAGGATGTGACCCTGGGTCCAACCACCAGATATACAGGTTACTCACCTGTAACAGGAGTTCTAGGAATGGTATATGTTATTCATCCACACTGTCTGGCAGGTTCCTTGCCACTATAAATCTTACCGGAAGGTCTTCAAGCTGGCTTCTCCCACCCACCTGGGTGGTAAAACTCTCGGCTCCGGCCCATGACGCCAGATCTAGCCCACTGGAAGCCAGGCTGTGCGTTGAAGCCGGGGAGGTCGGGTGGGTCGTGTGGATGAACAACATATACCATTCCTAGAACTCCTGCTACAGGTGAGTAACCTGTATTTCTAGGGACATGGATATGTTGTTCATCCACACTTATTGGCATACTCCTAGCAGTTCTCCGGGAGGAGGGAGGCAAGGCGCACACCCTCTACTTGGGAAATAGAGACTGGAGAACTGAGGCCCCAAAACCAGCATACCGGTGTGACTCAAGGTCGATGTGGTAGTGGGTGATGAAGGTGTGTGCTGACTTCCAGGTAGCAGCCCTGCAGATTTCCTGGATAGGGACATCCCTGGAAGCAGCCACCGATGCAGCGGTATGGAGGGTAGAATGAGCTCTTATCCCTCTGGGAGGCTCCATGCCCGCCAACCTACAGCAGAGATCTATGCAGGAGGTGACCCACCTGCCTATCGTCCGCTTGGCTGCAGGTCTGCCAGGTGCGGCTTCAGCATAGGTGACAAACAGCTGGCGAACCTCTCCCCGAACTTCAGCCATCCGCTCCTTATAATAAGCGAGCTCTCTTCTAGGGTCCAAAGTATGGAGCCTATATTCGGCTTCCGAGGTGTGATTGGGGTAGAACACCGGCAGAGTCAACACCTGGTTAAGGTGAAACTCTGACACCACCTTTGGAAGGAATTTCGGGTGGGGGCGCAGGACAACCTTGTCCCTGTGGAAGACCAGATAAGAAGACTCTATGGAAAGCGCCTGGAGCTCTCCCATCCTTCTAGCTGATGTGATAGACACCAAGAAGGCGGTCTTCCACGACAGGTGAGAGATGTCACACCTGTGCATCGGTTCGAATGGTTTGCCCATGAGCTTAGCCAATACCAGCAGTAGATCCCATGGAGGTAGAGGTTCTCTCACCGGAGGGGATATGTGATCAAGGCCTTTGAAAAAGCGCCCGACCACCTTCTCCTGCGCCATTGACTGCTTCCCGGCCCACGTCCGGTAAGCACAGATGGCTGCCAGGTGCACCTTAAGGGTCTTCGACCAAAGCCCTAGCTGAGAAAGGTACCACAGGTAGTCCAGCATGCTTGCCAAGGAACAGAAGGAAGGGTCCAGGCCTTGCCCTGACACCAAATGGAGAATCTCTTCCATTTGAAGGCATAGCATTTTCTGAGTCGACTCATAGGGGACACCTCAATAACGTTGAGGACCTCGTTGGAAAGACCCAAGGCCTGGAACTCTAGCCGCTCAGGAATCAGGCCGTCAGGTGCAGGGATTAAAGGTCCAGATGGAATACCTTCCCCTGATTGACTGAGATCAGGACCGGGCGGGCTGGAAGCCACCACAGGAGCCTTGAGCTGAGACTGAGGAGATTGTGATACTATAACTGGCTGGGCCAGTCTGGGGCTACCAGAATCACCTGAGCCTTGTCCCTCCTCGCCTTGAGAAGCATCTGTGGATCAAGGGAAATGGGGGAGAGGCACAGAAGAGGCCCAGGGTCCACGACCTCAGAAGGCATCCCCCTGCAGCGAGCCCTGCTGAGGGGGCCGGGCATGAAACAGTCTCAGCTTCACATTCTCCCTGGAGGCAAACAGGTCCACCTGAGGCATGCCCCAATGGGAGAAGAGATCTTGTACTACCGCCAGCAGGAGAGACCACTCGTGAGACGCAGCCCCTATCCGGCTTAGGGCATCGGCCAGGGTGTTGGAGGCTCCTGCCACGTGAATGGTGAGGAGGTCCGCCTCTAGGCTGCGCACGAGAGACCAAATGCAGACAGCTTCTCTGCACAAAGGCATGGAGTGCGTCCCGCCCTGGTGGTTTAGGTAGTACATGGTCATGGTGTTGTCTGTCTGGAACTGAACCACTTGACCCCGTAGAAACGGAGCGAAGGCGGCGAGGGCTAGACGAACTGCTCGAAGCTCCAGCAGGTTGATGTGGCATTTGGGACTCCCGAGGGGACCAGAGGCCATGCACTCTGTGCTTCCCCAGATGGGCACCCCAACCCATCAGTGAGGCATCGGTCGATAGAGAGACCGTCAGCTCGGGGTGGACAAACAGGATGCACTCCTGCAGATGTGCTGAAACGGTCCACCACTGGAGAGCGTTCCACATTCCCTGGGTCACTGTCACTAGCTGATCCAGCGGATTGAAGTATTGTGACCATTGGCTGGCCAGTCCCCACTGAAGGGGACGCATGTACCAGCGGGCCCAACGGACCACGCTGGTGCAGGTCGCCCTGAGGCCCAGTAGGTGCAGGAAGTCCCAAGCAGGGAGCGATTGCCCAACCTGAAATGATTGGGCAAAGGAGGAAAGAACCTTGGCCCTGTCCACCGGGAGCCATGCTCTGACTCGAAGAGAGTAGAGCTCTGCCCTGATGAAATGTATCACCTGCTTTAGCATGAGTTCCGACTTGGCTTCGTTGATGAGGAGGCCAATCTGAAAGCAAACCTGGAAGGCCAGATCTCTGGACCACTCCACCTCTGCTCTGGAGGGGGCTGCAATCAGCCAGTTATCCAGGTAGGGGTACACCTGGACCCTTCGGCACTGCAGGAATGCTGTCACCACTGCCATGCATTTGGTGAAGACCCTGGGAGCTAGGGAGAGGCCAAAGGGCATGGCCCGGAACTCGTAAACGGATCCCTCCGCTCTGAAGCGGAGGAATCTCTGATGGGACAGACGGATTGGGACGTGAAAGAATGCGTCCTAAAGGTCCAAGGAACAGAACCACATGCCTTTTTCCAAGGATTGAATTATCTGAGTCAGAGTGACCATCCTGAAGGTCCGAGACCTTAGGAACCTGTTCAGGTTGTGCAGGTCGAGAATGGGGCGCCAGCCCCCCGTCCGTTTTGGGACCAGGAAGTACCTGGACACAAACCCCGGGTCTGGAGGAGGATCCGCCACCTTCCTGATCACCTCTTTTTTGAGGAGCAGGGCAATATCGGCTCAGCAGGCCAACAGCGAGGCTGTGGACTCCATGGCTCCCCGAGGGGTGACAGCTCGAAAGGGTGGGGCCTGCTCGAACTCCAGAGGCAGGCCCTTTCCTACCACCTCCAACACCCAGTGGTCCATGGTGATATCGGACCAGGCAGAAAGGAAGTGGCGAAGCCATCCCCCATGGGGACCCAGGGGAGTGATGATGAAGCTGGGCGACACCCTCAACCCGTCACTGGGCAGGCTTGGAGGAGGGACCCGGCTGAGGACTTCCTGGGCCTTTACCTCCTGCTTCCTACTAGAGGAAGCCGCAGGCTTCAGGTTTGGGATGCCAAGCACGAGCCTGCTGGCCTTGGTGCTGATGCAGTTGGGCTGGACGTGCCGCAGGCGCAGAAGGACAAAAGGACTTGTGCTGCTGCTGTCGGCGGCCTTTGTCCTTCTGGGCGGAGGTGACAGAGTCCAGAGTGGCATTGGATTTCTCGATTAGCTGGAGGTGACCTTCCACTCCAGGGCCGAAGAGGTCGGTCCCCAAGAAGGGGATGTCTTCCAATTTGTGCTGGGTATCTGCCGTGAAGGTGGATATCCTCAGCCATGCTCTGCAGCCGATCTGGCACAAGAGTCTCCTATGTCCAGAGCTGTTTGGAGCTGCTGTTTCGCCACCGCCCTACCCTGGTCCCGAACCTGCCGGACCGTGGTCTGCAGGTCGGCCGGGAGATGAGGGATCACCTCATCCAGGGAGCCCATGAGGGCGTGGGAGAAGTGTGCCATCAGCACGGCCGAGCTGGCCTGGCGGAGGCCAAGGGAGGACGCAGCGTACACCTTGTGCCCAGCGTAGTCCAGCTTTTTGGACTCCTTGTCGGGGGGGCTTGTCCACGTCCCTAGCGTTCCCGGAACGCCGGAAGACGCTGTCGGTGACCAACCCCTCGGCAGAGGGGTGTTCCGAAAACCCGGGCAAAGAGCCGGTAGGGACCGCATACTTCCTGGCCATCCTGGCCGAGGGTGCAGGACAGGAAGCAGGCTGCTGCCAAAGCTCCAAGGCTGGGCCTACAATGGCTTTAGCCACCGGAAAGGCCTCCGTGGGTGAATCCCCTTGGTCCAGTATCTCCGTCAGGGGATACTTGGCCCGTTTGGATACGTGCTCGAGCTACATCCTGGTGGACTCAGAGATGAGCTGAAGCAAACCCATGAAGGACGATGGGCTTTCGTCCAGTGACTGTTCCCCCGGAGGACCCCAGGTCAACCGGCCTGGAGAACAGGGAGGGGTCGTCGTCAGACTCTGAGGAGTCCGTGAAGAGCTGCCTAGGGCCTGAGCCACCCTCTACCTGCTGAGGACGGTCTGCAGTGAGGGTGACCGACAACCTGTGGGGCAGGCCTTGACCCGACCGAGAGTCCTTGGTCGGTGCCCCTGATTTCGGTTGTGGAGGCGGAGGTTCCACCACAATCGGTGGGGCAGCAGGTTTCAGCCGAACAATCAGCCCAGGTTTGGGCATCTCGACTGCAGCGAGGGGTTGTTTCGGCCGCTCGGGTGACAGCCACTTGATGGCCGGGAAAGTCAAGTTGCTCCTGGACAAAGTAACTACTGCCACGCAGGTTCTCGTGGCAGTCGGCGCAATTTGCGTGAAGCCTCTCCTCTTCCGAGTAGGAAGACAAGGACGAGCAGCGGCGCCGCTTACCTCAGTGCCGAGACCGCCGATGTTGGCGGGATCAGCTGGACCGAGAAGAAGTCCGAGACCGAGACAGAGATCCTTGATGTTTCCGAGGACGGGCCTGGGAAGGAGCAGGGGATGCTCTTCCCTCGGCTCGGACACCTTAACCGGGGACTGCTGCACTGGGGGCGCAGGCAGATCCTCGATCTCCACCGGGGGAACCAGTGAAGAAGGGTTGTCAGCTTCACCAGTCAACAGCCCATCCGACGGGTCGAGAAAAATCTTGACCGCGTCGTCGGGAGTCTCAGCCGGCTGGCCTGATGGGGATGCAGTGAAGCCAGCAGCCTTAGCTACAACTTCGACCAAAGTTGACAGTCGGCTGTCCGGGGAAGGGAACCTCTCCCGCTCCCATGAACGCCGACGATGGGACTAACCCTTAGAATCCTTCTTTTGGACCGAGAGGAATGTCCCGATGGCCCCTCTCCCTTCATGGGTAGGGACTGGCAAAGCTCCTTGAACGAAGCTGAATACAAGGTACCCAAAGAGAGCGGGATAAATGCCATGACCGAGGAGGAGGAAGATGCGGCCTGGGCCGCCTCCTCCTCGAGGGCGATTATCTGCTCGAGCTGCTCAGCTGAGTCAGCCGCCGCGGTAACCGCCCAATGGGCCTCTTTCGATTTTACCGGTGGGTGGTGTACAAAGGGCACCCTAGCTTTAACGGGCAGCGCGGTCCTCCATGACATTGGCGAGCGAATGGCATGGCTTCGCAGGCCTGCGGAGGTCATTTCTGGGCCAAGGCAGTAGGCCTTGCGATGGTGCGGGTCCATCCTGGACATCTTCTGCCCACAAGGGCACCGCCGAAAAAGCGAGTCGATTTGTCCATCATGGCCAGCGGCGGAAAGGGCGACCGAAGTCTTCAAAAATTTTAAAATGAGTGGTGAACCAAAGGGTGGGATCAGTCTATCACACAGGCGTTAAGAGGGAACCTGAGCTTCCAAGCGGTAAGGAAGATCTGGCGTCATGGGGCGAGGAGCCAAGAGTTTTACCACCTGGGTGGGTGGGAAGAGCCAGCTTGAAGACCTTCCGGCAAGATTTAAAGCGCCAAGGAACCTGCCAGACAGTGTGGATGAACAACATATCCATGTCCCTAGAATGATTGTTTCAGTTGGGGTGGGTAGCAGCAATCTCTTCTGACAGTCTTGTACCGCATGTTCCCAGTTGTCTTACAGGAATCTCTGGAGCAGTCTCATGTGCCATCTAGCCTAGATATGTAAGTTGGTCGATGCATGACATCATGAGTCCTAGCAGTTGCATACAGTATTTGCAGGCTATTACCCTGTTGCAATGATGTTTCAGATTTTTGATTTGGTTGTTTGATACATATGAACATACGAAGAAGCCAGCAGAAGAAGACCATTTGGTCTATCAAGTCTGCTCGTATTGCAGGGTCCACAACTTGAGCTAATGTTCCTGCCCTCCCTCCCCACTCCTCCCATCCTCCCTACCCATGATCCTTACCTTCCACCTATGCCTATTCCAGCCTCTCTTAAAGCTGCACATTGTCTTCAGCGAGATGACCTCTTCTGGCAGTGCATTCCAAGTGCCCACCACCCTCTCTGTGAAAAAGTGTTTCCTGGCCTCCTTCCAAAACCTCCCACCCTCAATCTTAAGATGGTCGTATGACTCCTAGTGCTGTATGGAACACCACTCCTAGGTGTTTCAATGTTGTGTTGAGTCAGTAATTCTTGGGCCATGCATGTTGCCCGAGAGAGCGATTTCCTTGAACCTGGCTCTTATCAGCCAGCCATCCAGGTATACTGTATGTTGATCTGTATGCCCTCTTTTCTCAGTATCACAGCCAGGACTGCCATTAGTTTTGTGAAGACCATGGGTGCAGATGCTAAGCTGAAGCTCAAACATTTGTACTGAAAATGAAGACTGAGAATGCAGAATCTGAGAAATTTCTGATGTGCCGGATAGAGTGGGATGTGTAGATATGCATCTTTGAGGTCTATTGACATGAAGTATTCCCCTTTTCTGACACTGCAATTATTGTACTTGGGTTCTCCGGTTTTAATTTTTTGTATCAGACCTACTTGTGAAGATTCTGGACTCTATGACTCTGTTGTTTCTGTGTAGTTGGCTGAACTCTATGGCATAATGCCCTGTGGTCACGTTCAGCAAAAATTTGTCCGTTACTGAGTTGAACCAGGTCTGGGCAAAAAGTTTGAGTCTTTCTCTTACTGCTACTTCAGAACCCTGCATCTGGTTCTCCTCATGCTTGGAAGCCTCTGTTGGTGTAGTAGGGTTGGTTGCTTCCTCTACCTGTGACCCATCCTCCTCAGCTCCCATTGTTTGAATAATTTCCCAATTTGTTGAAATAATTTGATTTGAATCCAAAATGTCATGAATTGTGATTTTGGAAGTAGTTGCTCTTGCTGTCTCTTCAAAGTTTTTTCTGAAATCTGTTTTTCTTAAAACCTGGAAGATAGCCTAATCTGTCCCCTGCTAGAGCTTTGCCCTCTCCTTTGCACTTAACATATTTCTCCAGTCCTGGTCCAAATACCATGTTGCTTTTCTACTGATGTTTTGTCAGCATGTTCTTGGACTCCCGATCTGCTTTCACAGTTTCAACCACAAGTGTCTTCTAGTCCGATTGATGTGGCTGTGGTACACATAGTCATTTTTAAGGTGTCCATGTCCTGGTGCATCACATATCTAATGGCCTGCATAGTGTACTCCATTGTTACCTTGCATTTGCTGGCTTTAGGAGGTCTTTTTGAACAGCCTCTAACCATTGCAGAATGTCTCTGGTGGTATATATATATATATATGGATGCCGTAGATGTCTTGGTTGCCATAATCAGCATCTTATGAGTCTTTTCGATAACATTCTCCTCTCGTTTATCAGCTGGATCATTCATGGCTGTGGTCCCTTTAGATGGGAGAGCTCTGTGGTGGCTAAGTGCTGCTATCTGCAGATCTACTGTGGGGAAAAGAGACCAAAGCTCCTGCTTGTCTCCTGGTAAAGGGTACTTACTGTTGAAACATAGAAACATAGAATTTGACGGCAGATAAGGACTGCTTGGCCCACCCAGTCTGCCCATTTCCCTACCTACTGGATAAGCTGCAGATCCTAGTTAACCAGCAGCCTAGTTCTTCCTACCCCAACCCCCTAGAATGGCCTTATAACTGTCTCATGCATGCTTGAATTCCACCACTGATTTTGACTCCACAACCTCCTCCGGAAGGCCGTTCCATGCATCCACAACCCTCTCTGTGAAAAAATACTTCCTTACCTCTGAGCTGCCCCTCCATCTTCAAATTGTGCCTTCTTGTTCTTGCACACCTCTTTTCTTGAAAGATGCTACCCTCTTGGACTTTGTTGATTCCCTTGAGGTACTTGAACGTTTCTATCATGTCCCCCCTCTCCCTCCTTTCCTCAAGGCTATACATATTAAGCTTCTTTCGTCTCTCTTCATATGTCTTCTGGTGCAGACTCTGCACCATTTTAGTTGCCCTCCTCTGGACAGCTTCTATCCTGTCTATGTCTTTTCGGAGATTGGGTCTCCAGAACTCCACACAGTACTCCAGATGGGGTCTCACCAGCTGTCTGTACAGAGGGATAATAAATACAGGTTACTCACCTGTAACAGGAGTTCTAGGAATGGTATATGTTGTTCATCCACACTTATTGGCAGGTTCCTTGCCGCTAAATCTTGCGGAAGGTCTTCAAGCTGGCTCCTCCACCCACCGGGTGGTAAAACTCTCAGCTCCGCCCCATGGCGCAGATCTGGCCGCTGGAAGCTCCGGGTTGTGCGTCCCCGAGCCGGTCGGGTGGAGTCGTGTGGATGAACAATATACCATTCCTAGAACTCCTGTTACAGGTGAGTAACCTGTATTTAGGGACATGGATATGTTGTTCATCCACACTTATTGGCAGACACCTAGCAGTTCTCCGGGAGGAGGGCAAAAGCGCACCCCAATACTTACTTGGGAAATAAGGACTGAGAACAGGCCCCAAAACCAGCATCCGGTGTGACTCAAGGTCGATGTGGTAATGGGTAATAAAGGTGTGTGCTGACTTCCAGGTAGCAGCCCTGCAGATTTCCTGGATAGGGACGTCCCTGGAAGCAGCCACCAATGCAGCAGTAGCGGGTAGAATGAGCTCTTATCCTCTGGGAGCTCCATGCCCGCCAACTTATAGCAGCGATCTATGCAGGAGGTGACCCACCTGCCTATCGATCGCTTGGCTGCAGGTCTGCCAGGTGCGGCTTCAGCGTAGGTGACAAACAGCTGGCGAACCTCTCCCCGAATTTCAGCCGTGCGCTCCTCATAATAAGCGAGCGCCCTTCTAGGGTCCAGAGTATGGAGCCTATATTCGGCCTCCGAGGTGTGATTCGGGTGGGGGCGCAGGACAACCTTGTCCCTGTGGAAGACCAGGTAAGGAGACTCGATGCAAAGTGCCTGGAGCTCTCCCATCCTTCTGGCTGACGTGATAGCCACCAAGAAGGCGGTCTTCCACGACAGGTGAGAGAGATCACACCTGTGCATTGGTTCGAATGGCTTGCCCATGAGCTTTGCCAGTACCAGCAGTAAATCCCACGGAGGTGGAGGTTCTCGCACCGGAGGGGAAATGTGATCAAGGCCTTTGAAAAAGCGCCCGACCACCTTTTCCTGCGCCACCGACTGCTTCCCGGCCCGCGCCCGGTAAGCAGAGATGGCTGCCAGGTGCACCTTTAGGGTCGTTGACCTAAGCCCTTGACTAGAAAGGGACCATAAATAGTCCAAAATGCTTGCCACAGAACAGGAGGAAGGGTCCAAGCCCTTGCCCTGACACCAAATGGAGAATCTCTTCCATTTGAAGGCGTAGCATTTCTGAGTCGACTCATACGGGGCCCTCAACAACATTGAGGACCTCATCGAAAGACCCAAGACCTGGAACTCTGCAGCTCAGGAACCAGGCCGTCAGGTGCAGGGACTGAAGGTCGGATGGAACATCTTCCCTGATTGACTGAAAGCAGGTCCGGGCGAGCTGGAAGCTGCCTGGGAGCCTGGAGCTGAGGCTGAGGAGATCTGGGTACCAGAACTGGCGGGGCCAGTCTGGGGCTATCAGGATCACCTGCGCCTTGTCCCTCCTTGCTTTGAGAAGCACCTTGTGAATCAAGGGAAATGGGGAAAGGCGTAGAAGAGGCCCGGGTCCATAACCTCAGAAGTCATCCCCTGCAGCGAGCCCTGCTGAGGGGCGGGCATGAAACAGCCTCAGCTCGTTCTCCTGGAGGCAAACAGGTCCACCTGAGGTGTGCCCCAGTGGGAGAACAGATCTTGTACTACCTCCGGCAGGAGAGACCATTCGTGAGATGCAGCCCCTATCCGGCTCAGGGCATCGGCCAGGGTGTTGGAGGCTCCTGCCACATGAATGGCTAGGAGATCCGCCTCCAGGCTGCGCACGAGTGACCAAATGCGGAGAGCTTCCTTGCATAGAAGCATGGAGCGCGTCCCGCCCTGGCGGTTCAGGTAGTACATGGTCGTGGTATTGTCCGTCTGGACTTGGACCACTTGACCCCGGAGAAACGGAGCAAAGGCGGTGAGAGTTAGGCGGACCGCGAGCTCCAGCAGGTTGATGTAGCGCCGGGACTCCCGGGACCAGAGGCCGTGCACTCGGTGTTCCCCCAGATGGGCACCCCAACCCATCAGAGAGGCATCGGTCGATAGAGAGACCGTTGGCTCGGGGCGGACAAACGGGATGCCCTCCTGCAAATGGAATGGAACGGTCCACCACTGGAGAGCGTTCCACATCTCCTGGGTCACTATCACTAGCTGGTCCAAAGGATCGCAGCATTGTGACCACTGGCTGGCCAGTCCCCACTGAAGGGGGCGCATGTGCCAGCGGGCCCAACGGACCACGCTGGTACAGGCCGCCATGAGACCCAGAAGGCGCAGGAAGTCCCGGGCAGGGCGCGATTGCCCAACCAGAAATGATTGGGCAAAGGAGGTAAGAACCTCGGCCCTGTCCGCCGGGAGTGCTCTGGCTCGAAGAGAGTCGAGCTCTGCCCCGATGAACAGGATCACCTGCTTTGGCTCGAGTTCCGACTTGGCCTCGTTGATGAGAAGGCCAACTCGAGAGCAAACCTGGAGGGCCAGATCTCTGGACCGCTCCACCTCCCGTCTGGAGGAGGCTGCTATCAGCCAATCGTCCAGGTAAGGGTACCCGGACCCTCGGCGCCGCAGGAATGCTGTCACCACTGCCATGCATTTGGTGAAGACCCTGGGAGCTGGAGATAAGCGAAGGGCATGGCTCGGAACTCAAAGAGGGATCCCTCCACTCGAAAGTGGAGGAATCTCCGATGTGACGGACGGATAGGGACGTGAAAGAACGCGTCCTGTAGGTCCAAAGAGCAGAACCACATGCCGTGTTCCAGAGATGGTATTATCTGCGCCAGAGTGACCATTCTGAAGGTTCGAGACCTTAGGAACTTGTTCAGGTCGTGTAGGTTGAGAATGGGGCGCCAGCCCCCCGTCCGTTTTGGAACCAGGAAATACCTGGACACGAACCCGGGTCTGAAGGGGTCCTCCACCTCGTGATCACCTCCTTTGGAGGAGGAAGCGATATCGGCTCGGCGAGCCACCAGTGGGCTGCGGACCTGAGGCCCCCGAGTGCGCGGCTCTGAGGCGGGGCCTGCTCGAATTCTAGAGGTGAGGCCTTTCCCACCACCTCCAGTACCCACCTGTCCATGGTAACAGTGGATCAGGCGAAAGGAAGTGTCTGAGCCGTCCCCCCATGGGGGGAACCAGGGGTGAGGTGACAGGGATGGGGGCGACACCCCTCAGCCCGTCACTGGGCAGGCTTGGAGGAGGGACCGGCCGAGGAACCTCCTGGGCCTTTACCTCCCTGCTTCCTGTCGGGAGGAAGCCGGCGGCTTGGGCTTGGGATACCAAGGTCGAGCCTGCTGGCCCTAACGTTGCTGGCCGGGGCTAGGCCGCAGAAGAAGAAAGAGCTTAGGCTGTGGCCATGGCCTTTGTCCTTCTGAGCGGAAGAGACCGAGTCCAAGGTAGCATTGGACTTCTCGATCCTCTGCAGGTGACCTTCCACCCCAGGGCCGAAGAGGTCAGTCCCAAAAGGGAACATCCGCCAACTTGTGCTGGGTATCCAGTAAGGTGGATATCCTCAGCCAAGCCGACGACGCGCGCATACTCGCGGCCGCCACAGACCTGGCACATGAGTCCCCGATGTCTAACGAGTCTGGAGCTGCTGTTTAGCCACTGCCCTTCCCTGGTCCCACACCTGCCTGACGGTAGTCTGCAGATCTCGGGAAAGATGAGGGACAACCTCATCCAGGGAGCCCAACAGGCGTGAAAAAATGTGCCATGAGGACGGGCCGAACTGGCCTGGCGAAGGCCGAGAGAGACAGCATAGACTTTCACCGGCATAATCCAATTTCTTGGATTCCTTGTGGAGGTTTATCCCACATCCTGGCGTTCGGCACGCCGGAAATGTCGGTAACCAACTCCTCGGCCGAGGGTGTTCGAAAAACTGGACAGGAAACCGGAGGGACATACTTCCTGGCCAACCTGGCAGGCGCAGGGCAGGAAGCAGGGCGCTGGCAAAGTTCAAGGCGGACCCACTGTAAGCGGCCACGGAAGGACCTCCGTGGGAGAATCCCCTTGGTCCAGAATCTCCGTGAGGGATACCTGGCCCATTTGAAAGCGGGTTCAAGCTTCATCCCGGTGGACTCCGAGATGAGTCGAAGCAACCCTAAGAAGGACGAAGGGCTATCGTCCATTGACTGTCCTCCGAGGACTCCAAGTCTATGCGCTTGGAGAAGAGGGAGGAACCATCATCGGACTCAGAAGAGTCCTCAAAGAGCTGCCTCGGCCTGAGCCACCCTCCACCTGCCGAGGTTTATCGGGAGTGAGGGTGACCGACAGCCTATGGGGCAAACCCAAAGCCGACCGAGAATTTTTGGTCGGAGCCCCAACTAATGGCTGTGGGGGCGGAGGTTCCACCAGAATCGGTGGGGCAGCTGGAATTGGCCGAACAACCGGCCTGAGAACAGGCTCCTCGACTACAACGAGGGGTTGTTTCGGCTGCTCCGGTGACAGCCACTTAATGGCCGGGGAAGACGACTGGGTCGGCTTATTCCGGTCAAAGAACTGTTGCCACATAAGTTCCTCGTACCTCCGGCGTAACTGCGCGAAGCCTCCCTCGTCCGAGGAAGCGGCCGCGCCCGCTTGCCATGATGCCAAGAGCGAGACCCGCCTATGACGGGCGGGATCAGTTGGACCGCGAGGATGTCCGAGACCAAGACTCGACTAGGCCGAGGAAGGCGAGGAGAAGTGTCGGAAATCGGCACTCCCCTCGGCTCGGACGATCCAACCGAAGGCTACGGAACCGGAGGCACAGCGAGGCGGCGGGATCCTCAACTCCCACCGGGGGAACCGGGGAGAGGAGATTCTCAGCTTCTCCAGCTGACAACCTGTCCAGCAGGTAGAAAAATCTCGACCGCGTCGACGGGAGTCTTGGCCAACTGGCCTGGCGGGGACACCGTGAAGCCAGTGGCCAAAGCTGAGGTCGACCAAGTCGACATGTCGACAAGGGAGGGGATCTTTCCCGCTCCCAAGAGCATCGACGGAGAACTTACTTTTGCTCTTTTGGACCTGGAAGAAGGTCGAAGATTGGACCCTCACCTTTGGTCGAGAGGGTCAGACAAAACTCCTTAAAAGAAGCCGAGTAAGAGGCACCGAGAGAGGCGGGACAAATGCCGCAGCGAGGTAAGCCGTAGCGCCGCCCTCCTCTTCGGCGATCATCTGCTCAAGCTGATCCGCCCGACCCGCCGCCAGCAGACACATAATTAGGCCTCTTTAGATTTCTCGGTGGAAATCTTTCGGCGCCCCAGTTGTGAACGGGCATACGGTCTTCAAGGATGTAGGCCGAAAAGGAAGAGCACAAGTCGCAGGCCTGTGGGTCGTGCTGAAGGCCCAGGCAGTAGACGCACGTGGAGTGCGGATCCGTCCTAGACATCTTCTGCCCGCAAGGGCACCTCCGAAATCCGGGAGTCGATTTGTCCATCGCAGTCACGAGGAGAAGAAGACCGAGTCTTTGCAAAACTTTTCAATTTCGAACTTTTGAAGAATTAGGAACCAGTCTTAAGCGCAAACACGTTAAGGAGGAACCTGAGCGCTAGCGGTAAGGAAGATCTGGCGTCATGGGGGCGGAGCGGGTGGGTGGGAGGAGCCAGCTTGAAGACCTTCCGGCAAGATTTAAAGCGGCAAGGAACCTGCCAATAAGTGTGGATGAACAACATATCCATGTCCCTAGAACTTCCTGTTTTCTACTTGTGATGCCTCTCCGTATGCATCCCAGTATCCCCCCAGCCCTCCTTGCTGCCCTCTAACATTGCTTGCCCACCTTTAGGTCATCTGATATAACTACCCCCAGG
Source organism: Neoceratodus forsteri (assembly GCA_016271365.2). NCBI lineage: Eukaryota > Metazoa > Chordata > Ceratodontiformes > Ceratodontidae > Neoceratodus > Neoceratodus forsteri. The sequence continues at coordinate 496,900,732 of CM057450.1, read as the reverse complement.
TCCCTTTCGATTTTTGTTGTTGTTAGTATCTCACCCCCATTGTGTACTCTTCCCCTGGGTTTTTGTTTCCCAGGTGCATTACCTTGCACTTCTTAGCATTGAATCTAGCTGCCATACATTTGACCATTCCTCTAACCTTGCCAAGTCCCTTCTCATCCTTTCCACCCCACCCTGTGTATCAACTCTGTTGCAGATCTTTGTGTCATCTGCAAAGAGACATCTTTTCCTTCAGTCCCTCTGCAATGTAAACATAAAAAGACATTGAGAGGACCAGTCTAATACTGAACCCTGCAGTGCCCACTAGTAACCCTCCTTCCTTCTGAGTGGACTCCATTTATTATTACTCTCTGTGTCCTATTCTCCATCCAATTCTTTACCCAGGCTGTCATCTTGGGACCCACTCCAAGGCTGGCTAACTTGTATATTAATCTTTTGTGTGGGACTGTGTCCAATGCCTTGCTAAAGTCTAGGTAGGCCATGTCCACAGCCCCTCCCTGATCTACTACTTTGGTCACCCAGTCAAAGAAATCTATCAGATTCGTCTGGCATGACCTTCCCGCTGTGAATCCATGCTGCCTAGGGTTCTGTGCCCCTCTGGCCTCTAGATACTCAACACTTCTTTCCTTCAGAAGTGATTCCATCATTTTCCCTATCACTGAGGTTAAACTAACAGGTCTGTAGTTTCCTGCTTCTGCCTTGCTACCACTTTTGTGAAGGGGAATCACATCTGCCCTCCTCCAGTCCTCGGGTACCACCCCATCCTCCTATGATTTGTTAAAAGGGTAGTCAGTAGTGTCACTAGTTCTACCCTTAGTTCTTTAGAATTCTGGGATGAATCCCATCAGGCCCCATTGCTTTGTCCACCTTCAGTTTTAAGAGTTCTTTCAGAACCCTTTCTTCTGTAAATGGGCTGGTATCAACTTCTGTATCCAGAGTGTTTCTACTGTTTGTTTTAGGTACCTCCCCTCTTCATTTGTAAATACTGAGCAAAAATATTTGTTTAGTATCTCTGCCTTTTCACAGTCTCCTTCTGCCCACCCTCCTTCCCCTTTATTAAGCCTCACTATCCCTCCCTTGGTCTTCCTTTGCTCCCTGATGTACCTATAAAAGGTTTTATCCCCCTTCTTAACTGAGTTGGCTATCCTTTTCCTCGGTTTGGGCCTTTGCTGTTCTGACTGCCTTCCCAGCCTCCTTTTGCTTTAACTGATACAGTTCTCTGTCCTGCTCCTTCTGCGATTCCTTGTACTTCCTGAATGCTTTCTTTTCTCTTGAACCTTCACTGCCACTTCCTTTGAGAACCATAGTGGTTTCTTACATCGATTTTGTTTTGTTTATTTGCTTCACACAAAGCTCGTTACCTCTGTGATGGCAGTTTTATTATTCCCATTGTTCTTTCACCCTCCTTCCTGCCCATTTGTTAGTGCATTCCTTAGGCACTCACCCATTTTGCAAAGTCAGCCCTCCTAAAGTCCAGTACTTTTGCCTTTGTATGGCTTGACTCTATTGCTGTGTTTATTGTGAACCATACTGTTCGATGGTTGCTAGTTCCCAGATGGCTACCCACTTCTACATCTGTGATCCTCTCTCCATCTCCATTTGAGAGAATCAGGTCTAAGATTGCTCCCTCTCGAGTGGGCTCCAATACTAGTTGTCTAAGGCATGCCCCCTGTAGGGCATCTAGAATAACTCCACTCTTCGAAGTGGCTGCTGCAACTGCACTCCAGTTAACATCTGGCATATTCAGATCACCCATCAGCAATATCTCCCTTTTTCTGCCATTCTAAGTATACTTTCTATCATTTCCTTGTCCATTTCCTCCCCCTGAGAAGGAGGTCTGTATACAACCCCTGTGCGGATTGTGGTGCCATTGCCTGTCTCCAAATTTACCCACAGTGCTTCTTCTCCTCCTCCCTGTTTGCCCTTTTGTTCTGTTGCTTTTATTCCTTCCCTTATGTAAAGAGCTACTCCTCCTCCTCTTTTACCCTCCCTGTCCCTCCTGTAGATAGTGTATCCTGGTATGTTTATGTCCCAGTCATGGTTTATGTGTACCATGTTTCTGTGACTGCCACGATATCCAGATGTTCCTCCTCCATCAAGGCCACTAATTCAGGAAGGTTGTTACCCAGACTACGGGCATTGGTACTCATTGCTCTCCATTTTTTGATGGCTTTACCTTCTGTTGCAGCATCCCCCACTGACCTTTCTACCTCGGTCTTTTTCTCATTTAGTACCCTGTTTTGTAGGGAGAGGCTGGGATTTTCCTGCTGCGTATCAGTGCCTCCCCCTTTGACTAGTTTAAAAGCTTGCCAATGAAGCATTTAAACCAACTGCTCAAAAGACTTGTTCCCCTCCTGGACAGATGCAGACCATCCTGCCAGTATAGGCTGGTGTCCCACCAGGTGGAACCCCAGTCCCCAATGAAGCCAAACCCCTGTGCTCCACACCACTTTTTCAACCATTCATTAAACTGCATGGTGCTAATTACCCTCGCCTCCCCCATGCCATTGACAGGCAGCACCTCTGAGAAGGATACTGTGTGTGCTACTTGTCTTAGGCCCCTCCCCAACTCTGCAATGTCCTCCTGCACTGCTCTAATCTCATGATGAGCCAAGTCATTTGTCCCTAGGTGGACAATTACGTCCAGCTCAGACTCCTTGCAGCTGTTCTCATGATCCTGAGGATCGCTTCCTGTCCCTCCAAGCCATGGCACCAGGCAGGCACCTTACTTCAGTTTTCCCAGCTCCCCCAGTTCTATCCCCAATAATTGAGTCCCCACCAGGAGCTGCTTCCTTTCCTGTGGTGTCCTCTGCCTCCTTCCTGTGGGCCTCCTTGTGACAGTTGTCATCAGTCTTCTCTGTGGGTGCATCCATGGGGAGCTATGCTCCCCAGAATGGTGTATGGATTGTGGGTGGAACAATTGACTGGGTATGCCTCTGTTCCACCATCCTCACCTCTCTAGGCCCACTGTGGTCAACTGCTGTGCTGCCTTCGCAACCTCTGGGTAGTGGTGGTGGCGCTGGTGCTCCCTGGATGGGAGGTTCCCTTCCTACTGTCCAGTGTGGCCTGGGAAGGTTTCCTTACTACTGTCCAGTGCGGCCTGAAGGACGGGCAACTTCTCCCTCAGGAGACAGAGAGTTGTCTGCAAATAGGGCAGCATTTCAGCCTCCAGAAAGACTCCCGGAAGACTGCTGCCCCACAGCCATTATATTGCACTACTCCCCACATGTTTATCTACTTTTATTTTGTTTGTTTTTGTGTGTGTGTGTGTGTGTGTGCGCGCGTGCGTGTGTGTGTGATTGGTTTGTTATATAGAAATATATATATTATACAATGTGTATGCTTATATTGTTAGTGCAGTGTGCTAGAGAGGATATGACAGTGATATGCACCTTGCACTCTTGAGGAAATGATGTCAGAACCTCAGGTATAAAGGAACTATTTCCAGGGGTGGGTGAGGGGTGGGAAGAGGTTGGGCCTAAACTGTGCCCTCACAAAACAATCAGCTAAAAGCTCTCAACCACAGCAGCGATGAGTGCTTTCCTGTCACCAAGATACCCTACACAACAATTTGACGGAGAAAATACCCTGCTAATCAAACAGAGAAAAATCCAGACATCCAAGTCAGACACAGGTAAACCTCTCCAGCCCCAAAACAGCCTGGCGATTTGTTAGCCACAAAGGAAAATCAAATATGCAGTTATTTCAGCCCTTCTGAGGATGCTGACAAGATAAGCAGTTTTGAAAAACCCCTTCCTGAATTAAAAACTAAAATAATTAAACACAAAGCAATACCAATGTAAAAGTAAGAGAGAGAGAGATTAGTTACAGATATCTAGCCCAATATAGTATATCCCATGCAGCTTCTCAGTTGTTTCAAAGCACACCCAGTACACAACTTGGAAGAAGATGGACTTCTGTCTGAAACAGGATCGCACCAGTAATTTATAGTAATTGATCAATGCTGAAATGGTCAAGCTAGAACAATTGACTGTGATGCAGGTCTCTCTGACTTCTGAAGACAATTTCCCCCACCTCAGGCTATGTCTGCCATCCAATTACAAACTGCAGCCTTTGCTATTTTAAAATCACACAACCACCACCAGCAAATATTGCAAAATATATTGATGCAGATTGTCACAGAATTCTAGTAACCAGTCCAGTTAGCCTCAAAGGAAAATCAAATATGCAGTTATTTCAGCCCTTCTGAAGATGCTGACAAGATAAGCAGTTTTGAAAACCCCTTTCCCTGAATTAAAAACTAAAATAATTAAACACAAAGCAATACCAATGTAAAAGTAAGGAAAACTTCTCTCAGATGTAAGCAAGAGAGAGAGAGAGAGATTAGTTACAGATATCTAGTCCAATATAGTATATCCCATGCAGCTTCTCAGTTGTTTCAAAGCACACCCAGTACACAACTTGGAAGAAGATGGACTTCTGTCTGAAACAGGATCACACCAGTAGTTTATAGTGATTGATCAATGCTGAAATGGTCAAGCTAGAACAATTGGCTGTGATGCAGGTCTCTCTGACTTGTGAAGACAATTCCCTGATTCTGGCATGATCCAGAATGACCCATTCTTTGAATAGTAGGCCCTGTCATGCCTTGCACACTGGAAAAAAGGTGGGAATTTTCTTTCTAATGAGTGGGTCTAGCTTTTATTCTTCTTGGGGAGCTGGCTCTTCAAAAATTTTATGTTTCACACACCACCCTAACAATCTCAGGGATCATACAGCAGGGACGAGTCAAGCTGCTAAATCTTCTCTCTGCTCTCCTTCTTCCTTGTGTGCACCTTCCTCATGTGTACCTTTCTCCTCAGATAAACAGTCACTGTCTGGGTTCTCAGGGTCATTGTCTCCCTCTTGCCTGGGTATTTTAGGTTTCCTCTTTGTCCCCTCCGTTTCATCTGGGTATCTTAGGGTTAACCATAGTCTCAGTCATTTCAAGTAGTTCCTGGAGCATCTCCATAATCAAAGTGTGGAAGTTGAGTCTTCCAAATTGTCCTCTGTTGATGTGCCTGAAGCTACATTGTCTTCCTGCGGGTCACTGTCGACCAAGCAAAGAAAACATAGGTCACCTGTTTGCTGACTGGATAGGAGGAAATTGGGGTATTTCCTGTGGACTCTTTTGTTACAACCCATCTCAGGGAAGTTGAAAAGTCCAGTAAATATGAGATGAAAAAAGAAATCTTCGTCCAGGGCTTGACTTTGGTCACAAGTAACACAGAAAGATACCGATGACAGAGAATCCATCACAGAAGATGTCAACAGTAAAGGGAGGTTGGACACTCAACAGAGGAGTAAGACATCCCAAGTGGCTCCCACTGTGGTCATATCTTGGAGCCCTCAACATAGAAAATCTCAAGCCCAAACTGAGAAACATGTAATAAACAGCAATATCGACAGCCTGAGCCCCTTCAAGAGGCAACCTGAATGCCCAGAACCAGCACAGGGTACGAATTTGAACAAGCTACCTTTAAAAGCATGAAAAACAAGTAGCCACTAAACTATATAAATGCCATGTGGCTCCACAAAACAGCTGCTGTTCAACCTGCACATGGCTATCTGAAAACAGCACCAGAAACAAACTGCTAACCAATGAGAACAGAAACAGAAACTGAAAACAAAATGATGAACTAGAAAAAAAAAAACAATACTGCTGGCCCCTACAGACCTGAGAGCTCATCTCTCAAAATGGCATCCACCACTTGGCCCCTCAATATGGCTGCTGGAAGTTCCTGCAAGTTCCAATAGCTTCATCTTATAAACAGTATGACCCAAGAATCCCAGGGTGCTGAGGGAACTGGCGGATGTCCTGGCAGTCCCTCTAGTGGAGCTTTTCAACATCTCTCTGAGGACTGGGTGGGTGCCCCAAGACTGGAGGGTCGCCCATGTTGTGCCGATCCACAAGGGGGGGGGTCAAGAGAGGAGGCAGAAAATTACAGGCCCGTTAGCCTGATATTGCTGGTCGGCAAGGTGATGGAGGGTATTGTCAAGGAAAGGCTAGGGGGGGTTACTGGAGCAAACTGGGTACTTGGACAATAAGCAGCATGGCTTTATCATGGGAAGATCCTGCCAGACAAACCTTGTTGAGTTCTTGGGTGATGAGGGCCCTGGACCAGGGTAGGCCAATGGACGTTTTTCTGTCTTTCTTTCTGGATTTTAGCAAGGCATTTGATTCAGTACTCCACAGTGGCCTGCTGGCTAAGCTGATGGAAATGGGGGTAGGGCGACAGTTGTTAAGATGGATAGGAAATTGGCTCTCTGAGCGTACTCAGAAGGTGGTGGTTGGAGGGTTAGCTGCATCCCCAAGGTGGGTTACTAGTGGGGTTCCCCAGGGGTCAGTGCTGGGACCACTCCAATTCAATGCCTATGTCTCAGACATCAGGAGGGGGATCAGGAGCGAGATGAGTCTCTTTGCAGATGACTCAATGCTGGGTGCAGTGGTGGATGAGGAGGAGGGCAGGGTGACCTTGCAGGAGGACCTGAAGGCTCTGGAAAGGTGGTCAGGAAAATGGAAACTAAAATTCAATGTGGGGAAGTGCAAGGTTCTGCACCTGGGAGTCAGAAATCCGGGCCAAGGGTATACCCTAGGAGAAGACATGATTCAAGTCACGGAGGGGGAGAGGGACCTGGGAGTAGTGGTAGATGTCAAAATGAACAACTCAGAGACCTGTAGGAGGACAGCGGTAAGGGCAAATAGGATGCTGGGATGCATCGCCAGGGGGGTTACCTTCAGAAAGGTGGAAGTGATCCTTCCATTGTACAACTGCTTGGTTAGGCCACAAATGGAGTATTGTGTGCAGTTTTATAGACCACATTTAAAAAGGGACATTACACTCCTAGAGAGGGTCCAAAGGAGGGCAACCAAAATGATCTGGGGCCTGGGGGAAGAGGAACTATGCGGAGAGGCTCAGGGAGCTCGACATGTACCCCCTAGAGGAGAGGAGGGACGGGGGGACATGATACAGGTCTTTAAGTACATGAAATGGATCAATAAAGGAGGCCCAGTCAGGGTGCTCCAAAGGAAGGAGGGTGGGGCAACGAGAGGTCATGGGTGTAAGCTGGAAGGGGGCAGGCTCAGAGGGGAGAGAGGAGGAGATGTTATTTCACTGAAAGGGTGGTGGAGCCATGGAATGCACTGCCCAGCGAGCTGGTAGAGGTGGAGACTGTGGACGAGTTTTAATGGGGGTGGGACAGGTACAGGGGAGAGTAAATCTGACCAGGCTCAGTACAGGTGGAACATCTGGGACTGGGGACAGTATAACCCAAGGGGGGGGGGAACACCAACATCGACCCTCAGTGCAGGTGCTGAAAATTGAGCAGACTCGAGAGACCGTTAGACCTATTCTGCTGGCATTTTAGTATGTTAGTAAGAACAAAAGAGGAAATCTCAGTGCCCTGATGATCTGCAGGAAATATATGGAGAACCAGAACTTAAAATGAGGCCCCTGGCCCTCAGAGATGAAGGAATAAGACTCTCTCTTTTATGATAACCATAGAAGGGGCTGTGGTAGAAACTGCAGCAACTGGACACTCAATTGGCCCCATGAAAGATGACTACCAAAATCTGAGCATCTCGTGAAATCTTGGTGCCATCTTAGCTGCTGTTCCTCCAGTGATCACATACCATAGCAGTGTTCCACACTGTGTGAAAATATAGAGCGGTGGTAATGGGGAGGAGCCACAGAGGGCGGGGTCACCGAGGTGGAGCTACTGGTGGGCGGAGTCAGTAGGGATGCAATAAATGTATAAGAAACAAGAAATAAGGGTAATATGATGATCTGGAGGCCGTAGTGTGCAGTAGCAAAAGAAAAGTGTGATAAAACATACTGGAGAACCTCTGCATTCTAGTTGCAGGCCAGGCAACAGTTTGTGAGAGTCTTGACATTTTGGTGAGGCCATACTACAACTCTTTACTAGTGCCTGCAAGGCCAAGATCTAATCTTTGGTTTTGCAGTCCTGCCCAATGAGCTGCAGCTTCCAAATAAGGGAAACTGTCAACATCAGGGCCCTCAATTGAGATAAGCATAAGTGCATTTAGCACACTGGCACTTAATCTATTTAGTTTCTGTGTTTTTATTCGATTCAGTGCAGAAAACCCCCTCTCACAATCTGCAGTTGACATTGGTATTATTGCCAGTTCTGCCAAAGTAGATATGTTTGGATACAGGTCTACATACTTAGTAGTTAGAGTGTGCAGCACATCAGAAATAGTCTTAAAGGCCATCTTTTCCATGAACATGAGATTACACAGGGGAAGCCCATTCCAGTGCAGAAGCATCTACATCCACAATAGTAGCATACTGACCAAGAATAATCTCAAAGCTACCATTACCATACCCTTCCAACTCTTCAAGATCACCTTCAGGTATCATGCTGGGGTCAAAGATACTAACGCATCCAAAAGTTCTGTGCTTGGAAACCTTTGCTCAATTTGAGCAATTAGGGCCCTAATAAAGTTGTCATGCACAGAGGTTCTGAAATGATTTAACTGTGGTTCGCTAAATGGCAAGTTCAGGCTACTATCATTCAGGAGTACTAGTTCAGCCGAAATGGAGGAGAAGTACTGACCAGGTACCAGTAGGCGTGCCCTAAGAATCTCTAAAGTGGAATGTAAATGTCTCTTTATATCAGTAAATTTCAGAGCTGATGTTTGAAAGCATTTAGATAAGATGCTAAGGTGTTGAAGTATGCCACACATCATGCATAAAATAGAGAAAAACTCCCAGTTTTCCACCATTTTAACTCGGCCCACAGCCTGGGGATCATGCCTTTCAGAGGCCTCTCTATGCAGGGACGTAACAACAGATGGGAAAATCTTCCTTAGTGTGTCACATGCTGCATCATGGGACAACCACCTAACTGCTTTTGCCTGTTTAGGCTTTAAAACAGGGTTTTCCATTGCCTGCTGAATTTCTTTCAGGGCAACCATGCAAACAGCAGAATTTTCATAACATCTGTATAAGTGATCTAGTGTTTGATTAAACTTTTTAATGGCGTTCACTTCATTTGCTGCTGCCTTTACAGCCAAGGCTTCCCGGTGAGCCATATGGTGATTTTCAACAAGAATTGGGCTGACATCTTTCAGCTTTTTAGCCACCCCATTTGCCTGCCCAGCATAACGGCTGCTCCATCACTGCCTAACACTGCAAGGTGATCAACCGAGATTTGATTGTTATCAGAGAACTCCAGCATTTTTTTAACAATTGTGTCTGCCTTTCCATCAATTAGTTCCTCAAGTCCCAGGAAAGAAACTCTGGGTTTCCCTTCTTTGCAGTACATACCTTACAAAATGAGCTGCTTCATAACAGCAATATCAGTTGTTTTGTCCACCAAATACGAAAAAAATTTGGCAGCCTTCAAATCTGTAAGAACTGATCTCCTGACAACCTCACCCAAAGATAGAACCATTTCTCTGACAGTTCAATCAGAACAATATTTAACAGCATCAGCAATATGTATATTATCTAGGTATTTGCATCCCAATGATTTGGCGAGATCCAGCAGTGAGCCATATTTCGTTGTGTAAGGCAGCTCATTTTTTATTAGCCAGTACATGCAACGAAGGGATGCCACAACAGCTTCTTGTTCCAGGGTCAGGGCCTGCTGCATTGCCTGCTCTATTCCACCTTTTGACGCTGAAATTCTGCAGTTAGCGTCCAGTTCAGAAGCAACAACATGAACTGAACTGTTCTGATGCCTTTTTATAGCATCTTCTCTGAATGTCTTGCACCCACTGAGTACCCAAACTGTTCCTGATTTGGGCATCTGTTTATGTTTTATGCAAAATGCACAAAACATGCCACCATTTTCTTTGTGCTGTAACCAACAGTATTTGTTAAGCCAGCCAGTATAAAAGCCTGTTGCTCTATGCTTAGAGGTGTTTTTTTCTGTATTACAGGAGGAGGTGCAGGGAGACTCTTGGACATCGATAACGACTGGAGCAACCGGCACTGTGATCTCACGATGGTCGTCTTGATCAGATTCAGGATGTTTCCATTTTTGAGTTAATTTGAAGCCAAAGTTAGTTAGTTTCTGCATTGTGGATTATATCAATAAAGCTTTTTCCTAAGTGTGTTGTGTTATTATTTTGTCAGTAAAACAGAATGAGAGTTTGATAATGGCAGGACAGGGAACGGCAGACCCACTGGACGTACCGTTTGGATTCCTGTTTTTCCTTTTCCTCACACACAAGTAATTATTTTTTTTTTGTGGTCAACAACAAAATTTAGCACACACAGAAAAGGGACTCATGTACTGGCAGGACAGGGACCGACACACTGGTCACAGCAATGGAGCCCTGTTTTTTTTTTTCCCCTCACACATAAGTAATTTTTTTTCTTGTGGTCAACAACAAAATTTAGCACACACAGAAAAGGGACTCACGTACTGGCAGGACAGGGACTGACAGACTGGTCACAGCAATGTTTTTTTCCCTCACACACTAATAATATTTCGAAATCCTGTTCCAAGTATCTCACCACCACCAAAACTCTACAATACTGTGCACTTTTTTTGGCCCACCCCAGTACATAACTTTTATTTTTTCCTTAATGCAGCTACCTTCAATGGCAAATGAATCAGAGCTGCATGGGTAGTGACTCTATTGAAGAGACCATGCAATCTCCCTCCCTTCCCCCCTCACACACAGCACCCTTCCCTTATTGCAGTCTTCTTGTAAATATAGATAGTTTTCTATGAGAGTCCTCAGGAAAATAAACTGTTTTTTACTATACTTTTGAAAATTAAGCTGACTGCTGACAGAATTTCAGTCACAACTGCCAACTCAAACGATCGATCCTTATGCTTTCCACCACACAAATGCAATGGCAAAAAATCTTCAAGTGGCAGCAGACTACCGAGATGGGACTTACCCCAGTGGTGTAGCTGCTCCACTGATAGGGTGTCTGTGCCATCACTCCTGGGGCATGTTCCCTCATTGGATCCTGCGTTTTGTTCTTCCAGTGGTCATCTGACACACCAGAAGATATCCCTCGTGATTGCCGAGAGACCCGACTGCATCGTCCGTTACTGCAGCTGCGCACATACACACAGATCGTGCCGGATTCCATTTGGCTGGCTATCTTTGTTCTCACACATGCACAGTTTCCTCAATGCGCAAGAACGCTGCCCCATGTTGCTAAGCGACCACTCCTCCATGTACCCGTGCTCGCGTGCGAACTCTGAGCGCATTTAAAGTGACACACTTAAAGTAAGAGAGGCGGTCATACAGTTTGAGAGGCGGCATTCTGAAATAGCGTAGTGGCCCGCCTCTCACTTTTAATGAATGGGGAACACTGCATAGCCAGGAAATTAAGAGCTGTTCAGGCAGCGGTGACCACCTACTAGTGAATGCACCACAGTCAAAAACCTAAACCAGGAAAAACTCTAACGGCTCTTGGAGCAACCGTAGGATTGTTGACCACTGTCCTGATCAAGACCCCCTTCCCCCACCCCCTCCTCCCAATCCCTCGTGGTCTGATCTTCCAGAAAAAAAAAACAACCTTGGCAAAATGAAATAAAAACTGTCTCTCTTAGCCTGGTCAAGCATAATGCAGCAGCACTGCAGAAACAAAATAAAAGTGGCCAGCCAAACATGCTGCATGCGACAGCAAGGGAGAGGCAAAACTGCAGGGCCCCTAGCTGCCACACTCCAACAGCCGTTCACAAACAGATGAGAACCCCTAAGCCACAGATGAAAAAAGGGGAACCGCTGAATGGACATGAATCATCTGTGGGACACAGAGGCATTGGGTAAAGGCCATACATGAGGTAAACTCCAAACCAGTGTTTCATTCTTGTTCCTCTGTAAAGGCAACTAGAGTAAAGAGAGCAGGAAAAAACAACAACAAAGCAAACCAAGACATTCAGTAAGCAGCAACAGAATAGGCAACAAGGTGTACCAAAGGGAAGCAGACAGAAAGTGGGGTCAAAAACAAAACCAGAGACAAGGTGGAGAACACTAACCAGCACAAAACAAAGCCCACACCCTGAAAGGCTTGGGGAGGGGGTAGCACAACAAAGAACAAAATGAAAATATGTCTAAAACTTCAGAATAAAAAGCCTGAACAAGCTACATACACTTTAAAAAAAAAAAATAAACTGAAACCCACAAATTCAACTGCAAATAAGCCAAAAAATTACAGAATTCTAACCTAAACATGATCAATTGGCAGGGTGCCAATACAGAATGCAACCAGCCTAGTCAAATGCACAAACTGAACTAATCCAGAAGCAAATGGTTTGATACCTTCTATTGGACCAACATAGATGTTACAAAAAGAAAACAATGTCTATGCTTTCGAACCAACCAAGTCCTTCCTTGGGGAGTTAATGACAGTTGTTCAGAGAGTCACAATCTATTAACATCCAGATCATACATGAACAAACAAACAAACAAAAAAACATTTTCATTGGTTTAAAGTACTCATTTCAAAAAATCACAGATTTAAATGGAATGAATAGCATTCCATTTGCTTGCTACTACTGAGAATCTTTTCAAGGTCAAATGACATCCAAATTAGAGAAGCTAAACACTCAAGTAGACTAAACCTCTAACTGAAATAATTAATGAATGAGTGTGTTATGAGAATACATTCAAAATTAAAAGAAAGACCCTTAGATTTAATACCACAGATGTCCAAGTTTATGTATATTCATATGTCTTATTTGTCTGAATTTGTTGGGTCACACCTGTAAATGGATTTAATGTCCAGTGTGCCCACCCGTTAAGCATAATAAACAACAAACAAACAAGTTAAAACTTGATAGTACTGTATGATAAAAAACTGTACAACAAAAATTAATGGAGGGAAATAAGAGGGAATAAGAAGAATGTACCTAGTATGAACAACTGTTTAAAACATTCATACAGAATTAAACCTATCTGTAGATATTTTCTAAACTGTACTCTCAACCAGTTAGCACACACTCCGTAAACAATAAAACCTACAGTGCTGTAACAATATTTTCTACAAGATAATATCAATTGTCAATATTATTGCCAAATAAAAAACAAATCTCTCAAGGACCAGCTAGAAAATTAGTTCATGCATCTTAAAATGTTCAAAGTTCAATAATGAGTCAGTATATAATCAATTAACTATACAAACAGAAATGTCTTAAGAATCAGTAATTGTCTCTTGGACCAAATTAAAGTTCCACACCAGAACCAGATCTTGGACCAGAGGTGCAGAAGTAGAATACCTTGGAGAAATGTGTGGGAAACCTCAAGCTAGGCCACTATCTTGCCATTGGTGAGGGCCTGAAAAGCAGACACTGTGGCCAAGTGGACAGTAATGGAGGAATACCCAAAGCCTGAGTCTGTAAGAGACCAGAAGTAGTCCAGAATGAGACTTACCAGACACGTAAAGGGGTCCAGATGATAGGTAGTACACCCCACTGTAAAACATTTCCATTTTGGTGAGTAGGTGTACCATGTAAATGGCTTCAGGGTCACCAGTGGAGGGAGTGGGACAGAGGCACCAATTGCTGAAGCAGAGAGAGCCAAATTTGTCTGAGGTAGTATGGTGTCACCAGAATTAGAGTGGCTGATTTGGCCCTCAGCTTGACCAGAACCTTCTGTATGTGAGGGAATGGGGAACATTGCACATGAATCTCTTTTTCCAAGAGAGGGACAACCGGTGTCACCAAAAAACTCTAAGCCCTGGAGTGAGCGAGCAGAAACTCTTCAGTTTTCCATTGTATGGAGACACAAAAATGTCTCTGTTTTGGTGACCCCACTTTATGAATAGGTTGTCTATGATGGAGTCCAAGAGTTCCCATTCATGGCATAGCACCTGAAACCAACTGAAATGATCTGCAAGGGCCTTAAGGGTACTGGGCAAACAAATGGCCAATAGGAATGCGTGTTCCACAGCCCAGTGCCAAACTCTCATTGCTTCTCTGTAGAGAGGATACGAGTGAACTCCACCCCGATGGCTCATGTAGTACATCACTACAATGTTCCCTGTATGGATAATAGCTGAGGACTTGGATAGAGGGTGGTGAAAGCCTGAAGGCCAAGCAGAAATGCCCTCATCTCCAGGCTGTTGCTGTGCAGAACTACATCCAAGGGGGACCGCTGGTCCTGAATCCAGAAGGGGCTTAGATGGCTGCTCCTGCCTGAACCCAAGGCAACCATCATCACCAGGAGAAGGGCTGGATGGAGAAAGGGAGCTCCCACCTCGAGGTTGGTGTGGTCCAACCACCAGATCAGGGAATGATAGAGCAGAAGGTCACTGCTATGAGACACTCCAGCTTATCGGAATGCTGAGCCCACTGGGCATGAAGGAAGCATTGTGGAATCCTCACATGCAGACACAGTAGTGGAACAATTAGAGTGGCAGCAGCCATGAGCTCTGTGATCCAAAAGAGACATCTGTCCAAGACATAGTCACTGGAAGAGAGCCGCTGAGCCTCGGCAACCAGTGCCATGGTGTGGTCTGAGAGAAGGAAACCCATGATCCACATCGGTTTCCAGAAAAGCTACTATATATTAGAGGCACTGGCAAACAGTTAAAAATGATTTCAGCTCATTTTACTAGAATACCCCACCGGTTGAACAGTTGTCTTCTTCAGAAAGTGTGTGCTTTATGGCCTCCCTTGACATGGCCATCAGAAGCCAATGTTCGATATATGGGAAGACATGCAGGCCCTCTTGATGGAGGCCATAGACTTCCACAGGTAACTGTAATATTGAATCACGTGTCTGCAACCACTGTAAAGCACTTGGTAAAGACAAGTGGGACAGATGACGAACCAAAGGGCAAGACTGCAGATCCTGATATGGAGGTAAGCATCCTTCATATCCAGAGCAACCATCCAATCCCCTTTCAGAAGCATGAAGAGGACGGACTACAGAGAGACTCTTCAAAACAGCTTTAATTTTAAAAACAGATTGAGGCCTCAAAGGTCTAGGGTGGGCCTTAAATCCTCAGTCCATTTTGGTACCAGAAATAATAGCCCAGGTTCATTTTGGCAAACCGGGATGGGCTCTATGGCCCTCTTGCTGAGTAGGGTTTGAACCTCCTCTAGCAGGAGAGCAAGATGTCCTTGAGGGTAACAACTGGCTAAAGGAGGGTTCACAAGAGGGGCAAAGAAGAGCTGTACGGTGTGCCTCTCTGAACTACCTCCAACACCCAAGCTTTGGTAGTAATCTCCCTCCACTTTGATAGGAAGAGCAAGATATGGCTTCCTACTTGTACTCCTTGGGGCACTGAGATAGGAAAAAGAGGAGGGGAGTCAGGAAGTGCCAGGGTGGTGGGAGAGCCACTGATACCTGCTCCATTGGTGATCCTCGCATGGGCACTGGGAGGCAGTCTAGCTTGAGTCAAGGAGACGTAAGGCCTCTGGGAGCTATGACAGGGACCCCTAGAGCAACTCCTGCCAGGATGGGCATAGGGACTATGAAAAAAGCCCCTGCCCCTCCCCCAGGGCTTAGGGTTCAGAGTGTGCAGAGACATCAGAGTTATTTTGGATGTCTGAAGGTCCTGCATGGTGGACTCAACATTGATGCCAAAAAGTTGCTTTCCTCTAAAGGGGGCATTAAGGACCAACTACTGGATATCAGAGGCAAAGCTATCAACATACAAACAAGATTGATGATGCAGACAAACGCCATAAGAAGCCACATGGGCAGTCGCATTTGACACATCATAGGCAGATCATAACAGGTGTTTGATGGCCTCCCAACCATTTAGCAACTATTTGTTGGATCATTATTTTATCAGAGCCTTCTGGTAGCTTTTCAGCCATGGTGGTCATAGACTTTCAGAGGCAGTTTTACTATTAAATCATATATGCTTGGTAACTGGCAATTTTTACTCCAAGGGATGCTGAAGCATATGCCATTTTCCCCAAAACATCCAGTTTTCATGACTCCTTATCAGGAGGATGAGAGCTCATGTATTTCAGAGCCTTTGACCTGTCATGGGCAGCCATAGTCACCACTGAGTCAGTTTCTATTTGACAGGAATAATATGACTTGCTAGAAGGTGCTGGATACAGTTTGTCCACCTTCTTTGGAACTGCAGTCAGGGCAGAGGCTATGTGCTAGGCAATCAGAGTGGCATCACCCAGAGCTGAATGTAGTTGAGGGATAAGGAAAGTAGGGAAGGAAGGCCCTTCTAGGAAGAACTCCTATAGATTCTTCTTGGAGGAATCCTTCTTCTCTGCAATAAAGCCCAGTTTGACCTGGACCTGCCTGAGGAAAGTCTGAATAAAGAAATCCTCAGGAGGTGACCATGGATTGTTCTTTACACTCTACTCACTACAGGAAGACAAAAAAAAAAAACTGAACCCTACTACATCTAGGAGATCTAGCCCTTCCTCCATGTCTTCATCCTCCTCCTCCATGTATTCTGCATTATACTGCAGTTCCTCAACATTGACAGCAACAGGTAGCAGGTCGATGGGTCAAGGAAGCAAAGAAGGAGGGACTATCAATTGCTAACAGTCAATGGAGGGCAATCTCTGCCTCACATTATGGCAGGCAGAGAGAATTGCTGCGTTGTCTACTTCAGCGATAGTGGCAGCTCCGAAGGCACTGATGAGGATGGTGTCAATGACTGAGGCAATGGCATAAACCTTTGAAGGAGTTCCAACATTGTTTGATACAGAAGCTGAGCATCAATGGACCTCGGACAGGGTATCAACGATAGAATCATTGACAGGACAGTGCCCAACAATGCTACTGGCTGTAAATCCTCCATGGGAGAGTAGACCCCATGCCAGACCCTGACCTTGGTGTCTGAGAGATGGGTCGGGGGCAACAGAAACAGAGGTCTTCGCCTGGGTCCTGCTTTTTTTTTCAAGTGGATTACTTCTTTTCTGTGGAGATCAGGATCTTCCAGGAGAAGCAGTCATTTCTGAATCAGCCATGGACCACAGAAAATGGTGAGTTGACAGCAAACTAAAAAGGGAGAGAGTGGTTGACAATTGTGAAGCCATCTTCGAC
Source organism: Neoceratodus forsteri (assembly GCA_016271365.2). Taxonomy (NCBI): domain Eukaryota; kingdom Metazoa; phylum Chordata; order Ceratodontiformes; family Ceratodontidae; genus Neoceratodus; species Neoceratodus forsteri. The sequence goes on along the minus strand of CM057450.1, from coordinate 496,883,772 downwards.
ACACCTTGCTTCTGCTCTCTAACCTTGATTTTTAAATACAACTCTAAGGCGTTCCTGTGAAGTCTTCTATTGGCCTGGTTAAAGCCCTGACAAATGTTGCAGTACTTAACACTGTGAACGAGTCTTAGGCAGAGAATGCACACTGAGTGGTCACTGTGTTTGTAGCTCTTCATGTCACCGCAACAATATCAGAACAGTTCTTCTTTCGGCGGTGGCAGAAAAGTTTTAAAATATCAAACTATGACATAGCAGTGTTAGCGATACTTGCAAAGTTCAATGGTGCTCATCAGCAGTGGAGGACCGATGCGCAGTTGACGGCTGGAGAAAGAACTGAGGCATGCTGGGGACATCCATATTATATAGGTGACAATAAGGCATGTGGATGTGGTTATCCCCAGCAGGCAAACAATTTCCAGGTAGTCCTGATACTGATGGTTTACAGTTCCATGATGTGGCTCAAATAAGTAGTAGTAAAATATTTTATTTTTTTACAGGAATGGCAGGTAATCACACCATTAGAACCATAGGTCATATTTGCAAGGTGGTCCTGTGTATAGAATAAAATTACAGTAATAAAATAGTATTACTAAACATGCAAACAAATTCCATACAGTCCATGGGGCAATTATAAAGGTGAACTGAATGATGCACAGGGACAATAGGGTAATATTTTACAATTATATAAATTTCAGACATACATTAACTAGTTTGTTTACACACATATTCATATTTGATGCAGTTATCCATTTGATATGCAATGCAATTTAATTTATAATTCTTTCTATAGTGTTTTCTCCTTGTTTTATGTACGTCCTGATATCGGGTGTTCATGCCGCACTTCAAGGAGCCCTCCCTACTTGCTGCCCCCTCCTGCCTATGCAGCCATCCAACCTCCACCCAGTGGCAGTGGTACTATGGGGGGGTACACGGGGACAACCTCCCCAGGAGAGGAGAACTGCCAGTAGGCTGCTCAAACCTGCTCTGCCTCCCCCCAAGCTGGCTCCCCGATGATCCGAGGTTGTTCCCAAACCCGGGTCATCGGCATGATGCGAGGTAAGGCATGATGCCTCAACGCTCTGTGCCACCATGCTGGCTCTGATATATAATGCAATTTAAGTTCTCGTTTTAAATGTGTAATAACAAGTTTTGAGTTTCCCGCCACTTCTTTAATAGTATGGTTTAAAGAGTCCCAAAGAGCCATGGCAATGTAGAGGAAAGTCATATCAGCATATTTGTTTATTGACCTAGGAGTTTAAACTTACTTGTTTTACTTCCCCTCAAAGCATATTTATTTTCTCCTTTATGCAATTTTTCAAATAAGTACAGAGGCTTTTCAGACTGTATAACGTTGTGTATCTGGTTTCCCCATTTAAGTTTCTTTCTATTTTCAAGGGTTGTCCACCCTAAAGCAGTGTATAGTGTGTTTTAAAATCACACTTTGGAATAAATCTGGCTAAACAATTGTAAATCACTTCTACTCTGGTCAATGATATTTTGTTCGCTGGTCCATATACGTGGTCACCATACTTTAAGATTGGCATCAGCAGTTGGTTGACTACTAGTTTTCTCAAATGATGGTTTATACAAAAACTAGTATGTCTAAACGCTCAGAGTCTGCTATTGACTGTTTTAATAAGGGAGATGTCCTTGAAGATTTATTTTTCCCTACCTTTTACACTTTGGCAATCTGCAGCTCTGTGTTTGTCATTACTCTTCTAACCATGACCCTTGCATCTTTGCCTACCACCATAACCACAACAGTATTCTATTACAAAACCGCAGAGAATAACCAGCCCTGTGAAGTCAGATCAATCATTTTTATACTTACATATTCCTGCACTCCCTGTTCTCTCGATACTTGCATACTCCTGAATCCCCGTTCTCACAAGGTTTGCATATTCCATCACCCCCGTTCTCTCCATACTTACCTATTCCTACACTCCCTGTTCTCTCCACAGTTACAAAGTCCTAAACATCAGTTCTCTCCATATTTACATATTCCTGCACCATTACGCACTTCAGACTTCATATTCCTACACCACCATTCTCTCCATATTAACATATTCCTGCACCCTCATTCTCTTTAGCCTTCATATTCCTACACTCGCTACTGTCTACATAGTTACAGATTCCAGCATGCCACGATTTCTTCTAACTTATAAAATGGCAAGAAAAAATCTAGAAATCTCATTGGCCAAGAGACATCAGCGGACTGTACATTAAATCTCTATATATGCACAGTCATCTTGGTCCTAAACCACATCACACAATGAGCAAATCAGTCCTCATATAACCAGAACTATCTTCCATCAGTCCCCCTTCAACCAGATCTGATCTTCCATTATAAACATGGCTGCTACCTTTACACTGTAAAAAAAAATTCAACTGGGCACTAAAAATAAAACTACCTTAAATAAAAAATACAATAAATTAAATGTTGTTTCCCTGATCACCACACTCAAGTATTGTTTATAGTTTTCATTAGAACTGTTTGTTTACTAACAGTGAAAAATCGCCCTTCTGTCTTTACCTGCTCATCAGGGAAATCTCTTATGCTTGCCCTGACAGTGATGTAATTGAGTCTCTGGCTCTAAAACAGGCATTTGTTGTCTGTGTGTACAGAATGTCAGGAGAGTAACATTCTACAAGTGGAATAGAGCAGAATTTTGAATCCCTGTATTCCACGGTAAACATTCCATGATAAACATTCTATGTATTGAATAAGGGGAAAAACAGAAAAAAAAAACAGGATGAAGAAAGTAGGCAAAACAGTAATACTTTATAAACAAAAAGAAAAGGTGAGAAAACACAGTTAAATAGGCAGAGGCAGACCCAAACTTCCCAAATATAGGTACATTGCTGATGTTAATAAAAGCACGTACATTTGAATCTTATATAGGAGTTTTCAGGTGAAATCTACCCCCTTGCTCACCAAAAAAAAGGCAACCTGGCAGGTTTACAGTTGTTTTTTTCTTACTAAACTTTCACCTCAATCCTATAGTAGTTTTCCTTTTATGCACTAGACCACAGTACATAAGTAAAAAACAAAAATAAAGAGATGGTTGCCTTCAATTGGACTATATAACTACAGTGTAATGAAAAGTAAGTTTTAAACACTGATTATGTCTTACAAATGTACAGATGTAACAGTACATTTATATAATATAATTTACATGTGACAGAGAAAATGTTTATTTTCACCCAACTCTACTAATAAATACTTTTATTGCAAAGTACTGTACTAGTTAACCTATTGCTGACACATCCTATTTTATGCATTAGTAGGGACTACTTTTTTCAGTTTTTAGATGTTTTAGAGGTAATATATTGTACACTCTTTTAAAAATAGTAAATAAGTTTTAATCCCTATCAGAGTAAATCAAACTAATTCTTTTATGATGGTGGCCCATTTTATAAGTGTGATAAGCCACTCCAGGGTGTGCATTAAAGGATTTTAATGCACTTCCCAGGGACTTAAGGTCACTCGACTTTCAGCCTCGTACCTTAGCACACCCCTGGGGCATGCATTAAAATCCTTTAATGCACACCCTGTCGTGGCTTATTACTTACTTATTGTGGTGAATTGCACCCCTCAGATGCACCTAAATTGCTTTTCTGTTCTGAGTCCAAAAATATTTGTTTCTTCATGTTAATGTCTTGCATGCACTAGCAAAACAGGATACTTTTAAAAACATATGAACATATCAATGTTGCCAGCAGCAAAAGGCCAAACGGTCTAGTCTGCACATTGCAGATCCCATGGATTTGCGTTTCCATGATGCTGCACACCTCCTCCCCTGGCAAACATACTCTCCTCTTGATTGTGTCCCACCCCCTTTTAAAATCCCCCACCTGTTTTCTGATTAACTACCTCCTCTGGAAGCTCATTCCTCTGAGCCACAACCCTCTCAATGCAGAAGTGCCTTCTAACCTCCTTCCTGAACCTCCCATGCACCAGTTTGCAGCGGTGCCCTCTCACTGAATATCAAGATATCCCCAAGCTTCAACTGGTTTTTACTTTTGAGGTACCTGAAGGTGTCAATCACATTCCCTGGCTCCCCTTTCTCCTCTCACAAGTACATGTTTCGGTTCTCTGACCTTTTCTCATATGAAAGACCATGCTGACCCTCAATCATCTTCTTAGCCCCCTCTCTGTGCTACCTCCAGTTAGTGTATGTGCTTTTTTAGGTAGGAACACTAGTAGTGCACCACAGATCTGTACAATTGCAGTATGACCACCTTCCTTCTAGTGGTAAGCCCTCTAGGTATGCAACCCAGCATCTGGTTCACCTTAGCCACTGCCTTTTAATACTGCATAGATGGTTTTAGATTACTTGTGCTTGCTATTCACAGGTCCTTCCCTTTTATGACACTGTGACCATCACACTCCTTGGTCTGTATTCAGCCCTTGGTTTCTTGCATTCTGTGTTCAAGACCTTACTTTTTTGCACTGAACCCCAGCTGCCATATACCAGACTACTTCTTTAACGTTGCCTGATGTTCTTTCAGATCCCTGATGCCCTCTTTCATGTTTACCCTCCCAGACAGCTTGGTGTTGCCTGCAAAAACACAGATTTTGCCCTTAATGCTGTCACCAGTGTTGTTTATGAACACATTGAGCAGAACTGGCCTAAAGACTGACCCCTGCAGAACCCCATTAGTGACCTTCATTAACCTTGACAGCTCCCCACTACCATCCGTTGCATCCTCCCCCAGCCAGTTTGCCACCCATTTGGTTAATTTTTTATCCGTGCCCAAGTTTTTCAACTTTTAGATCAACCTCATATGGGGGACAGAGTCAAAGGCCTTACTGAAGTACTGGTACAGCATGTGTACTGCCTGACCTCTGTCCACAGCCTTTATAAACCAGTCAATTAAGGTGGTTAAATTTGTTTGGCATGACCTCCCTGTCAAAAATCTGTGCTATCATCCTGGAGCCCATTTGTCTCAAGGAATTCCACCAACCACTCTTTTAGGATGTTTCCATCAGCTTGCCAACTACAGATGTCAAGCTGACTGGTCTGCAGTTTCCTACTTTGTACCTGGCCCTACTCTTGTGCAGTGGCACTACATGAATGATCCTCCACTCTCGTAACACCATTCCTGTATGCAGCAAGCAGTTGAACAGATTAGTGGGAGGGGGGGAGACAGCAGGAACTGCCACCATCTCACTCAGAACCCTGGGGTACATGCCATCTCACCTGGGGGATTTTCCCACCTTGAGGGACCTGAAGCCCCTTGAGGACAATGTCCTCCATAACCATCCCTCCCTCATCCTCCTCTCTACCCCCAACCTTGCTGTGAAACTGGTGCATCCTTCACCTTCTTGAGTAGAGCAGAAGCATTCATTTAATTCCTCTGCCAGTACTCTTGTCTTCCGCCCACTCAAGCCCCCATTCAGCTTAATGATACCCTCTTTTATTGACCTTTTCTTCCCTGATGTACCACAAAAGGTATCATCTCCCTCCTTAACCTCTTTCAATATCTTTAGCTCAGTCTCTAACTTGGCTTGCCTTACCAACATGCTAGCTGCTTTTACCTTTCACAAGTAATCAACCCTGTCTTCTTCCCACTGGCACTTCTTATATTTCTTGTAAGAAGTATTTTTTCTTCTGGTGCTGAGCCAACCTCTTCCATAAACCAAACTGATCTCTATACATGTTTTGTCCCTTCTGTTTCAGATCAAGGACCATTTTTTATCCACACTCATATATCCCCCGATACTTGCCAGTGCCCTACCAGTTTAACCCCCATTTTATTTAAATCAGCCCTTCTAAAGTCTAGAACGTGTTTTTATTTTCAGAACCTCCCTTCCCATGTCAATATGGAACCTTATAAAATGGGAAGGCAAAGTCCTCTATTTTGACTGGCTGGCAGCCATGCATTAGAAGTGTCTTATGCATGGCTGACAACAAGTTCAGGTCCACAGCCGCATGTAAAAAAATTAAGTATTAATGAGCCAAATAGAATGCTCATTTTTTTTTTTTTTTTGGGAATCGCCACCATTTTATCCCCACTAGCGTAACACACCTAGTTAACTTCCTTGTCCAGTTCTGCCAAGTACTAACATAAACAACACCCCCCCAAAAAAAATATTAACTCCCATTCTATTACAGAAGACAGTAGTGCATTTCCAAGATTTTCCTGTGGGCTGCTGCCTACCGCTCGCTCCTACAGGTAAGCGAAATCTCCGCACGCCCTGTCCTACTTCTGTTACCGGTCCTCAAGCCCCCCCCCCAAGTAACTTTGTTGTCCATCACGCTGCTTCTGTGTGTAAAATACAGTATATATGAAACACAAGGGGAGAAAAAAACAAAAACTATCAAAGATGGAATCATGTTTCCCATGAACTGTTCACAGCTTTCAGCTCACGCCCACCCACACTATACAGTAAGAGGTCAACGTAAAAAAGAAAGACAAAAACGTACCACTGGGAAACAAGCAAGCAAAAAAGTGTCTGATAAGTAATAAAACAAAACACAAATTTAAATGCTTAAAAGGCCCTCCTGCCTCTGTGCGTGTGTGTGTGTGGGGGGGGGGTGGTAACCATGACAACCACCTCCCAATTTGCAGCTAAGGTGGCTACAGTGAGATTTGAGGCTTGATCTAAAAAAAAAAAAACAGCACACTAATATAGGCAGAGGAACTATTTTACTTCAAAATAAACAAAATATTTATATTTAAACATGAAATCAAATTTTTAAAGATGGAAAATACAGTGCCCCATTTTATAAGTGCAATAAGACAATCCGGGGGGGTGTGCATTAGACATTTCTAATGCATGGCCAGGGGCTGAAGGCACGAGGCTGCACTACGCCCCTGGCTGTGCATTAGAAATGCCTAATGCACACACCCTCATGTCTTATTGCTTATATACTTACCGGTGATCACTGCTACCCAGGGGCATTGATACTGACATGTTCACAGTTTGTCAGCACCTAGTCTAAGGTGACCCAGTCCCTAGTCTGTTCCATCACCCCCAGGTAATAATCTGTCTCAAAGTGCAGCTAGGAGCATTTTGACACAATCATATTTTGGGGTTGCACAGGTGTCGATGACCTCCACCAAGTTCACTTGATCAACAGACCTTCAGCATGGGGAGAGGGGGTAGTTACATAAGGTATTGGTGGAAGCCACTGGCAAGATGACAGAAAAGGAGCAGGTGTGCTGGTGGGGGACTTCAATCTGTTGGATGTAGATTAGAACCTGCCAGCTGTGGCTTCAGCTAGAAGCAGGTACATCCTGTACTCCCTGCAGGGGGTGTTTCCTCAGGCAACTAGTCAGTGAACTCACTCATGATGGGGCAATACTGGACCTGGTACTCACTAACAGGGACAGTGCTGCAGACATCAAGATTGGAGGCTACCTGGGAAACAGCAATCACTGTACAGCGTGGTTCAATATAAGGACAGCTGTGGAACTGAACCAAATACGGGCAAGGCTCATAGACTTCAGGAAGGCGACTGAAGAGAATAGACCAAGTGGTGATGAAGGAGGACAAGACATTTTTTTAGGTATGTAAGCAAAAGGAGGAAGACCAGGGGTGGGATCAAAAGATTAAAGAGGGAGGGGATGGGGACTGAGCAGAGGGGGACCAGGAAAAGACAGCCATCCTAGATAAATTCATTTAAGTGTTCACAGAGGAAGGGCCACCAAAAACGAACAGTAACAGAGGCACTGGATGGAAGGAAGTGGACACTAGTCCATTTTTCAGGGGAGTGTCCTGAAGGGCTCACAAAGCTGAAAATGGACAAAGGGCCAGATGGGGTGCATCCAAGGGTATTGAGGGTGCTTATTGGAAACAGGAGGATTCCAGAAGGCTGGAGGAGACAGATGTAGTCCCGCTTCACAAAAGTGGTAGCAGGAAAGAGGCTGGCAATTATAGGCCACTAACCCTGACATTGGTGCTGGGATAGTTAATGGCATCACTGCTGAAGGAAACGATTGAGGAATATCTTGAATCCAGTGGGTTACAAGACCTGAGGCTGCATGGATTCATGGTGGGGGGTCATGTTAAATGAATCTTACAGAGTTCTTTGGCTGAGTGAGGCAAGGCAAGGCATGTTTATTTGTATGGCGCCCAATCCCAGAGGTTTTGGGCGCCTTACATAAAAACAGGTAGGGTTACTGCAAAATAAAATACAGGCAGAAACCACATATAACATATAATACAGCATTAAAACAATAAATAAGGTCTTCAAAATATATTATCTTAAAATTTGACTAGCTTTGGTTAGTCTGATTTGTCTGGGAAGGCCAAGCAGAATAAGTGGGTCTTTAGACCCCTCTTAACCATCTCGACCGTTGGGGCGTCCCTGACAAAGATGGGAAAAAGAGTTCCAAAGGGCTGGTCCAGCAACATCAAAATCCTGATCATCAGAGGTTTTTAGTCTGGCCCTTGGAAACACAAGGAGGCCCTTGATTGAGGAACAGAGCAAGTGGACTTAGGTGGCAGGTGTCAGGAGATTAGCCTGGTAGCCCAGGCCCAGTCTGTATATGGCCTTGTAAGTAAGGAAGCTTACCTTGAAGATGATCCTCCATCTGACAGGCAGCCAGTGAAGAGCTCATAGGACCAGGGTTACATGACTAAACCTAGACAGGCCTGTCAGTAATACGGTCACTGCGTTATGCATCATCTGCAGTTGGTGGCGGGTCCCTCCACTGACCCTGAAGTATAGAGCATTACAGTAATCAAGCCTGGATGTGGCAAAGGCATGTATCAGCGACGGCAGGTGCTTGGGTGGAACTAGGGGTTTAATCTTGGTGATATTTCTTAAGTGCTAAAAACCACTTTGGACCACAGATGACACCTGAGCATCAAGTGTCAATCTGTCATCCAGGATAAAGTCAAGATCTCGCACCCTAGGGGAAGTCATCAATGGAGCGGAACCCATGACCAATCCTGTCGCCACTCCGGAGGCACTCCCATCACGCCTGTGAACCAGCTCAATCACTAGGACCTCTGTCTTGTCTGGGATCAGTATAACCAGTTGGAGGACATCCAGTCGTTGATCTCAGCCAGGCAGTTGCTAAGCACTCCCATGGCATCATGTGTTCCAGCGGCAAAGGACATATACAGTTGGGTATCATCTGCATAGCAAAGAAAACCCAAACTGTAATACCTAATGAGCTCACCCAGGGGCAGCATGTACACTGCAAATAACATTGGTGACAAGATCGAACCCTGAGGCACTCCACATGGTAGGAGCTTCAGGGAAAAGGAGAAACTCCCCAGCACCACCAATTGCTTCCTGCCAGAGAGACAGGCCTCAAACCAGTTGATGACAGTACTGGTGAGTCCACAATATTCTCTAAGGTGATCTAGAAGCACAATGTGATCCACAGTGTCAAATGATGATGAGAGATCTAGCAGCACAAGAATTGACCTGTCTCCTCTATCTCTTGCCCTGATGAGGTAATTTTGCACCCTAACCAATGCAGTATCAGTGCCATGCTTAGCCCTGAAACCTGGCTGGAATGGCTCATTGATGTCAAATGTCATCAGGTGCTCCTTGAGCTGCTGCACCACTATTTTCTCAACAACCTTTCCTAAAAATGGAAGGTTGGAGATCGGACAGTAATTCGCCAGTACATCAGGGTCGAGAGATGACTTCTTCGAGAGGGATCTCTCACCAGTGCCTCTTTCACGGCATCCGGAAAGAATCCCTCTGACAATGAACACCAGATAATCCCAGCAGACATCAGGTCAATGGTCCTGACAAATCTCATCAAGAAATGGGTCGAGGCCAAGTCCAGGTCACAGTAAGTGAGCCTGAGCTTCAAGATCACCTCAACGACCTCAACCACCTCCAATGGTCTGAACTCCTCCCAGACAATTGGAGCACTTCTGCTCTTACCAGGCTGGCCACTGCAAGGCAAAACATGCCTCACTGACGAGATCCCCAACCGGACAGAGAACACTCTGTCAGAGAAGAACTGAGCAAACTCATTGCATAATGTGGTTGAAAAAGCTTTTTTTGGCTGCAGACAGACTGGATGAAGAAGTCCATCCACAGTCCGAAAGAGCCGAGAACGTCTGTTCTTCCCTGCAGCAATCTCCCTGGACAGGACCTCTGCCTTCTTACAGCTGATTGCCCCTTGGTACTCATGGTAATGAGCACGCAAGGCCCGTTTGTCCTCCTCAGAATGGGTTTTCTGCCAGCAACGCTGCAGCTTCCGACCCCCGATCTTCATCACCTTAAGATTCCTATCAAACCAAGGGGATCTCAAGTGAGAGGATCTGGGTCGTAGATGGACTGGTGTGATGGCATCAAGCGCCTTGGATACCGCCTTATTATAGGTGGCCACCACCTCGCCCGTACCAACCGCACATGCAGCATTTACACTAGATAAATCAGCTACCACCAGCAGTCCCTCTGGGCACAATCCCCTTAAAGGGCGATAGCTAATCATCTCAACAGGGGAGGGACTATCAGGAGGGGCCCCAAATGAGAACTTCACTGTGCATTGATCAGACTAAATGACCTGATCAGTCTTGAGATTCATAACCTCAAGCCTAAGTGAGAAAACCAACTCCAAAGTGTGGCCGCTTTGATGGGTCGCAGAAGTAACTACTTGTGTCAGACCCAGTGATGTCATCAACTGGAGAAGGTCATACCCAAATTGAGAGGATTCGTCATCGATCTAGGCACTGAAATCCCCAAAACAGCCATCTGGGGGACTCCAACACCTTGTCGATGACGAAGTCTGCTACCTTCTGCAGGAAGTCTCCTCTTGACCCCAGAGGGCAGTAAATGAGGAGAATCTACACCACCACACACTCCAAGGACCTGACTGAACCCACTGGGTGCATGATGAAGCCCAAGCTAGATTTAAAATAGATGGCCACACCCCTGCCCCTGCATTCCCTCCTCGAGTAGTGCACCACATAGTACCCAGAAGGAATGGCCACCTCCAAAACAGGCCCGGTGTCGTCACCCAACCAGGTCTCTGCAGTACAAGCCAGATTGACCAAAGAAATCAAGTCCACCATAATTGCGGTCTTGTTTCTCATCGATTTGGCATTACACAACACAGCCCAAAGGGGACTAATGATTGCTGCAGGCCCCCCAGCTACTTGACCACTTGGTCTGGTGGGAACCCTAGGAATGGAGAACAAACACATCTTGCCTCTCTCTTGGTCCCATCTGGCCCCAGGGCATCTCCTGCTCCCAACCACCCCAATACCCTTTACCTCCACCAAGACCACTGCGCCCCGCCACCGCCAATCTACATGCTCTCTAGTAATGCTGACCTCCCTACTGCGCCTTGCTGCTGTGGCTGGATTAGGGAGATCAGTAAATGAGCAGAGATCATGCAGCTGGAATGCAGCATAAGCAATACAAGAGGGTCCAGGGCTCCAGCACATCCCCAGCACTAACCAGAACCCCTAAAACACTACTGCCTTTAAAATACCCTGATTGAGGAATTAGGTCAGGGTGGAGTGGTGGATGTCACCAACCTAGATTTCAGTAAGGCTTTCAATGCTGTTCCACATAGGAAGTTAGTAAGCAAGCGGAGTAGCTTAACAGTGGGTCCAAAGGATGTATTCCGAGTAAGAAATTGGTTAGGGGATTGGCAGCAGAGGGTGGAAGAAAATGGAGTTCACTCCAAGAAAGGGAGGGAGGGTGACCAGCTAGATGCTTCAGGGATCAGTGCTGGGACCGGTATTATTTAATGTCTTTATAAGTGACATTGTAGAGGAGCTGGAAAGGAAGGTCTGCCTATTTGTGGATGATACCAAAATCTGCAATAGGGTGGACATTCCGAGTGTGTGTGGAAAGGATGAGCAGAGACCTCAGAAAACTTGAGGAGTGGTCAAGGGTATGACAACTGGGTTTCAATGTGAAAAAGTGCAAAGTAATACATGTGAGGCACAGAAACCCAAGGCAGAGTACAAAATGAGAGGAGTGGTACTGATGATCTACAAGCAGGAAAGAGACTTGGGGTAATCATACTGGATGACCTAAAGGTGGCCAGGCAGTGCAAAAAGGCAGCTGGAAGGGCTAATAGGATGCTGGGCTACATAAGGAGTGGTATCATCAGCAGAAAGAGGGAGAAGGTATTGCCTCTGTAAAGATCACTGATAAGATACTTTGTCCATTTCTGGAGACCACATCTCTGGAAGGACACAGATACAGTGGAGGGCAATTCAAACGGTGCAGGGTCTGCATTAGAAGTCCTATGAGGAGAGACTTAAGGATCTAAATATGTACACCTGAAAGAAAGGAGGGAGAGGTGGAATATGAAAGAGACCTTTAAATGCCTTTCAGGAGTAAATAAGGTACATAAGGGAAGTATTGTTCAGAAAAAAAAGAAGCTAGAGGGGGTAGATTAAGGAGAGATGTAAGGAAGTACTTCTTCCCAGAAAGAGTAGTAGATTCTTGGAACAGTCTTCCAGCGGATGTGGTGGGGATCAAGAATGCTTGGGGTGGGTATAAGGGAATCTTATGGAAAGGGATGGGGGATGACTGAATGGCCCGGAGATCAAGTACGATCTGCTATGATATTATAGGCAGGGAAAAATGGGCAGACTAGATGGGCCAAGCGGTCCTTATCTGCAAGAAAATTCTGTTTCTAGGTTTCTTTATTCTATATTGGCCCTCAACCATCATGAGCTGGAGGTCATCCATCTTGTTCCACAGACTTGTGGTGGGGATGGACTCCACCATTCCTGTTTTACTGCATCCACCTCTCTTCTTTTGTTCCCAACTTTCTCCATCTGCCTCGATGAATCCACCTTGTTTCCCACCTGCTCCCCTTCCTTACCTTATCCCCTCTCCATCCCTCCCATACATAGAACTGAATTTTCCATTATCCAGTATGCCCTTTACCTGGGGAAGAGGCCTGCCAGCTCCTGCTTGTGGAAACTTCAGGTTCTCTGCATTGTGGTAGCCCCCCCCCCAATTCAGTTTAAATTTTTATTGCCATCAATGTTTTCCCACATTCTGCTCTTGAGCATCCTGGCCCCTTTCCTGCTCAGGTGTAATCTGCCCATCGTGAAATGGGATTTCTCATATCAGACTCCCCCCAACCCTGTATAGAACCAAAGCCCTCCTCCTCCTCGCACCAGTCCCTGGACCAGTTTTAGATTCTGTGATTCTAAGTTTCTTCTGATTGGAAATGGATTAGGAACCAGCAGCACTTCCGAGAATGCCACCATCTTAGCCTCTTCCTTGACTATCTACCCAAGTACTCTGAACCTGTCCTGAGCTATCACCACCTCACACCCTGCCAGGTCATTTGTGCCCAGATGGATAACCATGTAGGGTTCCCCCTGCCTCCCGCATGAGAGACTGTACCATCAGGATGACTCTTTCAGCAGTCATGCCCAGGAGGCATGCTCCTTTCCTTCTGTGTGGGCATACTGTAACCTGTGGCCACCCTGCACCCTTTATTATTGAGTCTCCCATAACAAGCACTCTACTGTTTCCTCTCCTGCACCCCTCCAGATATTTCAGTTCATGTGTCCTCCCTTCCACCCATTTTTTCCCCTTCTGCTACACTGCACTTCTCAGTAACATGCTCCTCCAGCATTGCTGTGGAATGTTCCTCCACCCCCTCCCAACTATATCTCCATACCCCCAGTCTCATATGCCTGTGATGTGAATCTCATCCTCATCCCCCTCACTCACCTCATCTCCATTGTGTGGTTAAGTTGCTCCACCTCTCTCCTGCCACCCCCCTGGATCAGGCCCTGCCCAACTTGGTTTCCGTCCCTACTTTGTCCTTTTCTAATCACCGTCCCTTCCCTGATCAACCACTATACCCTCCTGATTTCACCTGGGTGACCATTACCCTAACTTCACCTCCTAAGCTGACCTCAATACTTCATCCTCTGAACAGCTGAGGATCTGGTAATGATTTTTCACTGGAACCCCAGTAGGATGCAGGATACTCGTACTCACCTGTTGAGCCCTCCCTCCTCTCCCAACTATCCTCTAGCTCACCTCCCTTAATTTTTTTTCCTCTGTGGTAGAAGGTTCCACAGCCCTGTGACCTTTGCTTCCTCCATGTCCTACCAATGGCTGCCCCCTGCATGTCCTACCAATGGCTTTCCCCTGCCTTTCTACTAACTTGTTTAGTTCTTCCCTGAGCATCTGAATCTTGGCCATGATGAACCCTAGCTTCCTGCTCAAAATGGAACCCCAGCCTTTCAGAGTGCGTCTAGGAACACCACTGCCCCACAGCCCCTGTGGCTCACAGCCCTTCCCCTTCCTGACTGAATATTGTTCTGTTCTAGCTCTTTAATTAGCTGTTTTCTGGTGAATGTAAAAACTGCAGTCATTTTCTATTTATTTTTATTTATTTAAAATGTGTTAACCGGGTAACCCCAAGAGCATCAGATTCCCATTTTCAACAGGGATCTGGGGTTTAAAACTAAATAAAACAACTGACACATACAAATAAAAGTAATACCAAACTTAATAACAAGAACACTAAGAATTCATTATGTAACCCCCTTACAAATGAGGGTTCCTGAAATGTCTTCCTTGAGCTTGCCTAAATGCTCACTGCCAGGCTAGTGTTCTGCGATTTAGCAGTTTAAATGTATTGTCAGAGAGTGCCTGTATAGCCTCTGTGTACTGTCTCTTTAAGAGCTGCCTGGATTGCAGTCATAATTAATCTGAGAGGGAGGTCTGTTAGAAGATGTACTTGTTTGCTGATCATTTGTTAGAGTAGTAATAATATTGCAGTTTGTTCTAACCTGCCTTCTTTGCGGCATGGACAGTTCTGTTTGTTTCCATCATCTTGGTCCTGGACTGCAGAATGGGCCAATCAGTACATTTGGGACTCTAAAATGGAGCCTGCCTACAGGGGCTTGGTGGGGCCAAACTTGTAGGAATTGTAGTTTTGGGCTTTTGGCACCTAAAATAACCTGGAGGGGGAGCCCTTGTTGTGACTGACAGACGGATCAGCCAACCGAACCTTTTGGATCTTGGGGAAAGTCCCACACTGCTTGCAGCTTGTTAGATCTGAGTTGGGATGTGAAGAAGTAACAGTTCAAGACAGTTTGAACAGCAATCTATAGTGGATTTGCATGGGAGAACTGTGGAAAGGCCTGAGTTCGGCCTGCATGCCTGCCTGCTGTTCCTGAGAAGGAACGTGTGTTTTGTTTTGGACTGAATCCGAATTTGGAGAGCGAATTAAGCCACTGAGTGTGACCAGGCTTTAACCTGAAGAAGACCGAAAATTTGCTGAATGCGATCGGCCTGTCAGGACTGCCAGCTACCTCTGAACTCCCAGACTGTGCAGAGACTCTAATTGCGACCGGAAAACCATTTGCCTGTTACAGTGGAATTTTCTTACATGTGAATGTGCTGTGTGCTTATAGTGGGTCGTGATTTGGTTCCCCACTGTGTGTCTGAACTGTGTTTTGCTTGCTGGAGGCTGTATCCAGCTCCACGGACTGAATCCGTATCCATTTCCATTTGCCTGGGCCCTGCTATACTGGCCCAGCAAGAATACCTGCTACACAGAGAAAGTCATCAACGAGAGACCGGCCTGGGGATCAGCCCCCTGCTCAACACCTTGAACAGGAACGATGTCTTGGTGATTCGTGTGGGCCCTGCTTCTCTGGGCACTCCAGCTCAACAGCCTGCAGTCTCGATTTCATCCTGCCTATGTCCAGTATTGGGTATCATGAGTAAACATCAGGGTAGCTCCCTGCAACAACAGCTAAATCTTAAAGTGTTGTCATCTGATTGTCTCGTTGCCTTTTCTTTCACGAACTGAGCCCTACAGCTCCGGATTACAAATAGTGTGTGTTGTACATGTT
This sequence comes from Neoceratodus forsteri, assembly GCA_016271365.2. Lineage (NCBI taxonomy): Eukaryota > Metazoa > Chordata > Ceratodontiformes > Ceratodontidae > Neoceratodus > Neoceratodus forsteri. Next base: position 496,867,994 of record CM057450.1, on the reverse strand, counting down.
GCTTTCTTCCATCACAGGGCACCAACCAGCTGCAACGTTCCTGGCTAGCCCACCATTTTCCTACCTGGGTACCCAGAGTGTGTGACTATGTAGGGATTCTGAACTGCATGCATAACTGTCTGATTAATATAACTTTAAAGCAAATCAACCTGATTACACCCCTCCCTTGTTCAAGTCCCCTGAATAAATCAGATTTAACTTTGTTTGCATTTAATCTGACTGTGGTTCCAGTTTGTGCCAAAAGTATTGTACTGTTGCTATTTGCTGTGCTTAACCTTGTTTTACAGGAGGTCTCCAGGGTCAAGCTAGAGGAAACAGCCCTGGTGGTAAGTGCAAACAGTGTGGGTAATTGCCTGGTGAATAAGGGTCATTGTGAAAGTAATTATTGTATATTGTTCAGGCCACTAGAAGAAAAGAGGGGGGTTACAGTGTCCCAGAGGGCTGTGCCCAGGTAAGCTAGACCACTAATAACCCTGACTTCCAGGTGGAGGCACCTGTTGCATTACCCAGGCCTCTTAACCTGCTACTAGCCAAGCTAGCAGGGGTAGTAGCCCTTGTGATAGCGCCACCTAGGGGTTACAACTAGACAGCACTTTTTTTTTTTAACTGCTTTTTGAATACATTCATAGATCTAAGGTTGACTAACATGCCAGGTAGTGCATTCCATAATTTGACTGTATGACACAGAAATGATCTCTGCCCAATTGATGATCGATAAAATGGAGGTTGAATGGTAGGAACCAAGGACACAAGCTGACGGAGGGGTAGCGAGGGAGACCTGTGCTGGAGGGTCCTCCCCTCTTCGTGCTTTCACCCGCTGCCGATTCTCGAGTTGAGGTGCCGGCTTGAGACGCAAGCTCTGGCGGGCCTCCTCGGGGGACACACTGCAACTGAATTTCGATCACCGGGACACAAGAGCCGCCCCTGCTGGTGCAGGAGACCCTACCAACGCCTCCCAAACCCTCTTCTTTGTCCTATCTTGCAGAGCGCCCTGCTACAAGCCTGAGAGCGCCGGGGGATTTTCAAAATTGGCGCAGTTTTTCTGAGTCTTCCCTGATTGGTCCACCTCTTCCATTCACCTGAGCCCTCCTGTCTTAAGGAGAGTGAACGAGCGATGGACACCAAGGACACAAGCTGACAGAGACGTAGCGAGGGAGACCTGTGCTGGAGGGTCCTCCCCTTCGTGCTTTCACCCGCTGCCGATTCCCGAGTTGAGGTGCCGGCTTGAGACGCAGTCTCCGGCGGGTCTCCTCAGGGGACACACTGCAACTGAATTTCGATCACGGGGACACAAGAGCCACACCTGCTGGTGCAGGAGACCCTACCAACACCTCCCAAACCCTCTTCTTGGTCCTACCTTGCGGAGTGCCCTGCTACGAGCCTGAGAGCGCCGGGGGATTTTCAAAATTGGTGCCGTTCTTCTGAGTCTTCCCTGATTGGTCCACCTCTTCCATTCACCTGAGCCCTCCTGTCTTAAGGAGAGCGAGCGAGCGACGGACACCAAAGACACAAGCTGATGGAGGGGTAGCGAGGGAGACCTGTGCTGGAAGGTCCCCCCCTTCGCGCTTTCACCCACTGCCGATTCCAGAGTTGAGGTGCCGGCTTGAGACGCAAGCTCCGGTGGGCCTCCTCGGGGGACATACTGCAACTGAATTTTTCGCCCTCCTGCCCACCACGTTCCCTCCTCCCATTAAATCCCTGCTTGCCCCGCCCACTGACCATGTTGTGCCCTATCAGCTCGCAGGGGAAGGGACTGTACTGAAACTGAATTATCTCTGCCATTGTTCAGAACTACGAGCTGTTGTGCTTCTCTCCCCTGGCTAACAGTAACTTTGACGTAGCCTGCCTTGCACTACTCTGTGACTCTTGCCTCTGATAACTGTGCTGTTGGACTGTCTCCTTTAGCCCCTGCTAAGAGCCTAGGTCTGCCTGGTCTTGCTCCTCGCAGTGACACTTGCCACTGTCTGACTACTGGGAGAGTCTGTATTGTATTTTTGTTAACAGCCTAGGTCTTCCTGGCCCTGAATTGTATTGAATTTTGCTAATCTGCCAAGGTCTTCCTGGCCTTGATCCTTTACGTGACACTTCCCACTGTTAGGCTGTTTAGATAACTGTATAGTAATTTTTACTACTATATACTCTCTGGACCTGCATCCCCTGCCTTTAGTGGCCCCTCCCAACTACTGTGTGAACTGATTGATCTACCCACTGCCCTTCACACTTAATCATAGGTCCTTACTGGTTTTAGCTTCCTCTTTTCCCCCTTAGGTACCTCTACTCAACGCATTCTCCAGACGTGGGGATCTGGTGAACAGCTGGGCCCCGCCTCAAAAATGGAATCTCCCAAGGCCCCAAGGGGTAACACACTGCCTCCCCCTCCCTGCCCCGCAATCCTTGCTGTTCTCGTCCTGGGACTGGTGTCCCTCCATATTGCAACTGCCCCTGGCATGTGTGGTAACGGTGTATGGTTCCCCCCCCCCTTGAAGAGATAGACTACACCTTCTCTAATTACCTGGCTGACGCGGCGAGTTCCCGCTACCCCACAAGTGGACTGGTACCAGGAATCATACTGTATCATACCAGGGTCAGGTGGCGGCTAGCCCGTAAGCCTTTGACCTGGTTTTCCTCCCCCAGAGGGCATCTCCTGTGGCTTTTCCTACTGATCCTGGCCTTGGCTGGAGATATTGAACCAACCCGGCCCCATCCCCCTGGTCTCCCAAATTCCTCAGGAATGGCGGCTGGGCAAGGGGTTGAAAGTGGCTCATCTTAATTTTCGGAGTCTACTTCCCAACCTGGATGAACTTGTTGCCTGTGTCTCTCTCTCTATAAGCCCGACATACTTGGTATAACGACCTAGCTCAAACCCTCGATTCCTGACTCAGCCTGTGGGCTACAAGGATATGAGTTCCTACGGCTGGACAGGAGTGGGAAAAAGTGGGGTGGAGGTATCCTGATATACTACAGGAGCCACCTTAAAGTATCACTGGTGAATCACCAACAGTCACTGCTGTCTCCCTGTGAGCTGCTTCACACTGTATTCCTACTCGGCAATGCAAAGAAATTACACGTTGTGTGCACCTATAACCCCCAAAGGGAGGGCTCCAGGGACTCACCCACCTCCTGGACACCGTTAGTCACAGGACTGGTGACAACGAACTCTTAATCCTGGGTGACGTGAACCTAAACTGGGTCGGAGGAAATGTTAAGCAGTTCGAGTCCCTGCTTGCCGCCCACACCATGACACAACTCGTGCAGGAGCCTACCCGACGATCGGCAAATGGATCTTCCAGCTCCCTACTGGACTGGATCCTGTCAAACTGCCCTGACAGGATCTCCTCAGTAGGGACACTATCCGACTCCCTCTCAGACCACTCTCCAGTCTTCTGTGTTTGGAAAATCCCCTCCCTGATGGTTCCTCACAAAGTCATCCACATCTGAAACTTTGTCAGGTTTGATCCGGATGCATTCATGGAGGAACTAAGGCTCACGGACTGATCAGGAGTGTACAGAGCCCCTGATCCCTCCACTGCCGTAACCCTGTTTCTCAACTCCTTCGGGGAGCTGCAAGACAAGCATGCCCCTTTCATAAGAAGGAGGGTGAGGGGGTCAGCCACAAAGTGGCTGCATGGGAGCCTTCTTGCTCTTATGTGAGTGAGGGATAAGTGCTGGGCCCATTACAAATGCTTCCCCGACCAGACCCTGCTACAACAATACAGAAAACTCAGAAATGAGTGTAAAAAAGCCACCAGGGTGGCCAAAAGTGATTTCTGTAAGACTGCTCTTCTCAGATCAGCTAACGACCCTAGAAAGTTCTGGGGTAATATCAAAACCCTGGTCAGTGGTCAATCCAACTCTGGAGTTACCGACATGATTATTGGGGGAGCTTCCTGCAACAATCCACACATGACTGCTAACGCTCTCAACTCCCACTTCACTGACATATCTGCCGTCTCCCCACATATCTCTACGGCCAGGGGCGACAACTGCCCTGCATCCATGGACTGGCAGGTGCCCGACCTACCCAGACCTCCCTTCCTCCTTAAGACAGTGTCGGAAAATGAGGTGTTGTCTCTTCTCACTGGCCTCTCCCAGCATGCCAGTCCTGGCCTTGACAACCTGGAGCCCAGGCTTCTCAAACTTGGTGCCCCTTTTATTGCATCCCCGGTGGCCCACATCTTTAACCTGTCCCTTGCCATGGGGGAGATTCCTGCTATCTGGAAGGTTGCCAGGGTTGTCCCTGTGCTAAAGCAGGGAAACCCCAAAGTCCCCGACAACTACCGGCCAATTGCCATCCTTCCGGCCATCAGGAAGCTCCTTGAAAAGGTGGTAGCCAATCAACTCTCGGAGTATATCCAAACTCACGAACTGCTGTCTCCTGCACAGCATGGCTTTTGCAAAGGGCACAGCACAACCACGGCTCTGATCTCTGTCTCCTCTAGTGTCAGAACTGCCATGCACCAGGGTAAGCTCTCTGGAGCAGTGTTTATCGACCTATCCAAGGCCTTTGACCTTGTTGACCATGACCTGCTCTGCACTCAGATGAGGTCCCTTGGCCTGTCTCCCCCGGCCCTGAAATGGGTAACTGACTACCTGCATGGTAGAAAACAGTTAACCAAACTCAACAAAGTCCTCTCCGCTCCCCTGCCGGTGACCTCTGGCATCCCCGAGGACTCTGTACTGGGACCCCTTCTCTTCTCCCTGTTTATTAACAATCTCCCAGATGTAGTTACCAGATGCAGGGTCACTCTGTACGCGGATGACCTGGTCATCTTTGCTCACTCCCGAGACACAGCCACCCTAAACCTCCATCTATCTGAGGACTTCATGAATATTCAGGCTTGGCTCACCAAACAGAAGCTGGTCCTCAACCAGAAAAAAACGCAGGCCATGCTATTTGGCTCATCAGCCAAAATTCGTGCCTCTCCAGTCCCTCTGCTAATCAACTGTGCAGACGGTACTTCCCTCCACACTGTGGCCTCCGTCAAATATCTCGGGGTGACACTTGACCCCCAACTGGACCTAGGGAGTCACATCAGGGGTAAGGGGCAACAGACTTCTTGGAAAACATAAACTGAACTTACAAGCTCAAATGGGCAGACTGGGTGGGCCATAGGCCCTTATCTGCCGACACTGTCTATGTATCTATGTATCCTCAATGTCTGCAAAGGAGTAAACTGCAAGCTGGGGCTGGCCTATGGGGCCAAACATAACCTCACCCATGCTGCTCACCTGGTTCTTGCCAGGGGAGTGTTACTCCCTTCCCTAAGCTATGGACTCCACCTATTTGCGCGCACCTCAAAAGCCATCCTTACTAGATGGTATACGACGTACAACAACATCTACCGTTTGACTCTGGCCACCCCCCCCCCACACTCATCACTGCGAACTTTATGATAAGTTAGGCTGGCTATCCCCGACCAATCACCTAAACTTTGGTATAGGGTGCCACGTGAGCAAAGTTATCAGCACCGGCTCACCCCCGGGGTTGGTTCAGCTCCTCTCCACAGCTGACTGCTCATGCTACCCCCTAAGGTCCCAGGGCCCAGGGATACTAAATGTACCCTCCACCCGCACCCTTATGGGTGATAGGGACTATGCAGCTCATGCTCCTAGGCTCTGGAACTCCTTCCCTGAGCAGGTCCGCACCGCCCCTTCCCACAAAAGCCTTCAGACTTTCTTGTGGGAGCACCTTAAGCAGGCCTCACGTTGTGAGTGCCTAAAGCCTCCCTAGCTATAAGCCCTGGACACTGGACACTGTAGTCCCTCTGGCACTCTGCTCCAGGAACCACAATTTAACTAAACCAAATCGGTTGCCGATTTCCCTGACCAGCTCTTCTTCTGCTCCACTTTTATGCTTCAGATAGTCAATGCTGTTCAATGTCGACTCACTATGTATTCTATCCTCACTGTCTTACTCTACCTGCCCTGTATATTGCCTGCAACTTTATCGACTTATTGTACCTAACCTTCAAGTGTATAAGTAATCATTTCAACTAGTATGAGATGTAATTGTTCACCTAACTTTTGCTGTATTGTTGTACCCTGTATTACCTGTTTGTACTCTCCCGGGACATTCCTGAAAATAGGCATACAACTTGTCTAGTGTACTTACCCAGTTAACAAAAGCTAAATAAACAAATAAAGAAAGAAAGAAGCCAAGCAGATCTGGCAGAATACAAACTGGAAGATGTATTATGTTTAGACACAAATATTTATGTAATGTCCACCCGCTGTGGACCTACCCAGATGAAGTGTAGTGTCTCTCCTCCTCCTCTATGCCTCTGTAAGCTTACTCAGCTAGGGTGTAGTTCCTGTCTTCCTAGCTGCTCCTGCAGGCTTACTGAAGCTATGGTGTAAGTCTCTCCTCTTTCTTGCCTCTTTGTCTACCCCAGATAGGGTGTAATGTCTCCCTTTTTCTGCCTCTGCAGGCCTACCCTAGATAGGGTGTAGGGTCTCCCCTCCTTTCTGTCTCTGGGTCTACACCAAATAGGGTGCAGTGTCTCCCCTCCATTCTGTCTCTGCAGGCCTATCCCAGACAAGTGTACTGCTTGATCCTTTTTTCCCCTGACTACCCTTTACTGCCCTCTCCTCCTACAGTTTGCTCTACAGCCTACCCCCTGACCTCTACAGCTGAGCAACGTCCCCTGCAGGCTTGCAGTCTTCCCTATGGATGCACTACAGATGTTCCTATGTCAGACGCCACCCCCCTGCTTCATGCCACTTATGTTTCAAAGCTGTAAGTTTATACTGACTTTCCTGGCCTTCCCCAGCACTCCGATAAGTCATCAGTCCTCAGTGACTGTACTTCCCCGAGAAACAAAAAAAGCTCAGAACCTTCTTTAAAAGCATTCCTGTTTGGTACTGTTAACAACCCTTTAAATACACAAAATAGCAAGTAAAAATGCTTCCCTTACCTCCTAGCCGAGAGTAGCCCTCTCACCCAAACACTCTAAAACTCCTGCTGAAATCATATCTTCCTGTGGATAAAACAAAGCTGCTTGCCCAACCCTCCTCCACTCTGTGATTTAATTTTTGTTAAACAGAGAGTAAAATGACCGCAGATCTCTCATAACTGGGGATGAGAGATAGCTCTGCTCATTGGTCTTTAAAGGAGAATAGTCAGTACTTATAGCCCCAAACCCAGTAGTATGTTGATATCCTGCATGCAAACACAAAACAGGATCCTTGTGTTAAACAAGCAGTAAAAAGTGTTTGAAAACTTCCATTTAGTTCAGTTGTCACCCACTGGTAGCCATCTTGTGGGAGCTGCTCACTCCCTTACTTGGGATATGCAAATGAACCCTCTCCAGCCAATGTACTGAGTCAGCAGGGGCATATGGTCCACTGTACCCTCTTTAGTCGGGGAGAACTGCCTGTAATTTGGCTACATTATAAACTCCTGAACCATTATAGATTCAGTGCTATACAGTGCAACAGCTTAATCTGGTTCAAGGTCAGTTGGCATTCATCTGTATCCCCCTCCCCCAGGTCGTGCCTGAAAATAGGCAGGATTTGTCTAGTGCACTTACCCGGTCAACAAAAGCTAAATAATAAAATAAATAATTGTAACCCCCCTGCAAATGGGGGTTCCCAAAAGACTTCCAGGAGCTTGCTTGAATGCTCCAAGCCTGAATGGTGTTTGGCATTTAAGCCATTTATCAGTGAGTGTTTTAGAACCTCTGGTACTGTCTCTTTAAGAGCTGTCTGCTTGCAGACATAATTAGTTGTATGGGGACTGTGTGTTTCTTTGACTGAGTACCACTCAAGCTGCTGCCAATTCACTCCATTTTGCAGTCACTAGGAGTGCAAAGGGAACCTATCTGAAAGATGTAACTGTTTGCCAGAAATCATTTACAGTAATAATGAAATTACAGTTTGTCTAACCTGCTTTCTTTTGCAGTCAGAACAGTGTCTGCCTAGTTCCCCATTCTGGTTTTGAACTGCTGAACTGGACCAATCAGTGTGGGGTAAGCTAGCTCTAAAATGGTGCCTTGGACGAATCAGAACTTGGACTCATAATCTGAGCCAGCCACAAGAGGATTGTATGGGCAGTGACTCTGGGAGATGTAGTTTAGACTTCAGTGCCTTTTTGGACCAACAGCAGCAGTCTATTGTGAGTGACAGCCAATCCAGTCAAGAACTGGGAGGAACTCAAAGGAAGTGCTCGGTTTTGTCGGTTGGAGTTTCAGTTGAGCTTTGGCAGTGAAGAAGGAAGGAGCCCTGTGCTTTCAGTGTGCAGTTTAGTCAAAAAGCGTGTGTAAGGCCCAGAGTTCCGGTCTGCAGCTTGTGTAACAGCTTGTTAGGACTGAATCCGTCCTGTGAAGAGAATCAAAGGATATCTGAAGAGTAGAAACCAGGCTCACCCTGTAGAAGACTGGAGGAATTGCTGAAAATTGCACTCAGTCTGTCAGGAACTGAATCTGCTGTGTGTTCTCCCGGGTATTGTGCAGTAATTGCAATCGGGATACAGATGCAGCCTGCCTGGTATAGTGCTTTCTTTTATATAAATGTGTGAAGAGGTTTGTGTACCTCAAGTGAGCCCTGCTGACATTGAAGGACCCTATCTTATTTGGAGGTCTTGAGTACTAATTCAGTTCGCTCCCTGTTGAGTTGCCACATTAAATCCAAATGGAATTACTGTACTGCTGACTGTTTAATTCTCCTTCTCTGTGTGAAAGGGCCCCTACCAGCTGCCACGGTTTGGACTAGTCACTAGGGCTTGGATACCCAGGGACAGTAACTGATAGGGATAGGCCTGTGCACAGAGCCATAGGTAGATTATTAGAGTGATAAGCTAATTAACCTGATTTCCCCTGTCCTTGTTATATCCCTAAATAAATCAGAGCTGCTTGTTTCAGCAAAGTTATATTGCCTGAGGTATTTGTCTATGTTAAAGTACTGTACTGTGATTGTTGCACTGTATCTCATTTCACAGGAGGTCCCAGTGCGGAACCAGTCCTGGGGGTAAGTGTATACTGTGAAGGTAATTCTGATATATTGTGTGGGCCACTAGTGGGAAGAAAGGGGGGTTGCAGTGTCCCAGAGGGCTGTGACCAAGTTAGTTTAACTATTGCAAACCCTGACCTCTGGGTGGAGGCACCCGCCATTGGATCCAGGCCCCTCAACCTGTTAGTGGCAAATCAGGCAGGGGTAGTAGCCCCCTGGGATAGTGCCATCTAGGGGTTACATAATAATATTAGGATATCCTTGGCATGGGAGCAAGTGGCTCCCACGAGAATGCTGCCAGCAGCCTCACTAGATGGAAGTTTCAGCACTTTTTCTAAACTTCAGTTTGAATGCCAAAATGGCGAAAATGCTGTTGGAAAAAAAAAAAAACATTTTGTTACACAGAGATGCTAAATGGGGGCATATGCACCAACACGAGAGTGCACAGAGATGATCAGTGTTTTCCTTTAACAGATTAAGCATTTTAATTTACATGTTCGGTTTTGTCTGATAAGAGTATTGGGGAAAAAAAAAGAAGAGAACATCTGTTTTGGAGACCAGGCAGGCCGTACCAAAGTAAAGAGTTGCACAGCACCCAGAGGAAGGAATTAAAAATAAAAGATTATGTTTGTTTTGGAGACAGGAAAGCAAAGCTGAGTTGCACAATGGAGCAAATATTCAGACTTTCATACTTTCTTTAAACATTTTTTTAATTTTAAATAAGGTCTAAGCTGCATGCAAAGGTGCCACCAGGCCCTGCCTACCCTAGAGTACAGATAAAGACTGTGCACCCAGTCCAGAGGCAAAAAGACTTTTTACAGCTGCAGTGGACAGAACCTGCAGCCATCTTGTGAGACCTCTAAAAAGAGCCAGTGAATTGACAACGAAGAACAGTTTTGGAGTTGCAGTATGATCATTTCAAAACACTCCACTCAGCCCCCCACCCCAGGGGTGCAGTACTTTTGTTGCCATCAGCCTCCATGACCTGGTGTGCTCAAAATGGCTGGCAATGCTCAGTATGCATGCACACTCATCATTGGCTGCCATCTTGGGCATGGCGGACTGTTCTGCCATGAGCTCAGCGAGCGCAGCTGCAGCCATGTTAGCTGTGCCTAGAATTTGTTTTTATATTGTTGTTTCAACTTTTTACTGTTTTAACAACAGTCAGAAAGCCAAGTCTAGGCCACAAAGGTGCCCTCGGCCCCTGCCTACCGTAGGGCACAGATAACATCTGTGGTGTCTGGAAACAAGAAGAGTAAAGATTTCACCATTGTTTTATAGAGTTGTCTGTAACATTTTAATTTAACAACAGTCAGAAAGCTAAGTCTAGGCCTCACGGAAAGGTACCCCCGGCCGCTGCCTACCCTGGGGTACAGATAAAGTCTGTGATGAGCAATTCAGATATAAAAAAAACTTAAAAAATTGTTTTTTACATTGTTGTTTTCCAACTTTTTCTGTTTTGACAACACTCAGAATGCTAAATCTAGGCCACAAATCTGCTTCCTGGCCCCTGACCTGCCTACCTAGCACACATATAACGTCTGTGGCATCTGGAGACAAAAAGTGTAAAGACGTCACTGTTGTTTTATAGAATTGTCTAACTTTTTAATTTAACAACAGTCAGAAAGCTAAGTCTAGGCCTCTCGCAAAGGTGCCCCCCCCCACCCCTGGGCCATGCTTACCAAGAGGAACAGATAAAGTCTGTGGCGTGCAGTTCAGATACAAAAAAATACTTCAACAATTTTTTTATACTGTTATTTTCAACTTTTTCTGTTTTTACATGTAACCCTCTTTAGGGGCTTACCTTAATGGCCCCGTTATCCCCGTTCCTTCCTGGGTTCTGCCACCTTAGCCCAGGGTTCCCGTGTGTTTCAGTGTTTGCTGTCCAGTCTCTATACCTCAGTTAGCCCAGTTTGGGCTTAAATCTCTATTCGCGAGTCTTGCAGTTGGTGATCGTTCAGGTGCACTGTGCGTCTTTTCTACCTACTGCCTGTTGTGGTCAAAAACGGAAAGCTTTTCTGACGGTCCTGGGCCCGTAGTTAGTTAATCCAGGACCTGGGACCGGTGTAGGAGCTAAGAAAGCCCTCTGTTTAATTATGCATCAAGCGCAGAGGGGTGCTAGCAGTGGGGCTTGTAAAATAGTCATAATCCCTCATGTATATTAATGAGGAAGTTGCTGCCACCTGGGGGGGACTCTGTTTCAGTGGCAGCGACTGGAAAACTACGGGGACAAATTGCATAAGGGTGGACTGGTTTGACAAGGGGCTGTTGGGGCTACAATCTGGTGAGGGTGATTGTTTAAATGAAGTAGTACATGGGCTACACCAGATCATGAAAGTAGGGGAACTGTATTGCACTGCATTAAACAGACTGGGGGCTGACATGTTGATAGCCCTCTGACCTTTACCAGCAGTCAATCAGTGATCTAGGCACCCAAAACTTTGACAGAGGGACGCCTGGGAAAAGGAGGGGACTAATTCTGGTGCCTAGATCATGCTCCAATAAACGAGCAGGAAATATTGATTACTACAGTTATCCAATATATTTTTTTTAAAACTTGTAAATGTTATTATGATATGATTTAAGACAGATACATAATCATAAATACATGGCTTTCAATTAGGGTACGACTGCAGTAAAAGGTTTCAACATAAATAGTTGATGACAAAGCTGCTATACAGATTACAATGTAGTATCTTAATCTGTTGTAGGTAATAGTCTCAGGAAAGTGTGAATACTAGTGATTCAGCAAACTAAACAGGGAACTTTGCCCTGGGCTTCTCACCCCATCTCCATGTTCGAAGTTCTCAGCAACAGAGACCACATATACCAGACGTCCAATACATCCATAGTCAATGCCACACTCCATTAATAAAGTACATAGATACATAGATACATAGACAGTGTCGGCAGATAAGGGCCTATGGCCCACCCAGTCTGCCCATTTGAGCTTGTAAGTTCAGTTTGTTTTCCTAGAAGTCTGCTGCCCCTTACCCCTGACCTCCAGAATTCCTTTATGTCTATCCCATGCATTCTTAAATCCCGTGATTGTTTCAGCCCCCACCACTTCCTCTGGCAGGGTGTTCCCTTGTCCACCACCCGTTCTGTGAAGAAATCTTTCTCATGTTTCCTCTGAATCGTCCTCCCTCCAACTTCATCCCATGCCCTCTAGTCCTGGAACATCCCTTTCGCTAAAATAGTGTTTTCCTGCATCCTGTTCCTCCTGTAAGATACTTGTATGTCTCTATCATATCCCCTCTCTCCTCCTCCTCTCCTCCAGGGAGTACATGTTCAGTTCCTTCAACCTGTCTTCATAGGACTTGTGATGCAATCCATGCACCATCTTTGTTGCCCTCCTCTGAACCTTCTCTACCCTGTCTATGTCCTTACGTGGGTATGGTCTCAGAACTGTACATTGTACTCCAGGTGGGGCCTCACTAGTGTCTTGTATAGCGGAATTATGACCTCCCTTTTCCTGCTGGTGATGCCCCTGCCTATACATCCCAGCATCCTATTTGCTTTACCTGCTGCCTTGTCACACTGTTTCCCTACCTTGAGGTCATCAGAGATGATAACCCCAAGATCCCTTTCCTGCTTGGTGCATGCTATATCCTCACCCCCCAACTGATATATTGTGCCAGGGGTTTTGTGCCCCATATGCATTATCTTGCACTTCTTTGCATTGAATTTCAACTGCCAAATCCTGACCATTCTTCAAGTTTCTGCAGGTCGCTTCTCATTCTGTCTACACCCTCTGGTGTGTCTACTTGTTACAGAGCTTTGTGTCATCAGCGAACAGTGAAATTCTGCCTTCTAGGTCCTGCGTAATGTCACTGATGAAGATGTTGAATAGGACCGTCCCAGCACTGATCCTGTGGTATCCCACTGGTCACTCTTCCTCTGTGGAGTGACAGCCATTTACCACCACCCTCTGTGTCCTGCCACCCAGCCAGTTATCTACCCACCACACTACTGTCCTGCCCACACCCATATTCCCCAGTTTGTGTAATAGTCTTCTATGTGGCACAGTGTCAAAGGCCTTGCTGAAGTCCAGATAGGCCATGTCCACTGCCCTCCCCTGATCCACCTCCCTAGTCACCCAGTTAAAAAATTCAACGAGGTTGGTCTGACATGACCTCCCCCTGGTGAAACCATGCTGCCTTGGGTCCTGTAGTCCATTGACAACCAGATGTTCCACCAATCTCTCCTTCAGTAGTGCTTCCATGATCTTCCCCACTACCGAGGTGAGGCTGACTGGTCTGTAGTTCCCTGCTTCCTCTTTGTTCCCACTTTTGTATAAGGGGACTACATCTGCTGTCCTCCAGTCTTTGGGTACCTCCCCTGTTTCCAGTGATCGGCTAAACAGGATAGCCAGAGTTCAGCCACCACCTCTCTTAGTTCTTTAAGGACCCTGGGGTGCACCCTATCTGGCCCCATTGCTTTATCAACTCTTATTAGTTCCAGTTCCTTCAGGACCCTTTCGTGTAAAGGGACTTGTGTCCATTTCTGCACCATTCTCACCTTGTACTCCCTTCAGACCCATTACCCTCCTCTTCCTCAGTAAAGACTGAGCAGAAATACCTGTTCAATATGTCAGCTTTACTGTTGTCATCTTCCACGTGGCCCCCATCCTCCCCTTCAGTCTCCACTATCCTCCCTTTGTCTTTCTTTTTTTCACTTATGTACCTGTAAAGGTTTGTGCCCTCTACCCACTGATTTTGCAATGTGCTCTTCTGTCTGAGCTTTGGCTTCCCTTACTGACCTCCCTGCCTCCCTTTGCTTCTCCTGGTACTTCTCCCTATCCCCTTCTGCCTGTGTCTTTTGTATTGCCTGAATGCAATCTTTCTGCTTTCACTTTCTTTGCTACCTCTTTGGAAAACCATAATGGTCTCCTCTTCCTTTTCCCTTGCTAACCTGCTTAATGCATAATTCTGTTGTTCTTGTAATCCCCATTTTAAATACTGCCCACTGTTCCTCAACCCCTGATTCATGTCCCATTCCCTAATGCCTCTTTCAAGTATCTCCCCATTTTCCCAAAGTCTGCCCCCTAAAATCCAGGATACGTGTTTTGTGTGGTTTGGTTCTGCTCTTTCTGTGATTTCAAACCACAATGACTGAGTGGTCACTGTTTCCCAGGTGCTCCCCACTGTTACCCCATCACACTGTCCCTGTTTGTGAGCACAAGGTCCAGTATTGCCTTCTGCCGAGTTGGTTCCATGACCAGTTGCTTGAGGAAGGCACCCTGAAGGGAGTCCAGGATAAATCTGCTCCTAGTTGATGCTGCTGCTGGGATGCTCCAGTCCACGTCTGGAATATTGAAGTCTCCAACCAGTACTACCTCACCCTTGTCTGCCATCCTTTGGATGGCTAGCATCAGCTCCCTATCTGTTTCTTCCTCCTGGGCTGGTGGTCTATAGACCACACCTGTGCGGATGGCTGTCCCCATTTTCCTTTCAGCTTAACCCACAGTATCTCTCCCCATTTTGTTCCTCCTGGATGTCTATGGCCCTTATGTCATTTTCACATACAGTGCCACTCCTCCTCCTTCCTGCCTGCTCTGTCTCTTCTGAATATGTTGTAGCCAGGTATGGCCATCTCCCAGTCATGGTTATCATTACACCAGGTTTCAGTGATGGCCACAATGTCCAGGTCTGACTGCACCATGACAGCCTCCAGATCTTCCGTCTTGTTGCTAAGGCTCCTGGCATTTGCACACATGGCTTTCCATGATTTGACCTCCCTAGACTGTTTCACTGTTCTACTCCAGCCCCTTCCTTGGTTGTCATTTATCCCTAGTTCTCCTTGCTGTCTGCCCTTCTGCTGAATTTTGCCCCCTTTCTGCTTATCCACCTCTTGGGCACTAATCTCCATCTTTTGCACACTGCTTTGCAGAGATAGCCACTCCTCTGGTTCACTGGTTCCACTGCTAGCTGTGGGGGTGAACAAAGTAAGGTACCCTCCTGGCCTGCTTTTACCTTTGCCTAGTTTAAATGCTTGTCAATGTAGCATTTAAACTTACATTGAGTGCTTGGATTCCTCCAGGATGGATGCAGGCCATCAGGCTTGAACAAACCTCCATCCCTCCAGGTGGGTCCCCAGTCACCAATGAATCCAAACCCTTCCTCACAGCACCAGTTCTTCAACCATGAATTAAAGTTCCTGGTGTATGCACTCCTATGCTCTCCCTTGCCTCTCACAGGTAGTACTTCTGAGAAAGTGACAGAAGTAGCTACTTGCTTGAGACCCTTCCCCAGTTTCCTAAACTCTTCCTGAACTTCCTTTGGCTCCCCATTTGCCAGGTCATTAGTACCTAGGTGGATAATGACATCCAGCTCACCTCCTGTCTTGCCTTCCCAGTGATCCCCAGGATCTTCCTTCCATCCCTCCATGCCGTGGCACCTGGTAGGCACCTCACCTCCCTGTCCTCCCCTCCTGTGTTCCTAGCTGGATCCCTCTTATGATGGAGTCCCCCACCAGGATTCGCTTCCTCCTCCTCTGGGGTCCACTGCTTTCCCTTTAGAGGTCACCTCCTTGACTAACCTCCACATCCTTTCCTTCCACTTCTCTGGGTACCTCTATTTGGTTGTCCTCATTTGCCAGTGTGGCATATGAGTTCTTGAGTGGAATAGGATCTGGGCTGTGCCTCTGCCTGACCGCTCTAACCCTCCCTGAGCCCACTGTCATCCAAGTGCTCCTCGTTCTCGGCATCCTTTGAGGCAGTTGCATTGGACTGGGTGGTCTCTGGATAGGGGTGATGGTACTCCCGACCCAGTTTACTTCCGCTCTGAGTCTGGCTACCTCCTCCCGCAGTCCAGAGAGTTGCATGCAGATAGAGCAGCACCTCAGTGTCCAGAAGGTCTGCCTGAATATGGCTGCCCCACAGCCACTGCATTGCACCACTCCCCACATTATACTGCAATTCCACTACTTGTCTGCTACTGAAGCTCTCCTAGTTCCCTTTTTATTAATTTACTGTCCTAAAAATCTTGCCACTGATCCTCAGATAATTTTTTTTTTTTTAAAGAAAAAGAAACCAATAAATAAATAAATAACAGCTGTACTGATAAAGTCTATTATTAAAGCTAATAAAAAGCAAAGTGTCAGTCTCGTTTTTTTATCTTGTTACTATCTATATTATATATCATATTCAGACCTTATATAGCCAGTATTTGCTTCTTAGAACACATTAATTTATAAATTGATTATAAACTTAAGAAAACTTTCCTATTACACACAATGGAAGAAAGAAAAAAGGAAACAGAAAAAAAGAAAACAAAATACCTGGGTAAGTCATTTGCTAACAGAAATAATTGGGGAATTTTTAACCATTTAATAGCTGATCTAAGACTGAAATACCCAATTTTTCATCTACAAAAATCAAAGTAGGGGAGCCACCTGGAATTATAGGTATCCACCTGAAGATTCAAACAGGCAGTGACAGCCTCCACCTCCTTTACTGAGTTAATTATCGAGAGCCAGTTTGAGAGTGTTAATATAGCAGCAGAAAGCCAATGCTGAGTAACAACTTCCAAAGCAGCTGCACTGAGAATATAGAATAACTATTTCTCTGCTGCTGAGGTAACCTCAGTGAGTGGTAAACCCAGTATCATGTTGCTAAAGGTAAGTGGGGTTTGTATATGCAGAATATTTGCAATGTTTTGGGTCACTTCTCTCCAGTATTCCCGTATGTTGGGACAGTTCCAAAAGATATGGAAATGTGATCCAACTTGACCACACTGTCTCCAACATAGAGCTGACGCATGTGAGGCATAATGTTGGGAGATGGGTGGAGTAATAGAAAATCTTATAATAACCTTCCACCTAAATTCTCTCCAAACAGGGGAAGTTGATGTTTTATGGACACCCCCCCCCCCCACCACCATATTCTTTGCTAGTCTGGGTCCTTTAACTCAACTAAGGCCTCTTCCTGCCATTTGTTCTCTGTATTTTGTATAACTGCAGCACCCACCTCTTCTTGCAGTCCTTTGCATACAAATGGGATGTATTTCTGGCTATCCCTCAAACGGCTTTTTGTATAGATAAAATTAATCACTGGGCAGGGGACTGAACTAGGGTTGGAATCCCCACCACTGTCCGGATATAATGACGGCAGTGTAAATATTGAAAAAAGTCTGAGTGGGGCAGTTGAAACTCTTTTTTTATGGTGGCATAATCTTTGATTACCTCACCTGAAACAAACTGGGTAAGTGGTCTCAGTCCTTTCTGTGACCAACGGATAAATCAGGGGTCATTTTGTGCAGCTGGAAAGTTGGATAAGAACTGTAAGGGTATATATTGCCACACTGGTGTTACTATCTCCCACCATTGGCGAGTTTCCAACCAGACTGTCACTGAGTGTTTTGTCCAGCAATTTGAAATAGTTTTAAGTTCTTTAGGGAGAATTACCCATGGCAATAAGATACATAGAAACATAGAAGTTGACGGCAGTTAAGGACTGCAAGGCCCATCCAGTCTGCCCATTTTTTTCTACCTTATGAATGTGCCACAGTCCTGTACTCCTTCAATGGCCTATCTATTCATACTTATCTTTATTGCTCCCTTATGCCTATCTCATACCTGTTTGAAGCCCTGCACTGTATTCATATCCACCACTTCCTGAAGCAGGCCATTCCATGCATCCACCACCCTTTCTGTGAAAAAGAACTGCCTCACATTCCCCCTTAATTGGCCTCCCTCTAATCTTATGCTGTGTCCTCTTGTCCTGCTATTTTTCTTGTATTGAAACACAGCAGACTCTTTCACCTTGTTAATGCCCTTAAGGTGTTTGAATGTTTCAATCATATCACCTCTCTCCCTTCTTTGCTCTAGGGTATACATGTTGAGCTCCGTTAATCTGTCCTCATATGTTTTCTGATGCAGTCTCTACACCATTTTGGTTGCCCTTCTCTGGACTGCCTCCATTTTGTTAATGTCCTTGTGCAAGTGCAGCCTCCAGTACTGCACGCAGTACTCCAGATGGGGCCTAACCAGTGTCTTGTAAAAAGGGATTATTATTTTCCTCTTAAGACTTGCGATACCCCTACTAATACACCCCAACATCCATCTAGCCTTACCTATTGCTTTAGTGGTCTGGTTGGATGATTTCAAGTTCTGTGATGATGATGATGCCAAAGTCTCTTTCTTCCCTTGTGATTGTCAGCAACTCCCCTCCCAGCCTATAGGTGGCTTCAGGGTTTTTCTTCCCTATGTGCATGATCTTGCACTTCTTTGCATTAAACCCCAGTTGCCACTCTTCTGACCATTATGCCAGTATATCCAGATATCTTCTCATTCTGCCCACCCTATCTGGATCATCTACTCTGTTGCAGATCTTGGTGTCATCTGCAAACAGACAAACGTTACCCTCCAGTCCATCTGCAATGCCACTGATGAAGATATTGAAGAGGACTGGCCCCAGGACTGATCCTTGAGGTACCCCATTTGTGACCTGCATCTCTTCTGGCTGTATACCATTTACCACCACTCTCTGTTTTCTGTCCGCCAACCAGTTTGCCACCCAGTTGACCAACTTCTGACCCACCCCGAGCCTACCCAGCTTATTAACCAATCTTCTATGTGGAACAGTATCGAAAGCTTTGACTGGGTAACCAGAGTGGTGGACCAAGGGGGAGCAGTTGATGTCACCTACCTTGACTCAGCAAAGAAATCTATGAGATTAGTTTGACAGGACCTTCCTGTTGTAAACCCATGCTGTCTTGGATCCTGTGCTCCTTTGGATTCCAAGTGTTGCACTATCCTTTCCTTAAGAAGTGCCTCCATAATCTTGCCCTCTACTGAGGTAAGACTGACTGGTCTGTAGTTACCTACCTCCTCCCTGCTATCACTCTTGTGGAGCAGGATCATGTGAGCCCTTCTGCAATCTTCTGGGACCTCTCCTGTGCTCAGAGACCCACTAAACAGTTCTGATAATATCTCTGCTAATTCTACCCTTAGCTCCTTTAGTACCCTGGGATGTATGCCATCAGGTCCCATTGCCTTGTCCACCCTGAGCTTAGCAAGCTCTTGTAGGACTCTCTCTTTTGTGAAGGGACTAGTGCACACCTCCCTACCCCCCCATGTCCATGTCCAAAGTTAAGTGGACACTGGGGACAGGCCTCTTTTTCCATATTATACCAGCCTCTCCTGCTTTCTGGAGTTAACATCTGTAGAACACTAATAAGTTGAGCTGCTCTATAATAATTTTGTATATCCGGTGGGCCCATCCCCTCTTTGCTACTCTGTTCCATTAACAGAGCCCACCTAATTCGTGGCTGCCAACCTGCCCATATAAATTAGGAGGTTACCCAATAGTGACAGGCTCCATCAGCCAATCAGACACTGGATTTTCGGCTGAAACAGTGTGGACTTTCTGGGATTTCTTCAGTATGTTCCCGGGCTCTGTACAAGTCAGGAGCACCTTGAGAGAGTGGACTTTGGACATGAGGGGCTTACTCAGGCCCCGAGTGGAGACTGCTATACTGCTGAATTTGTAGACTGCTATGTGGCAGAAACAGAGTGAGAAGGGGAAAGAGAGAAAAAGAGACTGAACTCTGGTGCTGATTCCCCAGGTATGGAACAGTTGCTTGCTACTCATGGAACAGAATAAATGTTGCAGACACCCTGCACTAGGAAACTGAGGTAGACAAAAGGACAGAGCAGATTAGCGGAGTGCTACAGTTGCTGCTGGAAGGTTGTTTGCTTGTATGGACTGCAATGGCATTTTTTTTTTTTTCTTCTTTAAGAGGTAGAGTGTCTCTGGTCGTGAGGGTACTAGCCAGGGATTGTGTGCGTTCTAAGTGAACTGGTTAAAGTGGCTGAGAGTTGAGGTCTTTCTGCAGCCGAAGAAAGGGTTGGACACTGCTAAACACAGTGTGGATTGGTGTGCAGGGGAGCTGTTGCTGCTGAACCCCCTCATGCTGAATTGCAACGGCATTGATTTAAATAAAGGCTAGCATCCACTCAATTTGGCACTGGACTTCTTTCGAGCCTTTGCTTGAAACTGTGATTGTTGAGAGCTCAGTGCAGGGACTGCAGAAGGACCCCCACCATTTGGGAATCCTCACTCAGAGCCAGGGAGAGAACTTGCTAACCCCTCCCGAGTGGAGCTCACTGTCTCAGGAGGGCACAGGTCTTGCACACAAGTGCTAGGTCACTCTGATCTGGGAGACAGGCTGTGGAGCCACTCCCCGGTCTGGGCCTTCTGGGGCTGGTGTTGTCCTGCCACAGTGCTCTGCAGCGGGCCAGAAGCGGCTGAAGGTGACAAGCAGCCAGAACTACAATCAAGGTGACCAGCCACAAGACCCTTGAACAAGTTCCATCCAGCCGGAGGGATCCTGGCCATCCTGCTTCTCGGGTTGCTGCAAAACTCCAAGGAACTCCATTTTCCCCTGGTGCTGAGAACTTCAAACCATGAGTACCCAAGACCTGATTCCTGAAAGGGAAGAAGGGGAATTGCTTGTTAAACATTTTCCAGTTTCTAAAATACTTCAGGGCCCCAAAATCCGGCCAACCCGCGCCATACCAGGCCTGCACCCAGTGGGTACCCTTAAAAACATCTGGGAGACACTGGTACCAGTGGGGTTGTGTTCGGCCTGCGGGCCCCAATGTTTGGTGTGTTATATCATTAACCAGGTTTTCTATCCACAGCCATTCTTGGTCCTGGTACCCCCCCCATGTCCTATACCCCCAATAAAGCTGTGGTTTACTGTTTGAAGTTGTGTGCGCAGAAATTCTCTGAGTCTGTCAAAGCATTAATGTTCATGGTTTATGGTGGTGCTGAATTGTTGGGTATCCAGTGTGCGGGGTGGTTGGTAGGTAAGGTGGGTAGGTGCAACATCCCAGGGGGCTGTACCAGCCAGTCACCTGACACACTTCTAATTCTCGCTGGGTACAGGCAGTGCGCTATTTCTATTATCTTTGGGATAGGACCCCCGAACACCACCGCAGCAGGACCCAGACCTGTTAGAGAGACAACAGACAGGAGTAGTAGCCCACTGGCACACGGTACTTGTACTACATCTCTGGAGGCACCGCTGGGATCTCCTGTTCACCAGCCATGCCCATCCTGGAGAAACCAACTTGAAAGACCCCGGTGGGGTCCCCAGCACCCAAGTCTACTCTCCCTCCAGGCCTTCATGTAGGCCTCAAGAGAAGGATAAAGTGTGGTTGGTGGAACAGGAGCAGGGGTATGAGGATGGACCCCCAGAGGTCCTTTCTCGTGCTGGGAGTACCCCCCTGAGATAGACGAGGGAGAACCAGAAAGGCACTTGTCTACCCTAATGAAATTGGGTAAAGTGAAAATGAGGGGACAGATGCTTGATTCAGGTACTGGGAGGTTGACTGTGTTAATGGAATGTATAAATGCTATAGAGGCTGCCTGGGTGCCAGAGGCCATAGAGCTAGAGACAGAGGACAAGGCAAAGGCCTGGGCTATAGTGACAATGTACAGTGTAGTGTGGTTCCTCCAGGGGGAGGACAGTCTGACCCTTTAAGGCTCCTGTGCCAAATGTGAGGCTTAGGCCCCGGCAGGTGCCAGCCCAATGGAATCTTATAGGAAGTTGAGGATGTTTTCAGGGGTCAAGCCTACTCCCATCGGGGAGGAGGATTATGAGTCATGGATAAACTATGTGTTACCAACCACTGCTCCAAGACTGGCAATGCAGTGAAGGGTAAAAATGGAAAAGGTTAACGGCGAGCTTGCGGGGCCCTGTTCTCGATGCCATTTGGTCCTTCTGGACCACTGACCCGGAGGCCAAGGTAGAAAACTATATAGCTGCCTTGGACGGTGCTTTAGGTAGCATGGAGACATGAAGACTTACGGTGGGGGTTCAGAGCAACCTGCCAGCAGAAGGGGGGACCCTTGTCGGAATATGTGCAGAGGTTGGAGAAGGCTCTGCAGAAGGTATATAGGAAAAGGGGAATCCAAGCCTCTGACTTGAATAAGACTAGGTTAGAACAAGTGCTGAGGGGCGCCCAGTACTCTGAGTTGTTGCTACTAAAGTTGGGCCTGAAAGACAAAATAAGTAATCCACCTCCGTTCCGGGTGCTGCTTATGGAGGTGAGAGAGGTGGAGGAATGGGACATCAAATGGGGGGCCCGGCCCACTTTAGTAGCTACTGCCCAGATCCAGGAAGTCACTTCCTTGGCTGAAGTTTCTGAGATAAAAAAGTTACTGCAAGAATGCAGGGAAATGTTGGATAAGGTGGGTGTTGGGCCTATGAGGACCCCTGAATCTTCCGCTGAACAGTCCACTCAGGCAGCCTCTGCTACCCTTCCTGTGATGGGCCCGGGGGGTATTACCTACCTCAGACTGAAGCCCAATTGCAGGAACTGAGTCAAGTTGTAAATGAGCTAAAGACCCAGGGGGTGGTAAGGGCAGGGGCTACCGAACCTGTAGCTATGGCCCAAGCAATAACTCCAGTTTGTCCTCCTGCTCCCTTTGCAATCACTCCAGTTTCCCCTTCTGTTCCCTTAGTGTTCCCAGTAGCCCTAAGCTATCCACCACCCCAACCGCCTCCTGAGGCCTATTACCCCGGATGACCTAAGTGAGAAGGGATAATCTGTTACCATTGTGGAAGGAATGGGCATTACTGGAGAGGGTGCCAGGCACCAGCAGATCCCCTTCAAGAGGCTAACAGACTGTTGGGCAAAGTAGGAAGGCCACAGGGAAACTTCAGTAAGGCTCGGTAAAGGAGCGTACTGGGACCCCATGCAGGTCCAACTCCGTAGCTAATATGAAAGCCTGTTCAGCAAAAGCCACCTCAAATGCACCCCTTGATATGCACAGGATAGTGGGGCCATCAACTGAAACCCTTGCCAACATAGAGGGAAGTCCCCACTCGGGCCATCCTTGATAGTGGCTCCCAGGTCACATAATCTTCAAGACCTGGTATGACAGACACTTATCGCACCTGGAGTTGCAACCTTTGGAAGGACTACACGTGTGGGAGCTTAGTGAGAAGTCTTACCCCTACCTCAGATATGTCAGAGTATGGAGGGCTTTCCCCACTAATGTAGCTGGAGTGGGAGACGCAGTTGAGACCCTGGTGTTAATCTGTCCTGAGACTGATGAGTATGACGGAATACTGGTGTTGGTGGCCGCAAATTCCCACATGTTCAGGAGACTCGCTCAGCTTTGTCAGGCAAGAGCAGCAGAACAGCAAGGGAAGAAATTACCCATTCATCTGGAGGTCCAGGAGGCCTATAAGAGATGAGGGCACCCGAAGATGTAGAAATCTGTGAGGCATAGTCTGGAGGACAGATGCAGAGGAGGTTGTGTTGCCCCCCCCCCAACGCAGTGTGATATTAACAGAGTAGTGTGGCTAAAACAGGAGATCAAGAACAACATTTTAATGCTAGATGCCCCTGAAGAACACAGATTGCCTGATGGATTATTAAGGAAACCCAGTGTCTTACTGGTTCAGGTGCATAACTATGTTCAAAGAGTGACAGTGCGAGTGAGGAACACAAGCAACAGAAGTGGTTGTCAGAAGAGGCCGGATGTTAACTAGGGTTTACTGTGCTGACACAGCAGTGCAGTCAGCTGCTCGAGAAAGAAGTGATTATGGTGGTATTGACCCTGCCTTGTTTGATTTGAGTAACTCCCCCATTCTGGAGGAGTAGAAGGAGCATGTTCAGAAGAAGTTGGCTACCAGGACAAATGTGTTTTCTTTGCATGAGTGTGATGTTGGATGTGTTACGATACAGCAGCATCGCATAAGGCTCACAGATGAGGGCACCTTCAGGGAGAGATCCAGACGTCTCACCCCACGGACACAGATGTTGTAAGGAGGCACCTTCAGGAGAAACTGGCTGCAAGCATCATCCAGGAATCCAGGAGTCCAGAAGTCCATATGCATCACCTATTGTGGTGGTGAGGAAAAGGAGTGGGGCTATTAGGATGTGCATGGACTACCACACCTTGAACAAGCGCACGGTGCCAAATTAATATATGATGCCACGAATACACGATGCTCTAGACTGAACGGCAGCCAGTGATTTTCGGTTTTGGACTTAAGAAGTGGGTATTATCAAATTCCCATAGTCTCAGGATCGAGAGAAGACAGCTTTTATATGCTCCCTGGGGATTTTATGAATTTTTGAGGATGCCTCAGGGCATTTTGGGTGCCCCTGCGATGTTTCAGCACCTTATGGAAAGGGTTGTGGGGGACATGAACCTGCTGGAGTGCTTGGTTTACTCAGACAACAGTAACGTGTTTGGGAAGACACTAGAAGAGCATGAGTCACGGCTGCTGAAGGTGTTGGACCGGCTGGAAGAATTTGGCTTGAAGCTTTCTGTTGATAAGTGACAATTCTTTCAGGCCTTGGTCAAATATGTTGGACACATCATCTCTGCCAAGGGCATCCAGACAGACCCCAGCAAAGTGGAGGCCCTCACTACCTGGCCTAAACTCAGAAACCTGAAAGAACTACAATGGCTGCTGGGTTTTTGTGGGTATTACCAGAGATTCATGAGGGACTACACCAGAGTAGTCAGTCCTCTTGAACTTACTACAGGGGTATCCTCCAACAAATAACAGCAAGAGGACCCTTTCCCCTGGAGACCAATCTGAACAACCTAAATATTTTCATCCATCTGAACCTTTTGGCTCCTGGTGGACTGAGGAGTGTGATAGAGCTTTTGAGGACATTATATACTGCCCGACTCATGCACCGGTGGCCACCTATAATGACCACAGAAGCCCTATATCCTACATACGGATGCAAGTTTCAGTGGCCATGGGGCAGTATTGTATCAAGAGTATCCAGAGGGACTAGGCCCAGTGGCATATGCAATCTGGAGTCTCAACCCCTTGGAAAGAAGATATCCCATTCACAAGCTGGAATTTTTAGCATTGAAGTGGGCTATTGTGGACCAATTTCATGTTGATCTGTACGGGGAGAAGATTACTGGGAAGATCGACAACAACCCACTTACTTATGTACAGATCACAGCCAAACTAGATGCAGCTAGCTACCGGTGGTTGTCGGCCATGTCTACCTATGACTACAGCGTACAGTACCAGCCTGGGCTGAATAATATAGATGCTGATGCTTTGTCCTGATGCTCTTTAACTCAGGAGACTACGCATTCCAGTTGGGTCAAGATACTCAAACAAATGAGAAAAGTGTGTAAGAAGTCTGATGGTGACGAGTCCCCTTCTCTTGAAGATGCCCCTCATTTGATTGAACTGTTAGGAGCATCTGGGGTTTGCCTTCCTATAGCTTACTGCCACCTAACCACACTAGACACGAGGTGCTTGCCACAGCTGACTACTCAGGACTTACGAATAGAGCAGCAGGACAGTTCCGTTATGGGGAGGTAATTCAAGTGCTTCAGAGAAATGGAGTCTCAGCTCAGGTAAAAGCTAGCGATCCACATGCCCGCTTATTACTATGAGAATGGTCAAAGTAGCAGCAAAAGGAAAGTTTACTCTATAGAGTGACTCAGAACCAGCAGGGGGTGCCCCATGTGCAGTTGGCATTGCCGGATTGTTTTCAAGGCCTGGTGATGGAAGCCCTACATGATGACATAGGTCACTTGGGCAGCGAACGCACCTTGGAATTGGTAAAGAGCAGATTCTATTGGCCCAAGATGGGAGAATATGTAGAATATTATTGCAAGAATTGTCGTCGGTGTATCCAGAGAACAGCACTTCCCCAAAAGGCTGCCCTGCTAGTTAATATCAGTGCCAGTGCACCAATGGAACTTGTGTGCATCGATTTTTCTCACATTGAAACCAGACTCTAGGAATACCTCCAACATATTAGTGGTTACAGACTATTTCACCTGGTACGCCCAAGCCTACTTCACCAAGGACCAGAGGGCCTCCACGGTGGCCAAAGTGTTTGTCAAGAAGTTTTTTGTCCACTACAGAGCCCCTCAGAGAATCCATTCAGACCAGGGATGTGATTTAGAGAGCCAGTTAATAAAAGAGCTCTTGTCCTTATGGGGTATCAGAAAGTCTCTAACCATGCCTAACCATCCCCAGGGTGACCCGCCCCCAGCCAGAGATATTCAACAGAACCCTACTGGATGTTGGGCACCCAGGATCCAAGGGACAAGCGTACCTGGAGCCAATGAGTAAGCACTTTGGTCCATGCATACAACTGCACAAAAAAGTGACACCACTGGTTTCTCTCCTTACCATCTGGTTTGGGAGGAAGGCCAATCTCCCCGTGTATCTGTGTTTCGGAATGTCAGCAGATGGCATCAAAAAGAATGAATATTTGCAATATGTGAGAAAGCTGAAACAACAGTTGAATGATGCCAATTAACTAGCCTCAGAGAGAGTCACCAAGCGAAATCAGGCCAATAAAGAGAGGTATGACAAAACAGGGCAGGTGCAAGACTTGCAGCCTGGTGACCGAGTACTACTCAGGAGTCTGCGCATACCTGGGAAACATAAAATGGCCGACCGGTGGGGAAGTACACCGTATATGGTAGTTGAGAAGCTAAAAGGACTACCTGTATCCAAGATTTGACCAGAGGGAGAAACCAGAGGGTGCAAAGGGATGCACAGGAACCACTGCCTTCCCATCGGAGATAAAATTGTTTGATTAGAGACTGATTTGATAGCGTTGCCTGTACTTCCAAACACTCGAGCTGCTGCACGAAGACGAAAGCAGCAGAAAGATGGAGATGCTACTGGGGCTGGACCTGCCCTGTTACAGGAGGTATTCGAGGAAGAAGATTTGGCTGATGAATCAGATGGAGAGGCTGAGGACATGCATGTGTGTTTTTACCCTACTCCTGAACTAGAGAGACTATTTTGTGGACCGCCCCTGATGTTAGAGACTAGTCCTGTGATAGAAGGGCCCAGTGCAAGTGACACGGAGGTCTCCAGGGTTGACAGACATGGAGAAGTGGACATGGCTGTGCCTGGGGTGCAGGGTGCTGAAGGGGAGGCTGCTTCTTCTACCCCCCTCAAAGGGACCACTTATGACTTGAATACTAGCCTAGCTGAGCCATTTGAGTGGCTTTGGAGCAGTCCCCCTGAAGAAACGCCTTTTGGGGAGCCCACATCAAACCTGAATACTGGTTTGACTGGGTCCTCTGAATGGCCCCAAGACAACACTCCTGGATGGAGTGGTATAGGAGAGGAAGAGCTGCAGTACCCTGCCCCCACTGAAGAAGAGGGCACCGGCCAAGGCGAAGTGACACAGACTCTGCCTCCGAGTAGGAGGTAGCCACCAGAAGTGAAGTGCAAGAAACCCCCAGAAGGTCAGGGAGGACTGTAAGGCCTCTACTGAAGATGACTTACGATGCACCTAGGGTGCCCACTGACCTGCCCTTATTTGTAGTACACAAGGGGCTATCACCTCCAGGTCCCTGGAAAGTGTGTTCATGTGCCCTGTTAGTGCTAGATACCTCGGGCCCGAAGGGAAGGTGGCCAAAAGGAAAAGAGGGAGGTGAAAGAGTACAAAGGGAAAGAGTGGTACAAGTACAGTATGAGGTACTAAAGTTCCTATGGTTCTCAAGGTTCAATATATGGGTGCCACATCTTATGTGACTAGTGAGATAATTAAGGGGAGAAGTCTTTGCTGAACTGTATGTACTGTTTTCCTGTTTATAACTGCTGGATGTTATAATAGTTAGGGACCAGGTGTATAAGTAGAACTGCTAATGTATGTTAATGCTAGAATTTACTTGAATGCAATTGTACAGTACTTTAGTTTTAGGCTTAGCATGGAAGCCAAGCATTTAAGGGGGGTGTAACCCCCTTTGGGGGCTTACCTGAATGGCCCCGTTATCCCCGTTCCTTCCTGGGTTCTGCCAACTTAGTCCAGGGTCCCCGTGTGTTTCAGTGTTCCCTATCCAGTCTCCGTACCTCAGTCAGCCCAGTTTGGGCTTAAATCTCTATTCACGAGTCGCTGGCATTTACCACTTGCAGCCGGCGACTGTATATGCACAGTGTGTGCCTTTTGTCCTGACTGCCTGTTTCGGTCAAAAACAGAAAGCTTTTCCAAATGGTCCTGGGCCCATAGTTAGTTAGTCCAGGACCCAGGGACCAGTGTAGAGGCTAAGAGAGCACTCTGTTTAATAAAGCATCAAGTGCCAAGAAGCGCTAGCAGTGGGGCTTGTAAAATAGTCATAACCCCTCCTGCATATTAATGAGGAAGTTGCTGCCACCTCAGGGTATTGTGTTTTGGTGGCAGCGACTGGAAAACTACAAGGGCAAACTGCATAAGAGTGGACTGGTTTGACAGGGGGCTGTTGGGGCTACAATCTGGTGGGGGTGACTGTTTAAATATAGTATGTGGGCTGCACCAGATCATGAAAGTAGGGGAACTGTATTGCACTGTATTAAACAGACTGGGGGCTGACATGTTGATAGCCCTCTGACCTTTCCCAGCAGTCAATCAGTGATCTAGGCACTCAGAACTTGGACAGAGAGACTCCTGGGAAAAGGAGGGGACCAATTCTGGTGCCTAGATCATGCCCCAATAAACAAGCAGGAAATATTAATCACTATTGTTATCCAATATTGATAGGCTCCATCAGCCAATAAGAACACTGGATATTCGGCTGAAACAGTGTGGACTTTCTGGGGTTTCTTCAGTCTGTTCCAGGGTTTTGTACGAGTCAGGAGTACTTTGTGAGAGTGGACTTTGGACGTGAGGGGCTTACTCAGGCCCAGAGTGGAGATTGCTGTACTGCTGAATTGGAGATTTAAGCAATTTATCCCTCAAGGGAGTGGGTACATCAGAGGGTTTACCACGGCTGGTGTGATTCGGTCACAAGGCGCAGCAGTGACCCGAACTTCCCTGTCATCAGAGTCCCCAGTGCCCACACCTTGGAGGATAATTATATGATACAATGGCAAATGTTGTTTCTTTAATGTTTTTAACTATTTTCTAACTCACTGAGGTCCCTACACTGAAAGAGGATGTCATTTAGTAAACAATTTATCTAGGTGTTTTAGCGAGCGGCGACAGGACAAATGCGGCAGTTTCATTTGAAGTGAAGCGGATAGCTTCCACATAAGGTTGGCTGGCACTTTTTCCAGGGGGTACACTGGAGGATTTATCACAGTGGTAATTGTGCCAGCCAACCAATCAGGATGCAGGATTTGGGACATTGGATTTACCACATTGTATAATGCTGAATTTATAGACTGCTATATGGCAGAAACAGAGTGAGAAGGGGAAAGAGAGAAAGAGACAGAACTCTGGTGCTGATTCCCCAGGTACGGAAGAATTGCTTGTTATTCATGGGAGATAGAAAATGTTTCTGACACCCTGCACTGGAAAATTGAGCTAGACAAAAGAACTGAGCAAATTAGCGGAGTGCTACAGTTGCTGCTGGAAGGTTGTTTGCTTGTATGGACTGCACTGGCATTTTTTTTTCCCGAAGAGGCAGAGCATATCTGGTCATGAGGGTGCTAGCCAGGGATTGTGCGTGAACTGGTTAAAGTTGCCGAGAGCTGAGGTCTTTCTGCAGCCGAAAAAAGGGTTGGACACTGCTAAACATAGTGTGGATTGATGTGCAGGGGGGCTGTTGCTGCTGAACCCCCTCCTGCTGAACTGCACTGGCATTGATTTAAATAAAGGCTAGCATCCACTGAATTTGGCACTGGACTTCTTTGAAGCCTCTGCTTGAGACTGTGATTATCGAGAGCTAAGTGCAGAGACTGCAGGAGGAACACCACAGTTTGTGAGTCCTCACCCTGAGCCAGGGAGGGAACTTGCTAACCCCTCCCGAGTGGGGCTCACTGTCTCAGGAGGTCGCAGGTCTTGCACCTGAGTGCTAGGGCACTCTGATCTGGGAGCCGCATTGTGCAGCCACTCCCCAGTCTGGGCCTTCTGGGGCTGGTGTTGTCCTGCCACAGTGCTCTGCAGCGGGCCAGAAGCGGCTGAAGGTGACAAGCGGCCAGAACTACAATCAAGGTGACCAGCTGCAAGATCCACGAGCAAGTTCCATCCAGACGGAGGGATCTTGGCCGGCCTGCTTCTCGACTCACTGCACAACTCCAAGGAGCTCCATTTTCCCCTGGTACTGAGAGCTTCATACCATGAGTACCCAGGACCTGGTTCCAGGAAGGGAAAAAGGTGGATTGCTCATTAAACATTTTCACATTTCTAACATATTTCAGGGCCCCAACAGCCAGCCAACCTGTGGCACCGTACCAGCCCTGCACCTAGCGGGTACCCCTAAAAACATCTGGGAGACACTGGTACCAGTGGGGGTGGGTTCGGCCTGCGGGCCTCAATGTTTGTTGTGTTGCTATATCATTAACCAGTTTTTCTATCCACAGCCATCCTTCCCTAGTTCTATGCCCCCAATAAAGCTGTGGTTTACTGTTTAAAGTTGTGTGTGCAGGAATTCTCTTAGTCTGCCAAAGCATTACCGTTTATGGTGGTGCTGAATTGTTAGGTATCCAGTGTGCGGGGTGGGTGGCAGGGGAGGTGGGTAGGTGCAGCATCCCAGGGGGCTGTGCCAGCCAGTCACCTGACCCACTTCTAATTATCTCTGGGTGGAGGCACTGCACTATTTTTATTATCTTTGGGATAGGACCCCCGTACACCACCATAGCAGGACCCAGGCCCCTTAACCTGTTAGAGGGACACCAGGCAGGGGTAGTAGCCCACTGGCACATGGCGCCTGGGCTACAAACAGCAGTCAAAAAGCCAAGTCTAGGCCACAAATATGCCCCTCGGCCCCTGCTCTGCCTATCTAGGGCACAGATAACGGCTGTGGCATCCGGAGACAAAAAGAGTAAAGACTAACAAATGTGTTTATATTGTTGTTTGTAATGAAGCCACAAAGCAAAGGTGGCAGTGCTGCCCCTTGCTTTCGATGTATTATGCATTGACTACAGTGATGACAGGCAGGCAGCAAATGCCTACATGGACTGGCAAAACAAAGACTGCAGCCTCAGAAGGAAACATTTTTAAAGAACAGTAATTAAAACAGAAAAGGAAGCAAAACTGCTATCCTTGCTCACTATCAACAGCTTCAGAACATAGTAAACTCACTAAAGTTATTGCATAAACAATTATAGTTGTATCTAGTGCAAAATGAGAATATATATATATATATATATATATATATATATATTTTTTTTTCAGCAGTGTAAGTTTTAAGTCTCGAGAGTCACAGGAGCAGGCCCTTTTCAGCCAGCTACCCAGCAAGCCAATGCTAGCCTAAAACCTAGCCTACAACTACAGACAGACTCCAGCCTGAAGATTATAACAAGTTTGTTCTGTTGTAAACAAACACTACTCAGCAACCAATTAGTCAAGTGGAGCACCACAGTCTCCACTAAGTAAGCAATAATACCCGACAGGGTGGGCAGTATTTGGAAATACCAGACCGCCCAGGGGCGAAATGAGGCCCAACGCCGCAGTCGGCGGGCCTTATAGCCCCATGGAAAGTCCAGTATTTCCCAATACCGCCCACCCTGGAGGGTATCATTGCACTTAGAAAATGGCAAACTGTGGCATTTTTAGATGGGATTTAAAAAAAAAAAACTGTAGAAAAACATTTTAGAAATTTAGAACAACCTCTTTTATGCTTCTTTGTTGTAAAGTAGTCTCTTCATTTTGTGATGTTACATCTTCTGTTGCCCGCTCCCACAGAGCCATTCTGTTCAACTTATCTCACTCTCACACTCAGGACACACATGTATACACACACACACACACACACACACACGATCGCCAGTTCAAGATGTGGACTTTTTTTTTTTTTTTTTTTTACTTCTCCCCAGCAGTCTCTTGTCACTGTAGTTTTACTTAAAACAAACAAACTGTTTTCTGCTCTTCATGATACTTTTTTTCTTTCCCCCAATTGGGAACTGTGGCTGTTCGATGCATGACTTTTCACGACCCTACCTTGTAAAAGCCGGAAGTACGCACCAGCAGGTATGATGTGGCCTGAGTGCACTGTAAATGTTTTTTTTTTTTTTATTTAGGTTTCACAAAGAAGAGCTGTTTTAGTTTCAGACAGCAGCACTGTTCCAGTTTTAGAATGCTGTCTGTTTGCAGTATCTTGTTGAGCGGTTTTGTGTTTGGTGGTGGATCAGCGTTGGTGGTGTCTGAGACGGAGTTACAGTATAAAACCTATCAAGAGGTACTTTAATCAAGTATCTTTGACCATGACGACTTTTTTTTTTTTTTTTTTTTTTTTTTAAGAGGCAGCGGAGCGACTGCAGGTAAAGAGTGTTTGGGTTGGGGGAGACCAGTAGCTCTCGCTAAGCGAGAGACAAAGATGGTGGCCATTTCAAATTTTCTCAGGTGCTTTTAGCCAATTACAAAGTAGGCTGGGCACCACTGTAGAATTGTATGCGATAAAGTGGCACTTGGATTGGCACTTATTTTTAGCTGGCCATCTATTGAAAAATAGATGCCCAGGTTGGAGGTGCTTTTAGCAGGACAGATATTCTTGCCATTTTCTAAGAGTCAGTAAACAGAAGAGTCAACTTTTTCCTCAATCTGATTCAG
This sequence comes from Neoceratodus forsteri, assembly GCA_016271365.2. NCBI lineage: Eukaryota > Metazoa > Chordata > Ceratodontiformes > Ceratodontidae > Neoceratodus > Neoceratodus forsteri. Next base: position 496,835,603 of record CM057450.1, on the reverse strand, counting down.
AAAAGTACAACTCCTTCACAGAGAGCAGCAGCTTCCTTTCAGCTTGAGTGCCTCTCTGCACTACGGCAGGTCACATGCTAAAGCTCTGGAAAGCTCTCTGTGCAGCCTGGGGATTAGATAAGGAGATCTCAGGGGACCGCAAAGTCTCATCAAATATGTGCCATCGAATTTCTCAAATACACCCCAGTATTAAGGTATTCATCAAATACGCTTGCTTTTCTAGGTATTCAACAGCAGATTCAAATTCAACGCACATCCCTGTCACAAGCCTGTAGGGTAATGTCCCCAAATCTGAGCTTGTTGTGTAGATGGGTTAGACCTTCATTAGCAGGGTTTCTTAAAGGGTACCAACACTTTTCAAAGTCGTCAAATTTAAGAAATGTTTTCAAAAGATGCCCAGGATCCTGTTTTGCCATCATATAAACCCAGGTAGACTAATTTGCATTTCTTTTAGCATCAAGCAACAACCCCACCAGCTGTTCAAACATTAAGCAGTGGTGTGTGATGTAATTACAAGATAGTACACATCTGGCTATTATGTTACAGTATATAGTCTATGAATTTGAAGAGCAGTCTGGTAGAGTTTCTATATACTAGGCTTCCATACTCAAGAAAGGGGAGCAGTGAGACAGATCCCCGCGGCCCTGTTGAGCCCTGATGCCAAGAAGGCACTTGACAGGGTGTCCTGGGATTTCCTGTGGGATGATCACTTGAAATATATAAAAGATGAACTCCACTAAATCCAAAGTTTCTTTTGAAAGCTGTATGCTTTTTTTATTTAAATCACACCGGTCACACCAGGGCAACAGTTTTGAAGCTTTTAGGCCATTTCCTCAGGCCCACAGACAGTGTTGAATCTATCTTATCTAATTAAAATGTTCTAATATTGGTCAAAAATTCTAAACATTCTGTGATCCATCCAAAGTACTATTTAATTGTTTGTTTATAGTTCATTCTTGCACCATGCCTGTTATTTCCTTATAATCTCATTTTTTATTCACTTTCATGCAGTGGGTTAATCGTCCCTCTTGAGATACTTTCATATTTGGTGCAACAGACTGAGTGCTGCCATCTCCAAGGCTTGCAGAGAGCTTGCAATGTGACCAATATTAGAACATTTTAATTAGATAAGATATATTTCAACACTGGCTGTGGGCCTGAGGAAGTGGTGTTATTTCAAGTGATTATGGACTGCCTTTTTGGATGACCCAATGTCTAGAACGATAAAACACTGGGCAACCTGAACCACCTTAGACAGATTTGCATTTCCTGTGGGATGCCCTGTCGGCCTTCTGGTTCCCAGACACCTTCTTGACCTGGTTAAAAAATATTTATGCAGATCCAAAGGCATACATTCATGTCAACGGCTCCTTGTCATCCTCCATATCTCTGCACCATGGCACAAGACAGGGGTGCCCTCTCTCCTCTCTTCTATTTGCGCGTTACATGGAGCCATTGGCTTTGACTTTGAGGGGGGATGGAGGGAATCGAGGGCATTCTATTGGGACAGAGGGAATATAAAGCCGCTCTGTTCACAGACGATGTTCTCCTGTCAGTATTATCTCCAGAGGCATCAGTGCCGGCAGTTTGGGATGTTCTGCATCGGTTTGAGAGAATAGCAGGCTTTAAGTTAAATGCATCTAAAACCAAGTTCTTAACATTTAATTTCAAACCTTCAGAAGCCCTTAAATGCTGGTTCCCTTTGCGTTCGCTATGCACCAAAATAAAATATCTGGGGGTTCAAATAACAAAAGAGGTAAATAATGTTGATGTGATTAATTGTGGCCCTTAATTTCAATTCAAGAAGATTTATCCAGATGGGGTAAGCTGACCTCTTTTTTTCAAAAAGTACACATAATCAGGTAAGAGTACACCCGGACTCCTCGGGCGCTGCAGGAAAGCTGTCACCACTGCAATGTATTTGGTGAAAACCCTGGAGCTGGAGACAGGCCGAGGGCATGGCTCGAACTGAAGAGGGATCCTCCGGCCGAAGCTTAAGGAATCTCCGGGATGTGATGGACGGACAGGGACGCGGAAAGAACGCGTCCTGTAGGTCCAGACAGCAGAACCACACACCGTGTTCCAGAGATGGTATTATCTGCGCGCAGAGTGACCATCCTGAAGGTTCAGACCTAGGGAACTTGTTCAGGTCGCAGGTCGAGAATGGGGCGCCAGCCCCTGTCCGCTTCGGAACCAGGAAGTACCTGGACACGAACCCCTGGACTGGAAGGGGGTCCTCTACCTCCCTGATCACCTCCTTTGGAGGAGAGCGATGTCGGCTCGGGCGAGCCGCCAGTGAGGCTTCAGGACCCCGAGGCCCCCAGGTGGGTGCGACGGTTCTGAAGGGTGGGGCCTGCTCGAATTCTAGAGGCAGGCCTTTTCCCATCACTTCCAGAACCCACCTGTCCATGGTAATAGCTGACCAGGCGGAAAGGAAGTGTCGGGAGCCGCCTCTCTACTTGGGAACCAGGGGCAAGGTGACGGGATGGGGGGGGCGACACCCACAGCCCGTCCACTGGGCAGGCTTGGAGGAGGGACCGCTGGAGGGACCTCCCTGGCCTTTTCCTCCCTGCTTCCTGCTGGGAGGTGCCGACGGCTTGGGCCTGAAATGCCAAGCTCGAGCCTGCTGGCCCTAATGTTGTTGCCTGAAGGCTGGGCAGAAGGACGAAGGGCTTAGGCTGTGGCTTTCGGCCTTTGTCCTTTTGAGTGGAAGAGACCGAGTCCAAGGTAGCATTGGACTCTCTCACTCTTCTGCAGGTGACCTTCCACCCCAGGGGTCAAGAGGTCAGTCCCCAAAAGGGAACATCCGCCAACTTGTGCTGGGTATCCGAGGTAAGTGGATATCCTCAGCCAAGCTCGGACGACGATGTGGCCACTCGCGGCGCCACCAACCTGGCACATGAGTCCCCAAAGTCCAAAGCAGTCTGGAGCTCGTTGTTTGGCCACTGCTCCTGCTCCTGGTCCCGCACCTGCCTGACCGTAGTCTGCAGATCCAGCGGGAAGATGAGGGACGACCTCATCCAGGGAGCCCAACAGGGCATGTGAAAATTGTGCCATGAGGACGGCTGAACCGACCTGGATCAAGGCCGAGAGGACGAAAGCATAGACTTCACCGCATAATCCAATTTCTGATTCCCTGTCGGGAGGTTTGTCCATCCCTGGCGCTCCCCGGCACGCTTCGGAAAACTGTCGGTAGCCAATCCTCCGCAGAGGGTGTTCCGAAAACCGGACAGGGAACCGGTAGGGACCAATACTTCCTGGCCATCCCTGGCAAGGCGAGGGCAGGAAGCAGGGCGCTGCCAAAGCTCCAAGGCCGACCCACTATGGCCCTCGCCACCGGAAAGGCCTCCGTAGGGAGAACCCCCTGGTCCAGAATCTCCTCCGTGAGGGGATACCTGGCCTGCTTAGAAACGGGTTCGAGCCCATCCCGTGGACTCCGAGATGAGCCGGCTAACCCCAAGAAGGACGAAGGGCTATCGTCCCACTGACTGTCCTCCCGAGGACCCAAGTCGAATCACTTGGAGAAAGGGAGGAATCATCCTCGGACTTGGAAGAGTCCTCAGAGAGCTGCCTCGGGTTGAGCCACCCTCCACCTGCCGGGTTCATCGGGAGTGAGGGTGACAGACAGCCTATGCGGAAACCCAAAGCCGACCGAGAATTTTGGTCGGAGCCCCAACTAATGGCTAGTTGAGTGGAGGTTCCACCAGAATCGGTGGGGAGCTGGAATTGCCGAACCGCCTGGGAACAGGCTCGGCTACAACGAGGGGTTGTTTCGTCGCCGGCGGTGACAGCCACTTAATGGCCGGGAAGACGACTGGGTCGGGCTTATTCCCGGTCAAAGGAGCTGTTGCCACATGAGTTCCTCATACCTCCGACGCAACTTGCGCCAAGCCTCTCCTCGCCCAAGGAGGAGGAAGAGGAAGAGCGGCGTCTGGGTTGCCGAGACCGCCTTATGACGGCGGGATCGGCTGACTGCGAGGATGTCCGAGACGCGACAGTCTTGACTAGGCCGAGGAAGGCGAGGAGAAGTGTCAGAAATGCACTCCCTCGCTCGGATCGATCCCCACCCAAGGGCTGCGAACCGGAGGGCACAGACGAGCCGACGGGATCCTCAACTCCCCACCGGGGAACTAGGAGAGGGGATTCTCAGCTTTCCAGTCGACAACCCGCCTAACGGATCGAGAAAATTCTCGACCGCTGCCGGGCGGGAGTCTCGGTCAACTGGCCTGACGGGACACACGTGAGCCAGTGGTCAAGCTGAGGGGTCGACCGAAGTCGACTGGTCGACAAGAAGGGAGGGGATCTTTCCCGCCTCCCAAGAGCGCCGATGGAGACTTACTTTTGCTCTTTTGGACCTGAAAAGGGTCCAGAAGAAGTTGGACCTCACCTTTCGCCGAGAGGGTCAGACAAAGCTCCTTGAAAGAAGCAGAGTACGAGGCACCGAGAGAGCGGACAAATGCCGCAGTCGAGGTAGAAGCTGCCCGCCGCCTCCTTCTTTGAGGGCGATCATCTGCTCGAGCTGATCCGCAGAGCCCGCCGCCGCGACACCGCCAACCGGCCTCTTTAGATTTAACTGTGAATTTTTCGGGCGCCTAGTTGTAATCGGGCAGCACAGTCTTCAAGGACTAGCACAAGTCGCAGGCGCGGGTCGGTCAAGCGCAGCAGCAGACGCATCGTGGAGCGGATCCGCCCCAGACATCTTTCTGCCCGGCAAGGGCACCTCCGGAAACCGAGTCGATGTATCCATCGCAGCCATGAGGAAAAGAAGACCAAGTCTTTTAGCAAAAACTTTTGATTTCAACTTTCAAGAATTAGAATCAGTCTTATAATGAGAGCCGCTAAGGAGGGAACCTGAGCTTCAGCCGTAAAGAAGATCTGGGCCATGGGGCGGAGTCGAGTGTTACCACCGGTGGGTGGGAGGAGCCAGCTTAAAGACCTTCCGCAAGATTTAAAGCGCAAGGAACCTGCCAATAAGTGTGGATGAACAACATATCCATGTCCCTAGAACTGGATCCTTTCCAGCTGATGTGCTGGGACACCACTGGATGGAGTCTCACATCTGCTGGATCACCATGACCAGAAGGTCAAAGTGCCCTGCACCCGAGATCACTGGCTGGCCAGCTCCCACTGCAGGGAGCACATTCTCCAGCTGCCCAACAGAGCACACTGGTACAGGCCACCATGGAGCCCAGCAGGCTAGGAAGTACCGGCAGGCTCAACTGCCCAACCCGAAATGATCAAGCAAAGGAGGAGAGCCTCCACCCAACCGCTGGGAACAGGGCTCTGGCTCTGCAAAAGTCTAGCTCCGCCCTGATAAAGCTGATCACCTATAAGGTCACGAGTTCCAACTTCAGCCTGGGACCAGGAGGCCAAGTCTGACGGAGGTCTGAATGGCCAGGTCCCTGGACCGCTCCACCTCCTGCCTGGATGGACCAGTCTATCAGCCAGTCGTCCAGGTAGGGATAAATGAGGTCCTCGGCACCTCAGGTAAGTTGCCACCACTGAGATGCACCTGATGAATACCCTGGGGAGCCAAGGAAAGCCGAAGGGCATGGCCTGGAACTTGTGAGGGTTCCCCGCGCAAAGCCGGAGAAACCTTCAGTGAGATGGACAGGTTGGTAGCTGAACGAACACGTTTCTAAAGATATCCAGAAGGCAAAACCACATGTTTTGCTTTAGAGGTGGTATGATCTGAAACAGAGTTACCATCCTGAAGGTGTGTGCCGATCTGGAGTAACTTATTCAGGTCGCAGATCTAGAATGGGCTGCCAACCCACGTCCGCTTTGACACCTAGAGTACCTGGAGACAAATCCTGGGGTGTTCAGGAGGATCGCGACAGGAACCACGACCTCCTTGCAAAGAGAGCTGGACTCTGCCGTCTCTGAGAGCCGACAGCATGTTCAAGCGGAAGCCAAGTCCTCCTGTGGGGCGCGGGCTCGGCAAGGAGGGTACTGCTCAAACTCTAGAGGCAGACCCTGACCCACCACTTCTAGAACCCACCTGTCTGTGCTGACAAAGGATCAGGCAGAAAGGAAGTGGTGGAGCTGCCCCTCATACAGAAGGACCCAGGGAGGCATGATGGGCATAAAGGAGGCACCCTCATACTGTCACTGGGCAAGCTTGGAGGAGAGCCCAGCTGAGGGGCCACCGGAGCCTCCCCTCCTGGCATGTGGACAGCCGAGGTCACCAAGCTGGCTTGGCCTGAAGTGGAGGTGGACCAAAAGGGCTTCAGTTTCTGATACTGCTTGGAGCCCTTGGGATCCTTCTGGGTAGCTGTCAAGAGTCCAAGGTGGCACTGGACTTCTCCATGCGTGTGAGGTGACCTCTGCCTCTGGCCCCAACAGGTCAGTGCCCAAAAGAGGGACATCTGCCAGCTTGTGCTGAGTGCCGTTGTTATGGTAGAGATCCTCAGCCAAGCCCTGCCATGCAAGATAACAAGGTCACCATGGAGCGGGCGCAAGAGTCAATGTTCATGGCAGTCTGGAGCTGTTGCTTGCCCAGCAGTCCCTGGTCTCAGACCTGTGACCATGGTCTGAAGGTCCATGGCAGATAGAAGTACCCCATCTAAGGTGCCCAGTAGGGCATGGGAGACGTGAGCCATGAGGAGGGCTGAGCCCGCCTGGCGGAAGCCAAGCGAGGAGGCAGCATAGAAATTTTAGCCGCCAAGTCCAACTTCCTGGACTTTGTCAGGCAACTTGTCAACATTAGCGGTGTTGACTGAGTGCCTGAACACAGTAGCCACCAACCCCTCAGCCAAGTGGTGCTCTGTGAATCCTGAAAGGGATCCGTGGCACAGTATACTTGCAGGCGGCCATCTGGGCAGAAGGGGGCGCTGCCATTGCTCCAGGGCAGGGCCAAGAATGGCTTCTGCCACCAGGAAAGCTCTAGAGAGTCTCCCCGTCGAGGATCTCTGTCAACGGGTAGCGGGCCAGTTTCTGGACTTGCTCCATCTTCATACTTGTCAACTCAGATCAAACAGAGGAGGCCCATGAAAGAGGATGGACCTTTATCCATCGAGAGATCCCTCACGGACTCCACATCCACGGACGGAGTGCAGGGAGGAACTCTCAGACTCCAAGAGCGGTTGACTACCGGAATCCCCATAGACCCTCCCCGACAGTCATGGGTGACGCTGACCGACAGCCAATGGGGAAAGCCCTTGGCCAGCTGAGACTCCCTAGTCGGAGCACCGACCATTGGTGGTTTGGATGGCAGTTCCACCACAAATCGGCAGAGAAGCTGGAGTTAGCCTTTCAGGGACAGTAAAATGATGGCGGCATAGAAACGGGGTCGGTTTAGCACCAGTAAACACCAGCTGTTGCCACGTCAAGTCCTTGTAGCGGCGATGCAACCTGGCGCTGAGGACTAAGAATAGCAGTGACGCCGCTTCTGTGGTGCAAAAGTGGGAGCACAGATAACAGCGGACCAGCTTGACCCATGGGAAGAAGACATCAACTTCGGGAGGAAGGGGCTGGTGGCAGGAATCGGACAGAGTCAGCTACTGCCGAGGCTCCTCCTGGTCAGGGAGGAGAGGTGGCGGGTCAGCGGACTGATCCGTCCCTCAATGGTCTGCATCAGAACTGGGGTCCGAGATAAGAAGCATCAGCCTCTCTGATAAGACAACTGGAAAAATCTCAACTGGGGCTTCGACCAGTGTCTTGGCCGACAGGGTTAACATGGAGCTAACGCCAAGGCCGAAGATCCGACTGAAATCAAATCTGGAGAAGTGCAGGAATCTGAGATCCTCGACCAAAAGCACTCCCGATCCCACGATCCACAACTCAGTCTTCTTTCTTAGATTTAGATTTGCCCGTGGGTCCCTGACTGAAGATGCAGGGGCTGGCACAATTTCTTGAAGGAGCCCATATAAAGTGAAGCCTAGCTAAAGCAGCACGAGGCAGAGCAGAGGAGAACTTGGCCACGGCCTGGGCCCTCTCTCTCTTTTGAAGGCCGCAAGCTGCTCAGCAGATACTGCAGCTGTGGGGACCACCCAACGGGCATCTTCGACGGACAGAGGGTTCCATTGCGCCGGGTGGCCCAGTTTCAGGCAGGCAAGACGGTCCTCCAGGACAGTAGAATGAAATGAGCAGCAAAACTGCAGGCCTGAGGGATCATGGTCGTGTTCCAGGCAGTAGATTCACGTGGTGTGCAGGTCAGTCTTGGGCATCTTCTGTCCACAAGAGCACTGGAGGAACCTAGGAGCAGACTTATCATCCATCACAGGTGCGATCGGAGATAGAGTTGAAGCTGAGACTCAGAGTTGGTTTGGAAGTAATTCTGAAGAATTTAAGTGCTAGGGCCTACTCAAGCGTGGGAGCCGTGTAAGGAGGGAAACTGCTTCTTCCAGCAAAAGCAAGATCTGACTCCATGGGCGGAGCCAGCTTGAAGACTTTCGGGCACATCAGAAGGGAAAGCACACTGCCAAGAAGTGTGGACAGATCATCATAGTCACATCCCTAGATAGCTTAATTTTACGCTTCTTCTTGGACAATGCCACAGAGACAAGGGTGGCAATGGACTTCGATACAAGTGAAAGGTTCTTCCATCCAAGGCCAAAGAGGTCAGTACCCAGGAAAGGGACATTGGCCAGTTATGCAGTGTCCGCCATGAAGGTGGACAGATGCAGACAGGCCTGCAACGCATAGAGATGGCAACTGCCATGGCATGCACACAAGAGTCACCCATGTCCAAGGCCATCTGGAGCTGGTGTTTGGCCAGCAACTGAACTTGGTCTTGATACTCATCACTGCTTGTTCAGCAGGGAGATGAGGGAGGATGGTATTAGAAAGTGACCAGAGTTAGCCATCATGATGGCACATCTACCTGAAGGAGACCAAAAGACACTGCAGCATAAACTTTTTTGTGTGTCATGGTCAATCTTTCTGGACTCATTGTCCGGAGGCTTGTCCATATCCCTTGGCCCAAGGACTTGCAGAACGCCAAATCAGACACCAGCCCTTATGTGGAAGGGTGTCTGAGAACCCAGACAGGGACCAGTGGGTACCACGGCCCTGTGGACCATGGGAAAAGGACTCACAGATTAGACAGGTAAGTGTTGAAAGACACTAGGCCATGCTCGTGGTTAGTTCCTCAACCGAACCCCAGTCGAGGATGGAAGTCCCAGAGGAGGCCATGGATGAGAGATCAGAGTCATTCAAGGATTCCAGAAAACGACCTCTACTTTCTCACCACGGACCACTTGAGTATCCTCTGCTTGGGAATATGCACTGAAACCAGCCTGGCAAGCCGGGTGGTCAAACAGGCCTCCTTGGTCAAGAGCGCCCATCTTTGGCTGCAGTTCTGCAGCACCACCCAAAGGGTTAAAGAAGCAGTTGTGGGGAGCACCTGCAATGCATGGACTGGCAAGGGTATGACTGCTGGCTGCCAGGTGACCGAAGGTCAAAGGGTGAGCCCACCACCACACAATGGTGGCCCACTGCTTTCACAGAAGCTCCTCATAGTCCCGTGCTATACTGCAGCAGTGTTTCTCCTCACCAAAAGATGAGAAGGTTACAGAGTCGACAGGGATGTGTCCCTGTCAAGTAGGATCGAGACCTCAACTGTTGACTGGATGACAGGCCATCAAGGCAAGCCTTCCAAGAGGTTGTTCTACACACCACATTCCTGGCCATATTAACCAGGACAGGCTTAGAAGGCTTGACCACCGGTGAGGTTGCCCCAAGGTGAGTCGACACACACCAACTGGTCCATGTCCTCCCGAGTGAAGGCCGGGAGTATCAGGGCCTGGAGATAAGACTCCTCGATTGAGCCTGACAGCAGCTCGACTGGTATCGAGAAAGATCTCCACAGCCTGCCCAACTGAAGTCCAGGTCGACAAGCCCAACAGGGTACGGAGAAGCTCTCAATCTTCCCTCAACCGAAAGGGTCTCTACCAGAGTTGAGTAGTCAGAGTGTCGAGGGATTGGGAGGACTCTCCATCTCCCCAGTCCCAACAACTGGCATTGGTAGAGCTTTTGTTTCTTGCACGGTGGACAGGGCTCGCCAAGGTCTGGAGGGTAATGTACTTTCATGGAACTCCTATGTGAATAAGACCTCAGACATTGGCCCAAGCAGGATCATCACAGAGACTGAGGTGCCCGAGTAGCAGCAGCAGCCGCCGCCACCACTCCTCCTCAAGGGCCACAAGCTGAAGAGCAGACCCAACAGCCACCATAGCCTTCTTGTGGCTCTCAGGGTAGTCTTTCAGATCCTGCTTCAAAGGCCATCTGAGGGAAGTCTATGCTTCCTATCTTGAGAGATTCTAGGAGCATTGATAAACAGTGACTGCACCTGGCCACATTGTGCTGTCCACCCAGGCAGTACAGGCATGTGCCATGTGGATCGGTGTCCAACATTTTCTGCTGGTGCCAAACACAAACATTTAAACCCCAGCATCAGATTCTCTATCTTCATCAATGCCACAGAGTTGAAGGAGCCAAGAAAATACAGCTACAAACTTCGAAATGAAGCATTCCCTTATGGAGCACTAATTCCTTAGTGAAGCATGAAGGAGACCTGTTCTTCCAGCAGAAAGAAAGATCTGACATTACGAGCTAAGTTGGGGACATGACATTTAACAAATCAACACTACTGGTTGAACTGCCAATGTTGATAGTGAACTGTATCCATGCCCCAACAAAAATATTTCAGGCTTGTTTTTAAATAACCTTAATTCAATGTTCTTGTAATCAAATTTCACTAAATGCAATTGGGCCCTCAATGTTAGTTTTATCAGTTTTCATAAATTTTTTTTTTTGTATACAAATAAAATTTTACCATACCAAGCAGCATGGGTTTGTGGCAGGGAGGTCAGCCATAGCAACCTGATAATATTCTTTGACTGGTAACCAGGGAGCTGAAAGGGCAAGCGGTACACCTTGATTTCACGGGATTCAACTGCCACACTGAAGGCTACTGAAGGAGATGGGTGAGCTGGGTGCAGCTAGAGAAATAGTAAACTGGAATGGTAGTTGGTTGGAGGTGATACAGCTAGAGCTATGGCTGAACAGGGTCTGATCAGTGGCAAGAGAGATCATCAGCAGAGTACCACAAGGATTTGTCCCAGACCCAGTCCTCTTCAATATGTTCATCAGCAACATAGGATGAGACCAGGGCACGTCGCTTTCATCTGCAGATGATAATGAACATACAAAATAACCAGCAGAAACAGGCCTCACGGTGGATCAAGTCTAAAGCTAGCACCTCATCTCATCAAGAGATGATACCAAATCTGCAGTAGAGCTGACAACATGGAGGGATAAGGGACTGCAGAAACCTCTAAAGGCTGGAAATGGTCTGAAGTCTAACAACTGAAATTTACTGCCAAGAACTGCAATGTGAGGCACTAAGGAAGAAACCCCCAGCACTAAGTATTGGATGGGAGGGTTCAGCTGACAAAACACAGGAATGGGACACTGGTGTCATCAATCAGTGACTACCTTAAAACAAACCAGCCAGTGCAACAAGGCTTTATGCAAGGCCAACAGGATGCCAGGGTGCACAGGAGAGGGTTCGACAGTAGGAAGCAGGAGGCAGAGTTACCACTGTATAGGTCGCTGGTAAGGCCACACCTAGCATACTGTGTGTGGTTCTGAAGTCCCCACATAATAATAAATAAGGTACAGGCTAAAGACTGTACAACACAGGGTGACCAAGATGATTATGGATCAGGAAGGCAGATCCTATGAGGATCAGCAAAGGCAATGAACATGTATTCACTCCAAACCAGACAAGTGAGGGGTGATATAACCAAGACATTCAAGTTCCTCAAAGGAATAAACAAGGTGAATTGTGAACAGAGAAGCTAAGACACAGGTTACAAGTGGAGGCTAATTTGGGGTGGGGGGAGGATATTACTTAACAGAAAGAGTTGTGGAGTCATGGAATGGTCTGTCGAAGATGTGATGGGTGCCTGAACCACAAACAGGCTTCAAACACAGCTGGGATAGACTGAAGGATAATGTAAGTTAAGAGGACAAGGGCAATATAAACATGGATAACAAAAGTGGTAACAGAGTATATGCAGACCCCAGAGACTATAGGTCCAGAGGTATAGCAGGTAGACTAGATGGAACGGCTCTTTTCTAGCTGTGCCTATATTTTCATGAATTTCCAATGCTGACCCAAGGGCCCTGCAAGTGCTTTTAAGATTAAACCAATTGGACACATTTGTTTCAAATCACTAAACATTATTATTACTTTTTCTATTTTTTTTTTTTTTTTTTTATTTACAGGTTTGGTGACCAGGAGAGGCACATTGAGCTGAGGCTTCTTTCCAGGTGCACCTGGGAAAGGGGAGTAAGGTGGGTTTAAAAACACACGCAATGGTCAGAAGACAATAGTTGAGGTAGAAAATGAAAATTATGTACCTACCATAATTCTTCAAACTAATAGGACTATGCCAGAATCACTCAGGACCCATGGGAGCCACAAATCTCCAGGAGGGCTGGCGCGGTAGGACCACGAGGCTGGCCTCGCCTGCATGGGCCATCTGGGCATCGACCCTCCAACCGATCAGTTCTTTTTCAATCAAGAAGGTGCAGCGAAACTAACCTAGGAAATACTTAACCTAATCCAGGTATAAGAGAGCCCAGATGACCTGGGTAAGAAGGTCTATTCAACAGCATCTTCACAGCCCAAGCCAACAATGGCATGAGGACCACAAGCAGGATGAGTGATCTTGGGGATGGTGGAGGGTGAATGAATGGTGAAGACTTCATCCAAGAAGATCAAGAATTACGTAGGTGCATACTTCCATATTTTCCAGGACTAAAAGTCTTCATCATTCATAAGTCTTCACCATTCATTCACACCAACTGGAGAGAACCGAGCTTAAAAAAAAAAAAAAAACAATCCCAAGCAGGGTGGCAGGAGACAGAGCTCACTGAGGACAGAAGTCCATTAAGGATTGTCCTACTAAAGGAAGTGTGCTGTCCGTCATGGACATCCAGAGTGTAGTGCTTCCTAAAGGTGTGCATAGAGCTCAGGTAACCACTTGCAAATATCTGCCATGGTTACATTATTTATTTTTGCCAGGGAAGCCGCAACCGCCTCTGGTAGAACGTGGGCACAAACCCAGCCTTCCAACCTGGTCTGCACCACTGAGCAACAGTGACAAAGACATGCCACCAATCATGCAGAAATGCATCTAATGGCAACAGGCTGACTCAACCAGGCCATGCTGAAAGATACGAAAAGTTGTTTGGATTTTGAATCTCTTAGTGCTGTCAATGTAGAATCGCAGAACACTCAACATCCAGAGTGAAGGGTGCATTCCCCTTCATTCTGGAAGCTGGCAGAATAATAGGCAAGAACCAGGGCTGGTTAAGGTGAAACTTCAAACTATAGGGCAGGAATTTTGGAAGAGTACAAAGTACCACCTTATCCTTGTGAAAGACAGTATATGGAGGGTCTGCGACCAATGTATGAATTTTAGAAACTCTCCGAGCGGAAGTAACTGCTACTAAGGTGGTAGTCTTCCAGGTCAGAAAAATAAGTCACAGGTGGCTAGAGGCTCAAAGGTTATGGGTGAGCATTATCTAGCACAAGGCTGATATCCCACGCATCACCGGGTTTCTGACCAGGAGTCTAGTGTGTAGGATACCTGAGGAATCTCTTGACTAGCGGTAGCTGAGCCAACGACATGTTCTACATTGGCTCATGGTAGGCGAAAATCATGCAGAGGTGAACCTTCACTGTCTAGTATTGCAGTCCTGCATTCAACAATTTTAAGACGCACTCAACACTTTATTCGGTGGGCAACAAGATGTGTCCAGCGTGGACTTCACTCTGAATGGAAAATCACTTCCACTAGCTGTGCAAGGTTTCCTAGTGGAGGTTTTATGTAAAGGATGTCCGAGATCTTTAAGAGACCTCAGACCTACATACTTCTATCTCCTCAGGAGACAGGCATGGTGATGAAGGGAGCGAGGTTGGGATGGACCAGAGTCCCTGTGTCAGGCGGTCCATCAGAAGAGGAAGCTGCCTGGGGACTTCTGACAACTTGTTGATTATTGGAAACCATATCTGACAAGGCCAAAGTGGGCGATGAGCATCATCCTGCCCACCTATGCCTACAGCTTGAGCAGCACCCTCTAAATTAAATAAAGAGGAGGAAATGTGTACAGAAAGCTCCTTGTCCACCACAGTCTGAATGCATCCTGACAGGAAGTATCACATTCTTTTCTGGAGCAGAACAGAGGCAATTTGCATTGAAAAGGCGCAAAATGTCCAGGTCTGGACTGCCCAGCTAATCGAATAGTGATTGTGCAAGGCTGGAGCAAACAACCACTGGAGGGAACCCACCTCCGGCCTGCTGATGTGAATCGTTGGGTGATTCTAAATTCCTGGCAGGCAGCAGACTGCCTGAATTAGGGTATCATGTTCGAGATATCACCCCACCCCTCATGGCCTCCCTGCACAGAGGGCAGGAGCACCCTCCACCCGCTTGATGAATACATCACAGCTTTATTGCCAGTCTCAAGGAGAATTACCTTGTGGTAGAGGACATCCTTCAGGTCTTGAAGATATAGGACAGCTCTCATCTCTAAGTTTGTGTGTAGATGAGACTCTAAGAGTGCGTGGTTTTGACAGTGAGCTCCCCACTGATCAGAGATGTATCCTGATGATGGCGATCTGAGATTTCAATGGGGCAAAGGTATACCTTGTAGAAGCTGGTCTTCCTGTGTCCACCATGAAAGTGATCTTATCAGGGTTTCATCACTTTGTGCGGAAGGACTGAGTGTGTGGTCAGAGACCACAGAGTGCTTAGCATTCACTGTGTGGTCCTCGTGTGGAACCAGCCAGAGGAACTTCTGAAAGCGGCAGAGGCTCAGCACCCACAGCATGGATTGGGCCTGCATAAGGTTACCTCTGTGAGGAATGAGCTACTCGGAAAAGTTGGTCCCCGACCTCGGAAGGAAGGTCCTCACTAGGAGGCGGCCTGGGGGGACCTATGAAGAGAAGCCTAGATGCGGCTTTAAAGCTGTGACTTTAGTAGGGTAGGGTAGGCAGTACCCTCATGGAAGTGTCCCTGTATGTCCAGGGATGCAAACCAGTCGTGTCACTGGAGGGGATGGTGGAGAGTCCCTACAGAGACCATCACGCCTGAACAAAGACCTATTCTGTTTCTGAGGCCGAGAAGAGGGCATGCCGATGTTCTCTTAGGGACCAGAAGACTACGAAGAAGGCACTGAATCTCTGAAGTGAGAAGGTCCGACTGTGGGGTGGGGAGACTGTGCTGCTGCTTTGGGAAGCAGGAGGAGTCCCCGATATGCTGAGGGAGTACCTCTTCCAGAATATCTGAGGACCCACTGGTCTATTGTTATAGACTGCCACAGGCTGTAAAGAGAGTCAGACAACCTCTCATCGCGGGGTGAAGTTCCACCTCAGGCAGTTGAGATGGGACCCAGACTAATGTCTTAGAGAGTGACACTTGGTGCTTTTGGGCCCGTTTCTTGAGCTGCATTTTCTTCGCAGCTGAAGGGTTGATCTCTCTGAGCCCACTTGTTCCCACCTGATGGACTGCTTGTTGCAAACTGGATCAGTTCCGCCCCTTGAGGGCGGAAAGGAGCCAGTCCAGCTGTTTTGAAAGCAGTCCTGGTTTCTGAGCTGCTCTACTTGAGTGAACAAGTGAGAATCATTAGAAAATCCTCATGTTCCAAGTAAAGAATCTCCTGACACAGATCCCAGCAGTAGCTGCACTGGAGGCAGAGTCGAGGCCTTCACAGAGCTTTGCGGCAGCGACTGCTCATCTCCCGGGGTCAATCTTGCAAGATTCCCCACTGACAGGACGATCTGTGGACCCCTGAGGGAGAACAGCCATGTTTTCTGCCCAGACAACTACAGCATCCGCAGCGGTGAAAGCTAAAAGTGTCCCTCTCTGGAAGGGACATCAAGGAATCAGATCTGGCCTTTTCCACACCAAGTGCAACAAGACATCAAGGAGGGTGGGCAGAGGCGTGTGTTCTTTGAACTTGGTGAAGCTCGAGATGCAAAAGCTCCCTTGGTCTACATCGAGGTCTGCAGAGCCGGGCAGAACCCATGTCCTAAGGGAGACTGAAAGACATGGCTTCAACCAGGGTTCAGCTGGAACAGTAAGTTCACTTCCAGGCTGTAAACAAGTCATCTTACCATTGCCAGAATGATGAGGTCCAGATCAGACTTGTCATGCTTCACATCTGCCCCATAAAACAGGAAATGCCCCAGCAAGGCTTACCCAGGAAGGGATAGACCGAGGGCACCCGGTCTGGAAATGAGCCCAGCCTCCAAACCCCAACGCCCAAATCAAGTAGACCGCATCAGATGCTACACCAAATCTAAGGTGCCATGAATGGCATCTGAGCACACGGGCACTGGACAGCCATCGCCACACACAGCACCAGGGACTCCAATGCCGCAATGGCACCAAAGAGCCTGGATATAGCTATCCCTGGAAGGGGTGGAGAAGAGGTACCTGTGCCCCGACTTCCCGCGAGGAAGAGTGAAGGGTAGGCACATGGGATCAGCGAGACAGCGTTGGCACCGGAGAAGGCACCAAACCAAAACCCTGTCCGTGGCCTAGCGCCAGAGCCCCAAAGGCCTCGGCACCACAGCCACCAGCAAGGGCAAACAAACTGCTCTTAAGAGCTGCCCAGAGATGAAACTGTCCACCGACCACCCCACCTCCCCAATGGACAGAGAAGGGTCCCAGAGACTTCCTGACAGACATACCAGCAGGTGACCTCGAGGTATAGTTTCTTCCTCTTCCAATGGGAAGAGCTCAAGGTCAACAGCACCGGGTTCCGGACCTGGATCAGAACGGACCCACTTCTACTGCCAGTGTTTGGACCCCTCCCCCAAAGAGGGCGCGGACCGGACACAGCCCCACGCCAAAGCAGCCTTCTGAAGATCTGAAGAAGAATCCCTACTGTCACCAAGACCATTCATGGTCGACTGTCGTCGGGCAGGGCTTAAAAAAAATAAAAATTGATAAGCATATAAAATGAGAAACTGAATGACAAATAGCTGCTGCCCTAAAGAAGAGAAGTTGGACTCTGGTGGGGAACGATGTAGTCACTGAAGCACACTTGGCGGGAGAAAAGGGAATTGAGGCAGTTGGAGGGTTGACGCAGAGATCGCTCCTAGGCACAAGCCAGTTTTCAATGCCACACATGTGTGGTCCTACCTGCCCTCCTAAAGATTTTGGCCTGCTGGGTCCTAGCGCCTCGGTAGTCCCATTAGTGTGAATGAATGGTGAACACTTAGTCCAGAAGATAATGTGTACAGATTCCAACAAATGTGAAAAAAAAAATAAAAATACACTTACTACAAGTAAAGACAAAGATACATAACTGTAGTGTTCATGGAGCATAGGCAGTACGAGACAATACTGCATGATGCGGAGAAACACAGCAGTCAAAGAATGTAATTTTCAAATTGCTGTTCCTACAAAGCAAATAAAAATGTTGGGGTGTACAGGAGGAGGAAACAGCAGCAGATGGGAGGAGACTATTCCCCATGATAAATCTCTTGTTCACCCACAATTACACTAGTATGCAAGAATCTAGACCCCACACTTACGGAAGGACTGTCAGAGTGTAGCAGTGCACAGGAGGGCAAACCAAATGATACAGGGATTAAGGAATAAATCATGAGGAAAGAGAGAGAGAGCTCTAAACATGTAAACTTTGGAAATGAGGGAGAGGGGACACATGACAAAACACGTGAGTACCTCTAAAGGAACAGAGTAAACTGGAATGAATTGCTCACTTTAAATGTAAACATGAACACAAGGAGGAATCATCTGAAGTTGGTTGGAGGAAATTGAGGACAGATGTCCTAAAGTACTTTTCACTGAAATAGTGGTGGACAAAGAGGTAGTATGTGCACAACCAGTGGAGGGATGCAAACTAGGGTGGGACAAGCACACTGATTGAATAAAAATCAGTAAAGATAAGATTGCCATTTGAAAAAGGGTGTAAGCAGGGTTGGGCAGACTTGATGGGCTGAAAGGCCTTTTCTGCTGTCACAGTCTGTATATTTCTGTTACGGGACACACACACACACACACACACACACACACACACACACACACACACACATCTGTATATTTCTGTTACGAGCCACACACACAACATTAAAATGGATCGATGACAGAATCTAATCAGATCAATGTAAATCCTACTTAATCTGTTTAAAGTGAATTTTACATGCACCCGACAGCACCCCAAGCTGTAGTAAATTAGTGGGTGATGTCATCAAATGCTTTCAACTTACCATGGGCTTGTCATAGAGGAAATCCTTGCATGGACCTTAGGGCATTTTGGCACTGTTTATTTCTTTAAAATAACAAAAGCCTGACCTCTCATCTTCAGGTTCCGTGAAACCAAAATATCTAGAATCTGCCCAAACTGGGAGAAAATGGCATAAAGAGATTTCTTCAGTTCTGCAAGAAAGAAAGGAGATAAAATCTTTAACACACAATACACGTACAAGTTGAAGGACTTACAAAACCCCAAAGCAGGCGTTAGGATGTGCTTGACAACTAATGGAGCTGCTGTTCTCTTATAGTGCCCTAGGTCGGAGACTGGGATCCTCTATATAAAAGGTTCATTACTTACCAGTAGCAGATCTTCAAGATCTCCTCTTCAGAGCCATAATACAGCACACAAGAGCCAGCAGGCACAAGGATCCATCCTCCCCACTTCGTGAAGTGAGCTGGTCCATACAACCTCAGGTCATTACAGTCCCAAAAGAAACATGCCCAACCTGCCAGAATGTCACTGTAGAGCCGGGAGGCCTGCAGATGCCCCTACCCCAAAGCTGATGGTCCTCTGCAGCAAGCTGCATCAGGAGAAGCGAAGATCTAAACGGGTACAGCTACCAGGAAAGCAGCCCCTGCTAAACAAGTGAGGTAGGGGAAGAGATGCACCGAGATCACCCAGACTGACAAATGGGCTAAACTATGGGAAATCAAAAACTTGCTAGCTGGACTTGCCTCTTTGCAAGTAGTTTTCCCATCTGCCAGGGAAAAGACTAAAATCATCAGATACCTAGCAGTTAAAGTGACTGCAACACTGCATAAACTTTCACTTCAGATACCCAGAGATGGTTTGTCCTGCCACTTAGCGTGGCAGGAAGGATAAATATGGTAAAGATGAATGTCATGCCCAAACCTCTGTTCCTCTAGCAGATGTTTCCTGTCAGAATACCTCGGCAATATTAAAAAATAAATTATATATAGTGTGTGTGTGTGTGTGTGTGTGTGTGTGTGTGTGTGTATGTATGTGTATGCATGGAAGACAGTTGCCCCGGAGAAAGTAAGTTTAAAAAAAAAAAAAAGGGGGTTTAGACCCATCTAACCTTCAATATTATTACATTTCTGCTTGGCCAACCTAAACTGTTACCTGGCTCAGACAAAGTGCCAGGTAGTATGAGCTAGAAATATATCCACTTTGGCAGCACCACTGTACACCATCCCATTCACACAACTGTCTCCAGACATTTGGAAAAGTGCTTACAACCCTGGATCAGGCATATCTCTCATGTATCGCATCAAAAGCTTAGACTACTTCACCGAGTACTCTCAAATGCACCTGCTCACAGATATCACAGGTGATCTGGGTTTGCAACTTCAAGACTAGATGTGGTTTCAGAAGATGGAACCATCAGGCCCTCACCCACTGCAGCCAGTTGGTGCAAGGTGACCAGGTCTCAGTGGCGTCAGCCTGGTAAAATAAAGATGACTGACTGATGCAAGGTGACCACATAATACCATTTGACACGCTGACACAACGCACATAGACCATGCAGACTTCTTTAGATATCTGCAACTGTGCCACTACTTGGTATTGGCGTGCCCCATGGAAATAAATCACTAGAGACTTTGAGATTGGAATTGAGAAAGTTACTAGCAGCAAAATGGAAAGAACAGGGAAATTCAACTCAGTTGTATCAAACTTTGCTTATGGCAAGAAAGAACCCCACAGAGAGGTGTGTGGAGCATGAGGAGGAAGAAACTGGATCTTCCATTTCCTGGAAGAATGGGATAAAATGTGGTCCAAGGATGGAAAACCTCTGCATCATTCACCTTTGGAGAATTCTGTTGAAAAATAGGAATTTCTTTCTTTCATGTTCAGACGATCACCTGGCACTTAAGCAGAGGGGCCATCCTGACTGCGGTATGAACTGGGGGCACGGGACCTACACCCACAAATTTTGGAATTGCCCAAAGATGGCAGTTTTCTGGTCAAACATCAAAATCAAACTGGATACTATTCGGGCAAGCAGCTCACCACACTTGAGAGGGTTCAGAGGAGGACAAACAAGAAGATACGTGACAGTTTCCTTATCCTACTTAGACAGGTTAGGAGAGCTGGACGTGTTTATTTGAAGTATCATAGGCTCAGAGGAGACCTATGCTTAGAATATTCAGCCAACAGGGACTTATGGAAGTGTATGGGTCTACATGATAGAGATCTTTCTAAATGTACAGCAACACATGCCTACCAGTTGAAAGGGAAATGTATAAATCTAATAAGAGGGAGCTTGGGTAAACCAGAGAGTGGTGTCCCCTGACACAGACTCCCATCCAATGTAGTAGAAAGTGATACCATGCTCAGCTTCAAGACCAAATTAGACAACTATTACAGAAACTTAGGAAAATTTAAAGGTACATAAAATGCAACATACTAGTTACTTAGACTCTTGGGGAAAGCTACTGTCCCGCTCCGAATTTATGAAACTTTCCAATCAATGATTTTTGAGTCCTGCTCAAAGATGCGGGTCCTCATAAGAGGAACAGTATCGCAGCAATGGCTCTCCCAGCTGTCCCAACAGTGGAGAGTGGAGATCAAGATCATCAGAAGTACAAATGATGGAATGCATAATGGCTGTGCTGCGAATGACAGTAAAAAATAAACAGACACTGCCTTTGGGCCCGCTGGTTGACAGAGGGCAATGTGGGCACCTGGATGACCAGAGCCACATACTAAGGTTGGGTGGCCTGAGATTCCATTCACATTCAGAAGAGCCTCTATAAGGCTTCCCTGAGGCCATGATGGTCCAGAAAGGGGCAATGAGTCCTCCTAACAACCAGACTTCTATCCTCTCACTCAGGAATCCCACTAGGTAGGTGAGTGTGAATGCACCTTTATCAATTACATACTGACAGATCAACAGACCAGCAAGTTAATTTTAATATTTGTTTCTTTTCTCTGGTTTTATTTCCACTGGGCTTTTCTCTGTATTTGGATAAATACACAGAATTTGTCAGCAGATAAGGACTGCCTAGCCCATCTAGTCAGACCATTTTTTTCACCTTTAACTTATGCTGCAGATTGTAGCGGACCTGCTGCTTTCCTACTCCTCCCTTTATGTTCATAGCGCTTACACGCCAAAGCCAACATGTTGATGAGTTGCTAGAGAAGGGTGTGCCCCCAATGAAGAGTGATGCTCTAGGGGCTGGTCTGTGGCATGCTAATCAGCAAGCAGTATCCTGATGTCACTGGTTTTCTGAGGGAGGCCGGTTCTGGTCATGCACTTCAAAGGACAGAGCAGACACAGTAGCAGCATGGCTCAGTCCTTTGAGATGCAAGTCAGGATGACAATCACTGTCATTCCCCCACCCAACCCTCCCTCTAAGCACCCACCACCCTACAACCCCCAACAAAACATACTATAGTGATTGGGAGTGCCTAATCCCTAGTGCCCTCAAAATGTTCTGCAAACTCTCCCTGAAAAGAAACTGTCCCTTGTCATTTTATCCTAAAAAGATAATCATACATCGTTGCCTACTGTAACCCCCAAAAACAGTATACAGACACTGGGGGCACCAATCCACCAGTGTCCTCATCTGTTCAGCAAACTGTCCCGGGGAAGGGAGGGAAGAAAATGATCCTCCTTTTTCTTGTGACAAAGAAAACTGTCCATCGTTGTCCGCTCGCCTGCTACCCAACCCCACCCCACAGATTTCTGCAGCAGACATTTTTTGAAACAGGCATAGATGTGGCCACGCCACTAGTGGAATGGCTATGAACAACCCCAGGAAGTTCTTTACTGTACTTCCTGTAAAAGAAATTACTAGTTTGCTAACCATTTGCACAGGCACTGTTTAGAAACTGGGGTGCCCTCTTTCTCAGGTGCAAACAAAACAAAAAGTTGCAAAGACTTTCTACTGTCCTTCATGAGGTGTTTACAGTACTTTTGAGAATTCTATGTCTACCTAAAGCATGGAGCAATGCTTCCTTGGATTAGCAAGCCCAGGAAAATAAACTGCCTAGTGGATAGTTTGATTTAAAGTAAACAGACACCACCTTTGATTAAAACAGCAACAAAAACAACTTGGGATTACCATCAAGGCACCCTGTCTTTGTGAAAAATCAAATAAGGAGTCTCACACCCCAGAGCCTGTTACTGTGAAAATCCTTCAACACAGAAGTGACTGTAACTAAAACTTTTCCAAGAAAGTGAGCTACAACTCGTAGCTGGCTCAAAAGGAGACAGCGTAAGCTTTTCAACACAAAATTCAGGTACCAAGCCAGGACTGGATTGCGGATGAAGCTTCAAATGTAGAATACCTCTCAAGAATGTACAGACCACCTCCAGCTGGGAAACTGTATGACCTTCAATAGACACATGGAAAGCTGAAATGGCAGCAAAGTGCACTTTGAAGAATACTGCAGGCCTCCATCCGATAAGGACAGCAGATACTCTAGAACTTGGTTAACTGGACAGGTAAATGGATCCAAGTGATGAGAAGCGCCCATGGAGCAAACTACTTCACTTCATGGAATAAGTGGATCTGGTGGAAGGCTTTCTGGCCACCAACAGGACATCAGCCACCTTTGGGAAACTCCAAACCTGCAATGGCTGTTTTCAGGAGCCATGCATGAAGATGGAGATCTGAGGTCTGAGGACCACGTTCCCAGTTTCCTGTGGAAGTAGGCCCTTGCATAAGGGGAGCAGCACTGGGGATTCTACTGCCAACCGCTGAGGGGGAGAACCAGATCTGACACGGCCATATGGGGCAGTGAGGATCAGATTTCCCTTCATTTGGAGCGTGACTGGCGGTCTGAATTAGAGGAAGGACGGAGAGGCGTACAGGAAGGAAAAATGACTCACCTGTAGTGATCTTGTTTCTTCCAAAGGGATCCACTAATAATATTACTCTTGCAGTGCTCCCTTAAAGTAAATGTGTGATGTGCTAAAAATCACACTTTGGGCTTCATAGCCCACACTACCCTAGGAAAGCGATAGCCCCGCAGTGTAAAAAATACATTTTTTTTACTCACGTATCAAAGTTTGGGAAGGGATTTGTCCAAACATGAGCTAGCCAATCCTTCCCACTTCCTAAACTGCCTGCTCCACCCCACGCTCCCCCATTTTGTGACATGGTAGCAGGGAGAGCATGAGGATGTGCCCCATGCAAGCCTATGGGCTTATTTTCAGAACCTTTTTTAATACTTTAAACTACCTTTTGATAAAAAGTAGACACCCTCAACTAATAGAGGCCTTATTAGTTGAGAGGTGTCTTTCTATTTATTAAAAGGTAGCTTAAAATATTAAAAAAAAGTTTCTGAAAATAAGCCCCATAGGCTGCATGGAAATCACCGCTCTCTCCCTGGTACCCACGTCAAAATGGGAGAGCACTGAGGAAAGAGCAGTCTTGAGGTGGGAAGGGATCGGCTAGCTCTTGATTGGACACAATTACATCCCTCCCCTAAACTTTGATACTTGATGAAAAAATGTTATTTTACACAGCGGGCTATCGCCGCCCACGGTAGCAGGCTATGAAGCCCAACGTGCAACGTTACACAATTCCTTTAAGCCAGCACTGCCCCAGAGAGAATAGAATGCTATGTTAATCATGGAATGTTTAGCTTGTGCATCTATTTTCAAACTGCCCAGTGTCAAATGCCTATAATCTACCTCCGATTTCTTAGAAGCCTGCAAAGAGGCCACAACATATGAATCACTATTTAAATAATTATAGAAAAATAATGCCCAACTAGGTAAAAAAACTTAACCAAAGGACTATTACAAACAAATGTGCCTTTTTTTCTGAAGTCAGATATGCCTTTAGAAAAGAACTTACAAGTTAAGACGTTACTAGAGAGTCGCCTGGTGGTGCTGAGGGTTGAGGTGCTGAACATCACACTGGTGACCCGGGTTGAAGCAAGCCCTGGTTGTCGAGGGGTCAGGAGGAGGAGAGAAACTGAGCATTCGGAGAACTGCTCTCTTCCCGGGGAGGACTAGGGACAACATTCGCTCAGAGGGTGACCTCTGGCGGCAGCTGGAGGTAGCCAACTGAAGTAACATGGTGTATGCCTGGGTGTGGAGCCACGGCAGTATATTGCCTTGATAGCGGGCTCCACAGGGGTCATGAAAACACAAATACCTCCTGCCTCCCACCCATGGTCCATACTCCCAGAGTCAGACTCACTCTCTGCTGCCCTCCTCCTGGCCCGGAGCTCAATACTATAGAAAGAGCACCTGGGCAGGGGCAACCTTCCCTGGAGGGCAGACCCGAGGGATGTGCTGGGGCAGAGAACAGTCGAATTACGCAAGGAGGTGGAGAAAGAGGACCTGGAAAGATGCGAGAGACAGTGTTCAGTGGGGTAAGGAGGAGCCAAAGATACAGTTAAAAAAAAAAAAAAAAAAACACACACATTTGTAGAAGGTGCCAGCAGGTGGCATCCCACTCCAACTATACATCTTAGCTGTGGAGAGGATTTTCTTGTTACCCGATTCTGAAAGGGAGTAAGGTGGAGTAATAATATTGTTGGATCCCTTTGGAAGAAACAAGATTACTACAGGCAAGTAATTTCTTCTAACCCCAGGAATCCACTAATATTATTAGTCTTGCTGACTATGCAGCGGTACTTAGAGGAGGTGGGCCAGAATCTATTTAGGAAAAGACTCTGCAAGACTACTGTGCCAAATCTGGCATCACTCCTGGACTGGGTGTCTAGGCTATAATGCTTAGTGAAGGTGTGGACTGACCTCCGGTAGCTGCTTTATATTTCCATTAGAGGCACCTCTTTGGCAGCTGCAATAGTGCAGCTGTGCCCTTGCAGAGTGGGCTTAAGACCAGAGGGAGGAACCTTGCCTGCCTTTGATTAGCAAAACTGAATACACTGGACTATCCATAGAGACTGTCCTCTTTGAAGCAGGAGTACCTTTACCTTCTTCCCCATAGGTGAGGAACAGCAGTCTGTCCTGCCTATGATCTTTAGTACGAGTCAAGTAATAACTCTGCTCTTTTTACATCCAAGCTGTGCAATCTATGCTCACCTGAGCTAGAGTGTTCAGTACAGAAAACTGGCAATTTTATAGACTGGTTCAAATGGAAGTCAGAAACCACCTTGGGGAGGAACTTTCTATTAATTCTCAACATTACTGTGTCTCTGTGGAAAGAAACAGTCGTTTTCCACACAGAGGGCCTGTAGCTCTCTTATTCTTCTGGCAAAGTGATTGCTACCAGAAAAACTACCTTCCAGATAAGAAATGTAAGCTCTGCAGATGCCATAGGCTCAAAGGGCAGAAGCATAACCTGGGCAATGCAAATATTAAGGTCCCATGCTGGCACTGGTTCCCTGGGAGAAACAAATGAGAACCCTTTAAAGAATCATTTGAATATAGGGTTTGGCCAGGGAGGTATCCTCGCTAGCTGAAAGGTATGCTGAAACTGAAGCCAGGTGCACCTTCAGAGTTGGCGCTGCAACCCAGGGAGTGCAGGTGAGACAAATAATCAAGAAGGGTTGGGATCCCGGTCTGGGCGGGACTATGCCCTTGTCACTGCACCAAATGGAAAATCTATTCCATTTAAAGGCATAGATTTTCTTGGTGGAAGGCTTCCTGTAACCTTTGAGGACTTATAAAACAGCTTCAGAAAATTGGCAATCTGCATATTCGAAGTCCTCAAGGGCCAGGCCTTGAGCTTGAGAGACCTGAGACTGGGGTACACTACCCTCCCTGAAAGGAAGTCAGTAGATTGTACCTTTGAGGGAGGTGAATCGGATTGCTCACAGCACGGGTACCAAGGTTGTCTAGCTAAATCCGGGGCTGCCAGAATCATTGAAGCTGGTTGTGACCTGAGCTTGATGAGCACCCTGAGTATCAGAGAAAGGAGAAAGAGCACAGAGATACCTGCCTGTCCAGTTCAGAATCAGGGCATCCATTGGAACAGTCTCCTTCACTAGGGCCCTGCAGCAATGACAAGGTAAGTGTTGATTTTGGTGGAAAGCAAAAGGTCCATTTCTGGGGTTCCCCACCTCCCGAAGAGAGCACTTACCACCTGCTTGTTCAGTGCCCATTCATGATGGGCCTGGTTTATCCTGCTCAAGGCATCTGCCAAGGTGTTGTCCTTTCCTGGCAGATGAATGGACTGTAGGGAGGCATTTAGAGAGTAAGCGAGGCTCCATATCTTCATTGCCTCTGTACACAGAGAGTGGACCTTGTCCCTCCTTGTTTGTTGACGTAATACATTGTTGTGGTATTGTCTGTTCTGATTTGTACCACCTTTCCTTGTATGAGATGAGAGAAACCCTGAAAGGCCAGATAAACAGCTCTGAATTCCAGCAGGTTTATGTGCACGAGTGAGTCTGCACTCTCCCAAGTACTGTGGATGGTGTGATCCCTAAGGAGCACCCCAACCAAGCAGGGAAGCATTGGTTGTAAGAACCAGGGAGGGAGGCTCCTGCCGAAATGGAACCCTTCCCTTAAATTTTCCGGTTCCCTCCACCATTGGAGGGCCTGTAGTAACGCTTTGTGCGACTGGCACTGGCTCTGAGAGGGGTCCTGCCTTTTGCACCACTGTGCTCTGAGGTGGAACCGAATATCTCATCCGAAACCTGGCACCTACTGTGCTTGTTGCTGCAGCCATGTACTCAAACAGTTGTAGAAACTGTTTTGCTGGCTTTAGCCTGCCCAGGGCAAATGAGCTTGCCAGAAGCTGAATGCTTTCTGCCCCTCCTGAGGGAGAAAAGCTCTTCCCACTACCGTATTCAGTTCTGCACCTATGAACTGCAGAACCTGCACAGAGGACAGAACTGACTTTTGGTATAGAGAAGGAATCCCAGGGTGAGCAGCATATCTTGGGTTACCTGAAGATGGTTCAACACCTGTTGTTGGGATTGCCCTATGATTAGCCAATTGCCAGATAAAGACACATTCGACACCCAGTCTTCTGAGGTGTGCCATTACTACTACTATGCACTTGGTAAAGACTCTTGGTGCAGAGGTAAGGCCGAAAGGAAGTGTTGAGAACTGGTAGTGGCCTAAGGAGAGTCTGAATCTGAAATATGTTCTAGAGACTCCCTTATGGAACATGGAAATATGCATCCTTTAGATCCAAGGAGGCTAGCCAGTGGCCTTTTGTAGAATTGGCAAAAATCATGGCCATTGTGACCATTTTGAACCTGGGATTTAATCAGGTATCCATTTAGCAGTCCGAGATCCACTCTCCATTCTTTTTGTTAGGAAATATCTGGAATAGAACCCTTGCCCTCTCTGGTTGTGGGGGACAAGCTCCATTGCTTTTGCCAGTAGTAGGGCCTGTACCTCCTGTTTCAGTAGTTTTCTTTCTGAGGAGTGAGCTGATGCAAAATGTTTAAACCTTGGAGGAGGAAGGACTTGAAGCAAAGAGAAACCCTGACTCACTAGCTCCAGGACCCACTTATCTGTGGTTATTTGTAACTATTCCTGGAAATAGTGGGAGTCTGCCCCTACAGGATGTGGAGCAAGCCTGAAGGAAAAGTCATGGGTTCTGTTTTGCTTGCTGCTGGGCTGAGCAGATTGGGATCCTCTCAGAGAACCCTTCTACCTCTAGCTCTGTAAAATCCGGTTTGCTATGACTGGTACTGCTACTGGGAAACTGCCTGTACCTGAAGAAAGGCCTCCTGAAAGAGGACCTGCCCTGTCTCCTCCTAGAATAAGACAAAACTGAAGTAGAGGGCCTGTCTCTCATCGAGTTGCTCTAAAAGTAGCTTTATATTAGTCTACTTTTTCATATATGCCTCAGTCTGGGCACCAAAAGAGAGTGGCCTTGACAGGAAAGTCCATTGCCTTAGTTTAGGTGTCCTGGGTGAGGCTGGCAGCCCTCAGCCAGGCAAATCTTAGAGCAATGGTACCAGTCATCCACCTTGCAGCTGTATCACTGGTGTCAGCTGCTATCTGAAATTGGTATTTGGAAGCCTCCTAGCCCAATTTTGCTGTGTCTAGCAGCTCTGACACTGTTAAAGAGGGGTTAGCCTCAGCACTGTCCACTACTGAGTGCCAGAGAGTTTTTGATAAAGGACTGCATAAGCCTGTAGCTGGCTTGACGAATTGCCAGGGATGCCAAAGTAATCCTTTTTGCTATCATCCACCTTTCTAATCCTTCTCAGTGGGGTGAAAGGATAAGAGAGTTTTGCTTTCTCACATGCAGCCTGCTGTAAAATACCCTGGTGATCTGGGTGACTAAAAGAAACTCTGCACAGATCTTTCTTGTCACACTTTTTGTCTGTGGGTGACACTGTATTGAGAGCCTATAGAATTTCTAAACACCCTTCTTAAAAGTTTGTAGATAGGCAGAAGGAGCCTTCTGAGGGCGTCAGCCCCATAAGCTCCATGTATTGTGCCTCCTTTTCATCCTGGATCTCTTCAGCTGTTTGCAGATTCAAGGTCTCTACCATTTCTTAAAAGAAAAATGGGAAAAGAAATCCTCTGAGGGTCTGGGAGGGGCAAAATCCTGTTCTGATGACACCTCAGGTTCAATTCCCTCTTCATCTTGGTCAGCCTCCTCATATGCCACTATAGCAGTAGGCAAAGAGGGGCAACAGTTGCTTTTCAGCAGTAGTAATCATATGCTGCTGAGGGTAATAAACTCTGCAGCACTTGGAGTAAGGTGAAAGCCTGTGTCCAATCAGCAGGAAAAGAGCATTAATAGGCACCGACGGACCCCTTGAGGCTTTTCAGCGTGTTTGGTTTTCTTTAATTTTTGGCAGGCAGGAAGTCACCGATCGATGCCTCTCTTGCCAGAGCCCTCACCCATATCAGGGGTGGATTAGAGCTCTGGAAGGAACTACACAGTCTTAAGAGGGATAGACTGGTTCGAGTCCATGGACCCCTCTAGTTTTCTTTTAAGCCTCTTCCTGCGTTTTCCACTGTCTTAACAGGGAAAGACTTACAAATATCAGCAGCGGTTCATGCAAACACTGGCTTAAGTCTAAGTCACAGTTTGAGATCTAAGCCACAAAAGTGGTCTAGCATAAGCCCCAATGTAAGACAGTTGCACAAAGCTGGAAAATGAAAGTCTTATGCTAGACCAGTCTAACTCTCTGGTTGCATAGCAACATGGACTGGACTTAAAATTTTAGACTTTGCAGGCCATTTCAAGATGGCTCTCAAAACAAAAGATTAAATTTATATTGATGAGAAGTTAACTTTGGTTGATGAGCTTATTTACAAAAAGAACAAATGATAGGTAAAATGGGTCTCAATTTGAAAAAAAAAAATCAAAATATTTTTATGGTATTAAGAATGGAAAAGTAATTTTTAATAAGTTTATATTATTGAGAAAAGTACAGCAGCGAGCTTTTAAACAAATCAGCGTTTAAAATTAGTCATGAGCAACACACTTCTTGTGAGATCATCCACCAATTATTATTTTTTTTTATTACTGATTTATGCCTTTTAGTGAAATTATACCGAGGTATAGCTGGGCTGTCGTCTCTTCAATTTCCTCTCGCAGGCTTTATCCATTGAAATAAACCCCAGGCAAGGTACAAAGATCATTTTACTTGCTAGCCAGTACCATAACAAATTTGCGATCCCTCCGCCACCGACCTGCCAAAAAAAAAAAAAAAAAACACCACACAGAGCACTGCGAGGTGCGCTTCAGCTTAGCTGATTTTATCAGCGCCATAAGGTTTGTTTCTTTTGTAGTACCCTCCGGCTCCCTTTTACGTCGATCGATGCTAGCACCCTCGTCGTGATTAATTTACCGCTGAATCCGGCGGTTTAGGTAATGGGAGGCGCAGCTTTTAAACAGGCATCCTCCACCTCCAGACAATTGCTGTCTCCTTCTCTCCCATTTGCATGGAGCAGGCCGCAGCCTGAGCTCCGTTGGGAGGAGTAGAAAGGTCGCCTAGCACCTTCACTTTTGTTCAGTCAGTTGCTCTGACTGCTGCAGCAGCTGCAGAGCCGTCTTCCTTTGTCACATGCTAACCCCTGTCTGCCAAAGCAATATAGCAGCCCAGAGACCCCACAGATCCCAAGGTAATTATTTAATACAACGAGGGCGAGCACCAGAGAAAGCAACCCACCAGGGACATTATTTAAATAATTGCCCCAACATGGGACAACTGCAGCACTCTGCATATAAATACTTACTTATTTTATCTGTGCTGGACAACTACCCCAAATAGTCCCCATTATCACCTCTACTGCTGTTAAGTTCTGGCCACTAGGGTTGATATTTTTTTTTTTTTTTTTTTTTTTTATTTTGCTGACCCCACCAACAACAACCTGAAACATTTTTTCCCCTGAATATTCTTTGTGCTGTTCTACGTCCAGGTAAGCCCTCTCCCCTTCTGCTTCCTCCTAGTTCAGCTATCCTCCCTACTGAGACCTTGCTGCAGCTACTGACACCTTCACCCACCTGTGACAGCGTGGTGCTGCCCCGCCCCGCCTTACGTGCTGGGTACACCATCAGTTTTGGCATTTCTTCCCTGTAGTCATCTGACTACGGGGGTGAGTGGGGGTGGTGGTGAGCTAGTGTCCAGCGCGGGGAGCTTCATCTGCCTCGCCCTTGGTACTTTCCAAGCCCCCTCACCAGAAGCGCATATTGGAATTGGCAGCTGGCAATGCCTGGTGGAGCCACCTGTGAGTATGCTCCAGTGGCCCGCCTGCCTGTCACTCACGGACCACCAAGAGCAGTGGGATGTGGGACCCTCCCTCCCTGTGGAGAAAACATCCTCCGACTGTCTTGGCTCGTTCCCTAATCCGGTCTTTAGCACTGTGAGCAATAGTACTACCAATGTGCCAGCTCTGTTTGTCTATTATTATTAATTTTTTGCTATTAT
Source organism: Neoceratodus forsteri (assembly GCA_016271365.2). NCBI lineage: Eukaryota > Metazoa > Chordata > Ceratodontiformes > Ceratodontidae > Neoceratodus > Neoceratodus forsteri. The sequence goes on along the minus strand of CM057450.1, from coordinate 496,804,559 downwards.
TTTTCCCTCTTCTTGGCATACCTGGTCTGCTCCTCATAACTCCAGCCGCCATCTGTCATCCATACTCCAGTCAGGGGTCTGCTTTACATCCCCGCGGCTTATCCCCCATAGCAGGGTGGTGGCGAGCCTCAACTCTCCCTCCCTGTCCGAATCCAGATTCAGGTACCCCAAAGCCGCTGTTTGTCGGATGGCTGTCAAGCTGCTACGACCAGGATGTCGCACCTCTTTTCTGTTTTTTCTCCCTGGAGCTGGTGGTGTGCCATGGCTGGTGGAGAGGAGAGTGCCGTGTCCACACGCTCCCTCAGGCATTTGCTCCAACTCCTCCCCTGATACAGCGCAGTGCCCTGTCTCCCAGCCTCTGCCAGTGGGCAAACTGGCGCACGACTCTGTGGACCCCCTCCCCAGAAGAAGAGCAGTCCGTTGGACCGCATATCCTTCTCTTTCCTTGCCAGCCCCAGTGACCCGTGCTCGTTCCGAACATGGGTTTTTGTACACAGTGTGAAGAACAATGTCCAGCGCCTCAGTGCCACCAGGCTGGCAGCTCTGCTTTATGAATTTCTTTCTTTCTTTTGTATTTCTGTCTTCTGCTTTGTCCTCTCTGTAGCGTTTTTATCTAAACTCCTCTTTCTTTTCACTCCTATGCTACATACCCATTTCATTATCTCTGCAGGGTCTGTCTCAGACCTAGCTGACTGGATTTTCTCCATAGTAACCTTTTTCTCTTTACTTTATCAGGTCTAACATGATGCTAACTCCTTGCCTATCAGATAAGTATCATTCTATGTCTAATCTGTTTTTGTCCTCCTGTTTACTCCCCAAAACTGTGGATCCTTTGTGACCCCTTTCTTATATTTATTTTACAGGTTAGAGCAGATGTCATCCATTCAAGTCCTACTTCTGGCTCCTAGTACTCAGGTAGAGACCCCTTCATATTATATATGTTTTGAGGTTTTACTGTAAAGATTAAGCAGCGCCTGTTACAGAGTGTGTGTGTGTGTGTGTGTGTGTGTGTGTGTCTGTCTGTCTGACACTCTGCATTTTGTTGCTAGACAACAGTATGGGGTGGGGGCGAACAGTGTTCAGGTGATAATGTTAACATATGTCTGTGTATGAACATGTGTTTATGGTGGTGAAGTCTGTATCACTTTGTTGATATCCATCCATTTGATGGCCGACGGTGTGTGTGTGTGGGGATGTATTGTGCTATAGTCTGTTTATTAATTCTTGTGTGACAGTGGCCATGTTATCTTTTACATATGAAATATAGGGTATATTTGGCAGCAGGACAGGAGGGAAGAGGAAAGTGAGGGCCTACCCTGGTGCCTGAGCATGGAGGTATGGAGACAAGAGAATCCTGGTGGGGCAGAAGGCAGTGGATATCACTGTCCATCTGGGGACAAATGACCTAGCAAGGGATGCAGCAGGGGTGGTATAATAAAGGTTTAGGGGGCTAGAGAGGGGCCTTAACCAGCTAGCTCATTTGTTGGTCTTAACGAGGTGCTACCTGTATGCAGCTGGTTAGAGGCTAGGACAACACACGCTTTCAACGACTGATTGATGGCATGGTGCATGGAGGTAGGTTTTGCTACATGGGGACTGGGGTCCCACCTGGTGGGATTGAGGTCTGTACAAGAGAGACAGCCTCCATCCATCCAGGAGTGGAATAGCAGATCCTGGGTGGAAGGTTTAAATGATACTATGATTGGTGTTTAAAACCAGCAAATGGGAAGTAAGTAAAAACAAGCATTTGTCAATGCCAAGTGTTACTTGCTGTCATTAGCAGTGGAAGTGCAGGAGTTAGCCAGATGCAGTATAGGAATGGCAGTGAAGTATTGAACTGACACAACTCCACCCCCGCTGCAGAGATGGACAGACATTGGGGTGTGCCTTTGGGTTTCGCCCCAGCAGTCACGACATTTCACCTCACCCTACCCTGCAGACACAAGTGTCAAGGTGTGCTTTGAAGTGTTTGGGCTTCACTCCACCTCATTCCTTAGGAAATACACTGAAGCAGGTGCAGTATAGGAGAATGGGGTGAACTCTGGGGCCAAAGGGTCCAAGGCACGCCTCAATGTCTGCCACCGGCTACAGGGTGTGGGTGGAATAGCATAACATTACTGTCGACAATCCCAAGGCACACCCTTGGCGCCTATCCGTCCCTACATGGTGAGGCGTTATAGTCAAAACCCTAACACCCTGGGCATTTCTTGGAATTTTTTACTCCAAGTTTTCAACATGGGCTTTTGTGATCCCACCACATGAACAGTGACACTATCAGTTTGTTAGCCAAAGGTGATTTTGCACAGCGACTCGCCATTCGCGCCACAGGTGCAAAAACACATTTTGAACAGGATGTGAAAAATGACAGCTGTACTGTTAATGAGGAGGTGTAAAAAATGACAATGTTGAAAATCTGAAGTGAAAATATAAAAAACTGGTGAAGTCATGAGTGTGTGTGTAGAACAGCACCACACTGGAGTCTGGATGTGTGCCACTGGACTGGAGAATGGCACATGTAGTACCATTACATGAGCGGACCAAGGGATGAACTGGGTAATTATCGTCCAGTAAGTCTCACCTCCATAGTGTGCAAACTCATGGAAATGATACTAATGGAAAGACTGGTGTTGTACCTGGAGGTCAGTGGCGACCCGGGTTTGGGAATGAGCCCGGCAGCAAGGTATTGATAGGGAGAGAGAGAGGCGAGGATTAAGTGTTTGGAGGACTGCTCTCCTCTCCAGGAAAGAAAGGATTGCCGTCCCACTTGTCAATTTCTCTCTGGCGGTGGGCAAAGGAGATGTGAGTCGGGAGGCACACTGCCAACATACGCTATCAGTGGGTGGATAGAAATAAAGTGGTGGAAAATGGAGCTGGTAGACTCCATGATGGCTCTTCTGCACCAGTCCTGGCTCCCCGAGCATCTGGATTTTGCTCCAGGGTGGGGAAACCTGGCACCCTTCACCTTGGCCCTGTCATGGGGAGGGTTAACCCCTAGGGGATTGTAGTGGAAGCTGGGCAGACAATAGAGAGCGGAGACAGAGTCCTAATGAAGGAGGACCAGAGCTGTCTACCAGGCTCCCAGGAGCAATAAGTAATAATAGAAAATTAAGTTTAGTTACACTCTAGTAGTATAATAAAAAGTTGTAATTTCAGACCTGAAAAGTTGCCAGCAGCTCCCTTCGTCTTAATAGCGAGATCTGCCCTAGCGCTCAGGCATTAATGGCGTGGGACTAGGGAGAGAGTGGGCGCACCCCATTAATGTCAATGGGGTCCTTTATGTCAGTTTGTAACATAAAGATTTGATTAATGAAGGCTACTGCTCGACTAACCAGAGTGATGTCCTTCATTGATCTCAAATTAGTCATGTTTATGTTAAAACTGGAAGTAAAAGTGACCCCATTATTTTAACAGGGCGCCCCCACTCCTCTCTGGTTCTATGTCATTACATGCCTGAGCAAAAGCGATCTCTACTACGGAAGTAAAGGTTGCTGCTGGCAAGTTTCCAGGATGAAAGGATGATCCTTTTATTTGACCACTAGAGTGGAATTACATTTAAAATGTACCCTAGCAGACGTTTGTCGACATAGGCTTCCACACAGGGTAAGTGCTGCTCCATGCTAAGGAGCTCATACATCTCTGTAATTACTACGCCCCAAGTGGAATGTGAGGCACAGCCCTGGCACTTTCTCCTGTATGACCGATTCTATGCACTTCACCGGGAGCCACGGTGAAGCAGGCAGGGGCATCTAGGGTATGGGCGGCAGTCCGTCTTCCCAGAGCATGGTATCCGATTTTTCCTTTTCTGTGGGTGTGACTTGCACCCACCATCAGAGAGAGCTCTGCCAATGCCAGTCATGCCCTCCCTCCAAATGCTGTTGCTGCACCTCGGGCATCCACCTGAGGGCAGTCAAACACCCAGCCACATCCCCTCCCTCCCTCCCTGGAGAAGGCAGCGGTCCTCGGATGCTCAAGCCTTCTCCCCGGCCCGGCCCTCTGACTCGTTCCTGAACCCGGGTCATTGGCGTCCAAGAGCGATAGTGCTACGCTGCACCGATGGGCCAGCTCTTCTTGGTGTATCTCTGTGATCAGCATGACTGTCAATGTGCCCACTTTGTGAATTTCCATAACCATTACTACTGTTTCCTTGCAAATATGCAGGTATGCTATATTTTCAGTTTGTTTAAATACATCAACCACTGGCCACCAGTGGTATTATAGAAATCTATGACCTCTGTGGAACAACTCTAGCCCTCCTGATCATGAATGCAAAATTATTTTAATAATGCTTGGTCACTCTCCCAAAAGAGTCCCTGTAGCCCACCTGGCTACTCTTTTTTTCCCTCACTGGCACAGGGATAAAGCCTGGTCAGGTCAAACCTGGTTGTCAGATAACGACAAGGTGTTTTCTCCTCCATTAATTTCCTCCCTCCACCCCTGGTGAGAATGTGGGCCTGTAATGACTGTACACAGTAGACACCACCCACAGCGACATGTTGACAGCAACTGACACTACAGCGACAACAGTGCCATGTTGCTGTAGTGTCAGAGCTGAACCTAGCACTGTTTTCTGGGGGTCTTGCACCTCTCCCTAATCAGCTCTGACTCTGAGTTGATTATTTTAATTGGGGTGTTGGTGACAGCCTCCCACTGTGGGATTTGGGGGGCTTTGCCCTGAAGAAAGTATGGAGACAGTGACCACCTTTATGCCAACCATAAATTGATGCGACAAAGGTTCCGCTGTAACGTTAGTAAACACAAAATGTTTGTTGCATTGCCATCATAGATCTGCTGTACACAGCCGCAGTGTTCCCGTGTGGCAGGAGGAGGCTATCTGGCACAGCTACAGGGGTTGCTGTCATGGCAGAATTAGCCACCAACCCTCCCGTTCAAGATGCACTGCCACATGGCAACTGTCTGGTTCATGGCCTTGAAACACAACTTACTGGGCTGGTTCTGAACCTGGTCATCGGCACAGCAGCTGGGCTTCTACTTTACTGGCCACTAGGCCATCTGGAGGGTCATAAGTGGTTTTGCTGTGCCCACCCAACACCACTTTTTCTTCTGTTATTTCCTTCCCTATACCACTATCTCATTCTGTATATCTCTAGCTTCCTATTTTGCCGTAACTATTGGTTAGACCCCACCTGGAGTACTACATTCAGTTTGGTGCCCTTACCTAAAGAGGGATGTTAGATTGGTGGAAGTGATGCAACGCAGAGCAACAAAGATGATCCAGTGTCTAGGAGTTACCATATGAGGTTAGACTGGGGAGTTGAACATGTACTCTCTGGAGGGATGGGGGATATGATTGAGACCTTCACGTACATGAGGAGGAATAAACAGGACAGGCACCGAGGGACTGTTTAAGGGGAGGGTGGAGAGAGACACTCGGGGTCATGACATGAGATTGGAGGGTGGAAGGTTTAGGAGGGACATGAGGAGGCATTTCTTTACAGTAAGTGTGGTAGCAGAGTGGAACACACAACCAGCAGAGGTGGTGGCCTATAAAATAGTGGTATGCTTCAAGAGGGTCATGAGAGGGGTAGGGCAGGAGGGGTAGCTGCAGAGTAGGATTGCTAGCTGCAAAATTGAGCAGACTCGATAGACCCAGTGGCCTTTTCTGCTGGCATTTTAGTATGTTCATATGGTGGATGCCTGGGACAGACTGCCATAGGAAGTGGTGGGAGCGAAGACAGTGGTGGTCTTTAAGCATGCATAGGATAAGCACATGGGCATTATCGAAGAGGGACACCCAAGACTGAATAGGGTCCAGGAGTACTAACAGACTGGACAATAGGGTAGACTAGATTGGCCTTCTGGTCCTGTTTCTGCCATCAATTCTGTGTTTCTAGAGTATGTGCATGTAGAAGACTGGGACCCTTTACAACAGTAGTGCATATTCTAATCCTCCTTACAAGAAAATGCAAATGCAATACCTGTATCTCTCGGCAGCGATCAACTTTTGAAGTATGGAACAACTAGATATTGAAAGTCTTACCCAAGGAAAGGCTTACATATGAGATAAAAGGATGGGCCAAGAAATTGGAAAGGTAGTGGTGTCCCTATATATATTCCCTGCCACCGAAGGCCATGCATATACAGTATGTATAATGTACTGTACAAGCTATATTTATGCTAAAGAAATACACCAGACAGCAAAACAAAATTAAATAATTTTTATTATGCAGGCATGACAAACAGTGTGATGAATGCTATCGTTGTTTACTTGTACATTTCTGATGAACCATTTGGTTTTCTAATGTCCAAACACTGAGGTCTGTCTTTATATTGACAGTATCGCTTCTGTGTTTTAGCACTTCACTGCCCTGTGGTGGAGGCCCACTGCTAATGCAGGTTCAAGAAGCTATGAAGGTAGGGACTGCAGTTTTGTAGCTTGTGCATGCACAACATACACACACATTAGCATGCTGCAGTGGCCAGGAGGCTGAGGAGAAAGACAGAAATGGCTGTCAGGCAGGCTTGACAAAGTCCCGCTTGGTCTCCTTGGCCCAAACCACCACTTAGTCCCAGGGTACATCTAGATTGTGCTTTTTGGGGGTCTCTAGGGAGACATCCAGAAGATTTAAGTCCCCAGGGCTGGGAGAGGTGGCAGATGGTTTTGGGAAGCAGGAACTGTGCTGAGCAGTCACCTGCCTAAGCGAAGGATTAAAAGCCTTATGACAAAAAACAAGAATATAAAATATTTTCTTCATGGTAATATATACACAATGGAAATGGTCCCTAAAACAGGAAATCAGTGCACTCAAATATATCTATTTCTCTCTCTTATATACACACACACACACACACACACACTATATGTGTGTGTGTATACATATATATATACACATACACACACTTTCTATAATTAAAATTAACTATGGCAGGATAAGCCTACCAACAACAAATAAGCCTGGTATATAGGAGGCTTAAATTAAAGTTTCTAAATAAGACCAATGGAATGTAAGACAATTTTTGTGCAACAGGCTTAAATTTTTTAAGTCCGACTTGTTTCTGTAAGACCAAAACATATCAAACTTGGACTTAACCCTTTTGTGCAACCGACACTTAGAGTCTTCATTGACTGTTGTTGCCCAAGGCAGATCAAGCAAAGATTATGCTTGTCTGCATTGGCAAACACCTCTGCACACTTCAAGCAATTTTGAACCCAGGAGGTCCAGTTTCATTTTAGGCTCAGTCCGACATTATAGAAAACAGGAACCAGTGACAGATTAAAAATAAAAATAAAGAGACTAAATTTAAATATTTGTGGTCGGTTTTCAATCGAATAACAGTCGTTTCCAATCTGACCCAGAACAGAGAAACCACTGAGGAAAACCGATAAACCTCTGTTCAAAAGCAGTTAAAATTAAATAAAATTAAAGAATAAAGTAACCTGAACCTTCTAAATAAGTTCTGAATAATTAAAGAAAGGTAGTCTGTTGCCCCTCGGTTCAAAGGAACATGAACAACAAAACAAAAAATACTGAAGTTTATTTGCTCTATGCACTACAGGAATCTGTCTTGATTGAGAGTTCTCTCTAAGCATCTGAACTTTGCAGCAGAAAAAGAAATCTGAGGTAGAGTGTAGGCAGCTGACACTGGGCAGTTTGAAAATAGATGCACAAGTTAAACATTCCATGATTAGCATAGCATTCTATTCTCTCTGGGGCAGTGCTGGCTTAAGGAGCACTGCAAGAGTAATATTGAGTAGTTCCTGGGGCTAGAACCTCCCTTTTCCAAAAGAGGATGTCTCACCTGAAAACCTCAGGCCCTGGAGTGAGCGGGTAGAAAGCACAGTTATGCGTAGTGTGGGGACACAAAAGCTCCAACTCTGGATGACCCCATCTCTCGAACAGGTCTTCTACTGCCGAGGTCAGCAACTGCTACTTGTGCATTCTGGACTGTGACCTGCTCAGCCTGTCTGTCAAGATGTTTCAGGTGCCAGGAACATGTAGGGCTGACTGTTCTAGACTGTGTCCCAAAGCCCAATCAGAGACTTCATCGCTTCCCTGCACAGGGGTAAGAATGAGACTCCCCCCCCACCCCCACCTCCGCTTGTTGGTGTAATGCATCACAAAGACGTTGTCAGTCTTGGATTAACAGAGGACCCAGGGACAGATGACCTGGAAGGTTTGTAGCCCATACAGTACAGTTCACATTGAGAATATTTTTGTCAGGGTTAATTCTAGAACATTTTGAACCAGGACAATGTCCCACAGGTCCCAAAAATAGGGACAAATTGAGAAAATCAGGGGACATGTCTTGAAATGATGGAGACAAAATACAGGTTACTCCACCTGTAACAGGAGTTCTAGGAATGGTATATGTTGTTCATCCACACTATCTGGCAGGTTCCTTGCGGAAGGTCTTTAAGCTGGCTCCTCCCACCCAACCGGGTGGTAAAACTCTCGACTCCGCCCCATGGCGTCAGATCTAGCCCGCTGGAAGCTAGGTTGTGCGTCGAGCCGGGAGGTCGGGTGAGTCGTGGGTGGGATGAACATATACCATTCCTGGAACTCCTGTTACAGGCGACTAACCTGTATTTTTAGGGACATGGATATGTTGTTCATCCACACTGTCTGGCAGACTCCTAGCAGTTCTCCGGGAGGAGAGAATCAAGCATACCCCCTACTTAGGGAATAAAGACTGGAGAACCGAGGCCCCAAACCAGCATCCCAGCATGACCCAAGGTCGATGTGGTAGTGGGTAATTAAAGTATGTGCCAACTTCCAGGTAGGAGCCCTGCAGATATCCTGGATAGGGACATCCTGGAAGCAGCCACCGATGCAGTGGTATGACGGGTAAAATGAGCTCTTATCCTCTGGGAGGCTCCATGCCCGCCAACCTATAGCGGAGATCTATGCAGAAGGTGACCCACCCGCTCATCGTCCGCTTGGCTGCAGGTCTGCCAGGTGCGGCTTCAGCGTGAATGACAAGCAGCTGGTGAACCTCTCCCCAAACTTCAGCCCCTCGCTCCCTAGAAGGCAAAGCTCAACTAGGGTCCCTATGGAGCCTATATTCGGCCTCTGAGGTGACTGGGGTAGAACACCGCAGAGTCAACACCGTTAAGGTGAAGCTCGACACCACCTTGGAAGGAACTTGGTGGGGCACAGGACAACCTTGTCCCTGTGGAAGACCAGATAGGAGACTCAAGGAAGCACCTGGAGCTCTCCCATCCTTCTGGTTGGACGTGATAGACACCAAGAAGGTGGTCTTCCACAACAGGTGGGCAATCGCACCTGTGCATTGGTTCAAATAACTGCCTGTGAGCTTAGCCAATACCAGCGTACACCACACGGAGGTGGAATTATCGCACCGGAGGGGAAATGTGATCAAGGCCTTGAAAGCGCCAGACTACCTTCCTGCCCGCGCCAGAGGGCGAGAGACGGCTGCCAGGTGCACCTAAGGTCGACCGCCCTTGCTGAAAAGAAAAGGACCACAGGTAGTCCAGAATGCTCGCGAAGAACAGGAGAAGGGTCCAGGCTCCTTTCCCTAACACCAAATGGAGGAATTCTTCCATTTGAAGGCGAGCAGTATCCGTCGACTCCTGACGGGACGCCCAACAACGCTGAGGACCCGCTGGAAGACCCAAGCCTGGAATCTAGCCGCCCAGGAACCAGGCCTTCAGGTGCAGGGATCAAGGTCCGGATGGAATACCTTCCCTGATAACAGAGATCAGGTCCGGGCGGGCTGGAAGCCGCCTAGGAGCCTGGAGCCGACTGAGGAGAGCTGGATACCAGTGCTGGCGGAACCAGTCTGGGGCTACCAGAATCACCTCGCCTTGTCCCCTCGCCTTGAGAAGCACCTTGTGGATCAAGGAAATGGGAAGGCGTAGAAGAGGTCCAGGGTCCACGGCCTCGAAAAGGCATCCTCGACAGCGAGCCCTGCTGAGGGGGGCGGGTATGAAAGAGTCTCTGCTTCACATTCTCCCTGAGGGAAAGGTCCGCCCGAGGCGTGACCCAGTGGGAGAACAGATCTGGTGCTACCTCCGCAGGAGAGAACCCTTATGAAACGCAGCCCCTATCCGCTTAGGGCATCGGCCAGGGTGTTGGAGGCCCTGCCATCTAAATGGCTAGGAAAACCTGCTCCAGGCTGCGACGAGACCATATGGGAGAGCCTCCTTACATAACGGCAAGGAGTCGCCCAGTCCTGGTGGGTTAGGTAGCACATGGTCATGGTATCGTCCGTCTGGACCTGAACCACTTTACCCGTAGAAACAGAGCGAAGGCGGTGTGAGCTGGGCGGACTGCATGGGCTCCAGCAGGTTGATATGGCATGGACTCCCAAGGGGACCAGAGGCCGTGCACTCTGTGCTCCCCAGATGGGCACTCAACCCATCAGAGATACATCGGCGATAGAAGACCGCCGACTGGGCGGACGAACGGGAAGCCCTACCGCGGATGTGCCGGAACGGTCCACCATTGGAGCGCTCCACATCTCCTGGTCACTGTCACGGGCTGGTCCAAAGGATCGCAGCATTGTGACCACTGGCTGGCCAGTCCCCACTGAAGGGGACGATGTACCAACGGACCACGCTGGTGCAGGCCGCCACGAGGCCCAGGAGGCACAGGAAGTCCTGAGCAGGGCGCGATTGCCCAACCAGACATGACTGGGCAAAGGAGGAAGAACGCCGGCCCTGTCCGCCAGGAGCCGAGCTCTGGCTCAAGAGAGTCTAGCTCTGTCCCGATGAATAGAATCACCTGCTTCGCACGAGTTCGACGGCCCCACTGAAGAGGAGGCCTATCTGAGAACAACCTGAGGGCCAGAACTCTGGACCGCTCCACCTCCGCCTGAGGGGCTGCAATCCACCAGCCGTCTGGGACCCTTCGCACCGAGAGGAATGCTGTCACCACTACTATGCATTGGTGAAGACCCTGGGAGCTGGGAAGAGGTCAAGGGCATGGCTCGAACTTAGAAGGGATCCTCCGCTCTGAAGCAGAGGAATCTCTGAAGAGACGGACGGATTGCAACGTGAAGAATGTGTCCTGAAGGACAAGGAACAGAACCACACGCCTGCTCCAAGGATGAGATATCAGAGTCAGAATGACCATCCTGAAAGTCCGAGACCTTAGGAACTTGTTCAGGTCATGCAGGTAGAGAATGAAGCGCCAGCCCCGTCTGCTTGGGGACCAGGAAGTACCTGGACACGAGCCCCGAAGTCTGAAGGAGGGTCTGTCACCTTCCTGATCACCCCTATCCCGAGGCACAGGGCAACATCGGCTCGGCGGGCCGACAGCAAGGCTTCAGGACCCCGCGGTCCCCAGGGGGCGACGGTTCGAAGGGAAGGGCCCGGTCAAGACCAGAGACAGGCCCTTACCTTCCACCTCCTGCACCCAATGGAATGGAAGTGGCGGAGCCGAGACCCAGGTAACGGTGGCGAGGTCGGGGCGACGCCCTCAACCTGTCCCTGAGCAGGCTTGGAGGAGGGACTGGCGAGGAGCTCCTGGGCCTTACCTCCTTGCTTCCCATTAGAGGAAGCCGCTGGCTTGGGTTCGATGCCAAGCGCAAGTCTGCTGGCCCTCTTGCTGGTGCTGATGGGCCGTCGTGCCGCAGGGACCAAGGGATTACGAGGTGTTGCCGGCGCCTTGTCCCTCTGGGCGGAGGTGACCAAGTCCAGAATGGCGTTGGACTTTTCGATCCCTGAGGTGTCCCTCCACCCAGGGCCAAGAGGTCAGTCCTAAGAAGGGATGTCTGCCAACTTGTGCTGGGTCTCACGAGAAGGTGGATATCTCAGCCACGCCCAGCGGCGCAGGCCACCGCGGCCGCCACTGACCTGGCACAGGAATCACCTATGTCCAGAGCAGTCTGAAGCTGCTGCTTAGCCACCGCCTCTTCCCTGGTCCCGCATCTGACGGGCCGGGTCCGCAGGTCGGTCGGGAGATGAGGGATCACCTCATTCAGGAGCCAAGGAAGGCATGGGAGAAGTGTGCTATCAGCAGGCCAAGCTGGCCTGTTGGAGGCCCAGGAAGGATGCAGCGTGAACCTGTGCGCCCGACATAGTCCATCCTTTGGACTCTGTCGGAGGCCTATCCACGTCCCGAGCGCTTCCGAACGCTGGAAGACGTTGACGGTAACCAACCCCTCAGCAGAGGGTGCTCCGAGAAACCGGGCAAAGAGCCAATAGGGACTGCATACTTCCTGGCCATCCTGGCCGACGGCGCAGGACAGGAAGTAGGCCGCTGCCAAGCGCCAAGGCTAGGCCGACAATGGCCTCAGCCACAGGAAGGCTCCGAGGGTGAATCCTCGGTCTAGAATCTCCATCAGGGGACACAGGCCCATTTGGACACGGGCTTGAGCTGCATCCTGGTGAACCCCGAGATGAGCCTAAGCAGACCCAGGAAGGACGATGGGCTATCATCCAAAGACCGGTCCTGGAGGACTCCAGGCCCACCCCTTGGGGAACATGGAGGAGTCGCCTGACTCCAAAGGGTCTGCAAAGAGCTGCCTCAGGCCTGAGCCACCTTCACCCGCCGAGGGTGGCCGGGAGTGAAGGTGACCAACAACTCAGAGGCAGGCCGTGACCTGACCGAGGTTCCACCACAATCGGTGGAGCAGCTAGATTTGGTAGAACAACCAGCCCAGAAGTGGGCATCTCGACCGCGGCGAGCAGTTGCGGGCGGCCGCTCAGGCAGCAGCCACTTGACAGCCGGGAATGAATCGAGTCTACATATTCCCCGACAACAGCAACTGCTGCCACATAAGCTCCTCATAACGCTTGACAATTATGCCGAAGCCTCTCCCTCCGAGGAGAAACGGTGTTGCTACTAACGACCGAGACCGCAAACTGGGCGGAGCGATTTGACCAAGAAGAAGAGACCGAGACCTCGTGAAACAGAGGGCGGGTCTGGGAAAGGCCGACACCCGCCTTCCCTCGCTTGACGCTTTGACCGAGGACTGCCGCCCCGGCGCTGGCAGAACCGCCTCCACCGGGGAACCCGCGGAGAAGGGTTGACGGTTTTCCAGTCGCACCACCCGGTGACGGGTCAAGAGATAACTCGACAACGCCGACAGGAGTCTCCGCAGGCTGGCCTGACGGGACACCGTGAAGCCAACGGCCTGAGCCGCAACCTCGACCAAGTCGATGGTTGGCTGTCCGGAGCAGGAGAACTCTCCCGCCTCACAAACGCCTCGGCTGATGGGACGACTCTGCGACTCCCGACTTGGGCCAAGAGGCAAGTCCGATGGCCCCTCTCCTTCGTGGAGAGGGACTGGCTGCTCCCTTGAACGGGTTCGAATGAGAGGATCTCAGAGAAAGCGGGATAAATGCTCATGGATCTAGGAGGAGGGAGATGCGCTCTGCCGCCTCTTCCTCCAGGGTGATAGAGTGCTCGAGGCTGCTCAGCTGAGTCAGCCATCGCGACACCGCCAATGATCCTTGAATTTTACCGCGGAAAACTCGGGCGCCCGAGCTCAATCGGGCAGCACGATCCTCCAGGACGTTGATCGAAGGTGCCGCAGCACAACTTCCTCAGACCTGTGGTCGGGTCCAAGTCGAGGCTAGTATACGACGCGTGGAGTGCGGATCAGTCCTGGAGATATTCTGCCTGCCAGGGCGCCCGAGACCCGAAATGAACTGTCCATCGCGAGCCACGAGGGAAAAGACCATCAAAGTTTAGAAACTTCAAACTAAATTCGACGAACCAAGAATCAGGATCCAGTCAAAAATCATGAGCGCTTAAGGAGGGAACCTGAGCTTCAAGCGGTAAGGAAGATCTTACGTCATGATGGAGCCGAGTTTTACCACCGGTGGGTGGGAGGAGCCAGCTTGAAGACCTTCCAGCAAGATTTCAAGCGGCAAGGAACCTGCCAGACAGTGTGGATGAACAACATATCCATGTCCCTAGAACAATGAATTTAATTTGAATGCGTCGAATTGAGACCAGTGTTGTCCAAAAAAAAAAAAAAAAAAAAAATTTACATCTTGATTGTCTGTTATGCCTCTTCTTTGTATTTTTATCCCTGTCACAGACAAGACAGACTATGCACTTAAGTTTTTTTTTTTTTTTTTTTAAATATATATTTTCCCAGCCCAGAAGATTTAAGTCTTTTACGTGTCTTCCCTACAAAGTACATCTGTAAAACAGAAGACTGGCGCTGGCACTTCAATATACATCACCACACTTCACTTAGTGTCAAGATTAAATTTCAGTTTAGTCAGAGCAGCAGGAAGAAAAAAATAGTCACCTTAGTAATTCTATTCCTTCTAATGGAGTCTTGCTGTATTCTGACAATTTGCAGTTAGCTCCAGCTCTTGAACTGCCCGGAGAGTGAAGTTTACTTTCTATGCCAGGCATAGAAAGGTGGGCTCGAGCTCGGTTGAAAACTCTGTGTCCTTTTAAACCCGAACCGCCAGACTCTTACGCGCTAAAACTCTCTGACAAACGCTAAAACTGTAAAATCTCCTAGTAGCCAACTGGCAACAAGGACTTTGTTTCTGATTTGTCTTTTGGGGAATCCAAAGAACCAAAAACCAGATAAGAACAAAAACTCAAACTATTACAATGCACCCACACAACAGGAGTGGGGAAAAGACACCCCTGGGTGTAACACTGCACCTGCCCACCCACTTCCCAAAAACAGGTTCCAGAGGGGAGGCAGGAAGGATGATAGAATACAGCAAGACTCCATTAGAAGAAATAAAATTACTAAGAAGTAGTAATTTTTCTTCAAACATGAAGTCTTGCTGTATTGATAATTTGCAGACTACTAAGCAGTACCTCCAAGGAGGAGGGACAGAACCTACTTTGGGAATAAGCTCTGATGCACTGTTGTGTTAAACCTAGCATCACTCCTAGCCTGGATATCCAGAGAGTAATGCTTGGTGAAGGTATGAACTGTTTACAAGTGACTGCTTGACATATTTCTAACAAAGGATATCCCTAGCTGCAGCCAGAGATGCAGCTGTACCTCTAGTGGAATGAGTCCTCAGGCCTGAGGGTGCAGTTTTTCCCAGCTTTTCATAGCAGAATCGAATACAGGACACAATCCACCTGGCAATGGTTCTCTTGGTGGCAGGTTTTCCTTACCTACTTCCCCATAAGTGAGGAACAACTGAAGGGAGTCAAACCTGTACCCTTTGTATGTTCTACGAGTAACTAAGGGCCCTTTTAACATCTAAGCTGTAGCCTCCATTCCCCTGAGGAGGTGTGATCAGTGAAGAACACGTGAAGAGACAGATTGATTTAAGTGGAAAATCAGAAACCACTTTAGGTAGGAACCTTCTATTGGTTCTAAGGACCACCTTATCTCTATGGAAAGAGATGAAGTCAGGCTCCACTGACAGGGCTTGCAATTCACTGATACATCCGTCAGAAGTAACAGCAACTAAACACACAGTTTTCCAAGTCAAGTACTTGAGTTCTGCTGAGGACATAGGCTCTAAGGAGGCTGCATAAGCTGAGCAATACAAATATTCAAATCCCAGGCAGGAGCAGGATCCCAAAAGGGGATTGGTATGAAGCAATCTCTTGAAATATTTACAGAATACAGGGTGAGATGACAGAGTGGAAGACTTCCACTGACAGAAAAGCAGAAACAGCTGACAAATAAACTTTGAGAGTAGCTGGTTTGAGACCTAGGCCATTAAGATGGACCATATAATCTAAACTGTAGACAACTCAGCAGTGTCTGGAGATATACACTTCTTGGCACACCAAATGCTGAACCTTTTCCATTTGGAGTTGTAAGTTTTTCTTGTGGCAGGCTTTCGAGAAGCTTTGAGAATATCCAGAACCCCTTGGGACAGATGCAAATCTGCATACTCTAACTCTTCAAGAGCCATTCCTTGAGATTGAATGACCAAGACTGGAGTACCAAATCCTCCCCGAGAGAAGGTTAACAGGTTGTAATTCCTGGGAGGAGACCGGGAAGATGGACTGCTAGGGACAGCAACAGGGGTACCAAGGTTGCCTGGCCCAATCTGGAGCAATCAGAATCACTCTGCAAGACTGTGACCTTACCCTGACTAGAACCTTGAACAGTAGAGAGAAGGAGGGAAGGCATAAAGAAATTTCCTTCCCAGTTCAAAATCAGAGCATCCAGAGGGACTGAGCCCAAGACTGGGGGTCTGCAACAAAATAGAGGAAGTTGGTGATTGTCTGGGGCTGCAAAGAGATCCATCTCTGCAGTGCCCCACCTTGAGAAAATCACCTTCAAATACCAAAGGATCCAGAGACCATTCGTGATGGCCCTGGGAAATCCTGCTCAATGCATCTGCTAGCACATTGTCCTTTCCTGGGAGGTGAACTGCTACCAAAGAGGTCTGTAGGGATAAGCTAGGGACCATATTTTCACGGCCTCCATGCACAAGGCCATGGACCGAGTGCCTCCTGCTTGTTGTTGTACCACATGGTGGTAGAGTTGTCTGTCCTGACCTTAATCACCTTGTTCTGTACTGACCGAGAAAAGGCTTGTAGGGCAAGGAATACTGCCCCGCCCAGAAGGCTGATGAAGAAGGGATTCCTGATGGGACCACAGTCCCTGGGCAGTGAGAGCCCCAGATGGGCTCCCCACCCTAAAAGGGAAGCATCCGTGGTAAGAACCACAGAGTGAGAGAGAGACAAATGGAACACCCCGCTCAGACTGTCCAGGTCCTGCCACCATTTATGGGTCTGAATTAAGGTCTGAGTGACAGGAACTAGCTTGGTAAGATGATCTTTCCTTTGGGACCAAAAGGTTCTCAGATGGAACTGAGAGTGTGTCCCTCATCGGAAACCTGGCCCCTTGGACCACTGCTGTGGAAGCTGCCATGTGGCCCAGAAGCTGCAGAAAATGCCTTGCTGGTCGAGAAATCAGAGGGAGAAAGGAAGAGGCCAGCTGAGAGAGGGCTTTTGCCCTTTCCAGGGAAGGAAGGCTCTTGCCTTGAGGGTGTCCAACTCTGCTCCTATAAAATGAGGAGCTGTACTGAGAGAACAGACTTGGGGAGACTGAGAAGGAACCCCAGGGAAGTGAGAACTTTCTGGGTAACCTGCAGATCTGACTCGACTTGGTCTGGGGACTGGCCCACAAGGAGCCAATCGTCCAGATACAGAAAGATTGAAATCCTTTTTCTTCTTAAAAAGGCTACCACTACTGCTAGGCACTTTGTGAACACCTTGAGCTGAGGTTAGGCCAAAGGGCATTGCTCTGAACTGGTAATAGCCCGAGGGCACCAACCTGAGGTATCTTGTGGGTGCACCTGATGGGAATGTGAAAGATGCATCCTTGAGGTCCAAGGAGACTAGCCAGTCTCCTGACCTCAGAGAAGGAAGAATTGTTCCCAGAGTCACCATCTTGAACTTTGGCTTTACTAGGTGCTTGTTTAAGTATCTCAGATCTAGGATGGGTCAACTCCCTAGCTTTTTCGGGTAAGGAAGAACCTGGAGTACAGACCTTTGCCCCTGTATGGAGTAGGAACTCTATGGTCTTTAAAGCCAGTAGACAAAAACCTCTGCCTCTACAGCAAGGGTTTTGATGTATTTGCAGGTGGAAAGGATCTAGTCTCAGTTTCGAAAACTCTGAAACTGAGCACCAGCCCCTGGCTTACAACCTCCAGGACCCACTTGTCTGAGGTAACAGACATCCAGTCCTGGACAAAGTAAGCCAGCCTGCCTCCTTCTGGATGGGGAGTCGACCGGGCTGACACATCAGGGTGTCTGCTTGAAGGAGCCTCAGGCTGAGGGGTGGATGCAGCCCTGCTCATCCCCCTTCTGCCTCTCCTTCTGAAGATCCCTCTGAGAAAAGAAGAGGAGGCCTGTGCCTGGTAGAAAGGCTCTGTGAAAAGGCCTGCCCCTGCCCCCTAGACTGCTGCCTCTCCTCGGCCTGGGCACCCTATAAGTGGTCCTGTATTCATCCATTTTCTTCATGTAATTCTCCGTCTGCTCCCCAAACAGAGGATTACCCACTACAGGAAAATCAATGGCCTGAGTGTCCTGTGAGAGGCTAGTACATCTGAGCCAGGCCATTCTCCAAGAGCCACAGATGTAGCCATGACTCTTGATGACACATCACTGGAGTCCACAGCAGCATGAAACTGCACCTTGATGCCTCAATCCCATCAGCAACCACCCTCCAGCTCCTTGACTAGCTGGGAGAAGCCTGTTTAGCCAGTGCCAGTACAGTGTCCCACCTGGACTTCTGGTACCGGCTATATAGGCCATATAATTAGCCTGCCAAAGATGCCAAGTACTGTTTCTTTGCCATGGCATGCATCTTCCTGGAATCTTTGTCTGGGGTGTGAAGCCAAGGGGATGTGTCTTGTCACAGGCAGCAGCCTGCACTACCCCAACATGGCTGCATTGTTGGTAAAGAAATTCCGTGATCTGAGCCTGACAAGGTATACCTCTTGTTCATTCTTTTGTCAACAGTAGGTACAGAATTAGAGACCCAAGAATTTTAGTGTCTGTTTCCAAATGACTTATGAAGGGGAATAGACAGTCTCAGACTCTGGGATGTCCATCACCTCTATGAAGTCAGGCCCTCTTGATCCTCTACAGTCTCAATAGGAAGCTGGAGGGTTTGAGCTACTTTTCCATATGACAGAAAGTGGGAGGGACTCCAAAGCCTAGGAGGAAACCGTTCCAGAGGCACATCCAGACTTTCACCGTCAGAATCATCCCTTCTACAAACTCCCGCTCTCGCCAAACCGCCAAACTCCCGTCAGAAAAAATCCTCAGGGAACCGACCGCAACCTACAATCCAAATCGCTTGGCCATTTCTTTGGTGGTCGGAACATGCAGCTCTGGATCCAACCGCAGATTTATCCTTCGCTTTTTTTTGTAGGAACCGATCCTCAGGATCAGCTCTCCTCTTGCTCAAGTAGTATCTCCTGGTCAGAAGGCACTCCTTCTGGTTGGTAGAACTGAACTGGGCTGGCCTTCTGTGTCAGCAGATTTCTGCCTCCTCCTTATCCCCAAGTCTACCTAACCTTTTATCCAGGGTAGACTTAGGAAATTTTACAAATTTGGCAGTCTGAATCGAGATGGTCAAACCCCGGACAGTAAACACAGGTGGTGTTGGGATCGGCCTTAGCAAAGACCTCCCACACACACTGCAGTGTTGAAACCCAGTGGGCCCGGTTTTTCTTGGGTTTCTCAGACATGGCCAACCTAACCAACTTACCTTTATATGGCAAACCGCCAGGCAAGACTCCTATCGGTTTCACACCGTTCACGGTGATGGTAATTTTAGTGGGTTTTCTCCTTTAAAAACAAAAACAAAAAACAAACACAACGATCACGACGGTAACCACACACTAACTTTTCCTTATTACAAGATCGGTTCAACTGAACCGACCGGAAAATTTTCACATTTCCACACACAGCTACAATGCTAAGTACTTAAAGTACCACAGACAGTCTCTTGAACTAAAAAAACGAACGAAAAATCGGACTACAACCAAAACTTTAACCAAGAAGAACCGAACTGAAGGAGAAATTCCTGGAGCGACTGTTCAGTGAGGTGGAGTAAAGAATCTGATCGGTTTGGGTTTGAAAGGACACAGACAGTGTTTTCAACCGAGCTCGAGCCTGGCATAGAAATTAACTCTTCACTCTCCAGGGCAATTCAAGAGCTGGAGCTAACTGCAAATTGTCAGAATACAGCAAGACTTCATGTTGTTTGAATAAAACATTATCTCCTCAGGTAATGTGAGGAAGTTCTTTTCACAGAAAGGGCAGTGAATGAATGGAATGGCCTATCTCAGGAAGTGGTGGATATGAACACAGTGCAGAGCTTCAAACAGGCATGGGATAGGCATAAGGGAGCAATACAGAGGAGTATAAATAGATAGGCATTGACAGAGTACAGGCCTATGGCACATTCATATAGAAAAAATGGGCAGCCTGGATGGGCCTTATGGTCCTTATCTGCCATCAACGCTCACGCTTCTATTTTTCCCTATCATAGGGTGGTCTCAGTATCTACTGCATATGGGATTTTAATATTTTTCTAGTTAAGAACTCTCGGCCTCAGGTTTAAGTCTGTCTCTCTCTAAAGAAAAGGTTTGGTAATATAAAGCAGAAGCAAGCCTGTTTCTACTAACATAAATATCACAACTTGTGTGTACAGTAATGAAAAAGCAGGAAAAGCAAATATTAATCAGTATGACCATTTTCTTTCACAGTTTTATATCCACCCCAAAAGTCCAGAAGCCTGGTTTTAGTCAAGTGTCTTGATGCCTTTCCTCCAAAGTGAAACAGAGAAGCCTCTGTTAGAAGTAAACTAAATACAGGACCAGGCACCACACTTATGTGAAATTATTTCACAGCAGCAAAAAGAGTCAAATAAAAGTAGCCTGTCTCAGGAGTTGTATTTTTGTGTGTGTCACATGGAGGGTCTCACTAAGAATATACATTGTAGAGAGATTTTATTTTAATTTTTCACAGAAATAATCAAACAGTTAAATCTCTAGCCTTGGTAGACTGAAGCCTGATCACATCAAGCTGCTTCTGTGCCTAGAACAAACTGCCAGCCAGAGCACAAATGGGAGAGGGCTCCAGTAACTGTGGGCTCTGAAAAGTGAAGTCAAACCAACTTCAAATTACTCTGCCGCAAACTGTAGGTTTTAAGCAGTCAGCCACTAAATTTGCATCTATATATGAGGAATCACCAAACAAATCTGAGACTGTGCCAGTTCAATGTAAATTAACAGAAATAGAGATATATATTTTAAAGCAATCGAATGAGATAATCAGTAATGGCTGTCAAACACACTCAGCAGGTCAGGCCTCTGCTTCCACAGTGTCAACCTCAGAGCGCAATAGTGTGAACATGTAACAGACAGGATAACCCCTCCTGTCTGCCTTTAGGTCCAATCACCTTTAGGCTCAAGTTCTGGGGATTCAAACTGTGAAAAATATGCTAGCATACCCAATGTACAGGTGCAGGTTCATACCTCTTCAGAGATTGCGGTATAATCTTATGTCAGGGCACCCAGCCAGGCTTCCAAAATGAACCCTTAAAACTCTAAAGACTTCAGATATATTCTTCCTTTTCCCAGTTTAGTAACACCATCAAGCTGTAAACAGCTGTCAAACAACCATCTATATGTCACATGCAAAAAAGAACCTGCAGACACAGGCAGTCTTAAATAAAAGGTTTACTAAAATGGATAAAAATATGTAAAATGTAAACACAGAACACTATGTCAAAAAGCATACAATCACTCAAAAGAAAAAGAAACTACAAAACTCCTAACATCATACAGTTAGATACTTTTCTATCTAATGTATTACCTCTAAGTGCTTATCAGGGAGCTGTCTTTCTAGCATCCCAAGTGGTATATTATATCAACATTTCAGACACAAAAATTAGTTTAAACAGTCTCTCCACTCCCTTCTGTGAGTCATCTAGCTCCTCTTTAGAATACAAAAAAAAAATTTTACAAAACAGGATGTCCTATCAGGAGGTAAGTTAAATAATGTCATATCAGAAGGAAAAGCACTTCCTAAATATGACTCCTTAAACAAACATTTTCTCTGATCTTGTGCGACTCCTGTTACCAAGGCAGATCACAGGGTTTACAACTTTTAACACCAGGTTGGTATAAAATGTTCTTCCTATTAGGAATCATAAAACTTTACAAGCCCTATATCCTGGCAGCTGGGTCCGTTCTAATTAAGACAGAAGAACAGGAGACCCTTAATTAAGTCTCTCTGGTCTTTTAATGTCCTCTTGGTTTCCAGGTCACTTGTCACTGTAGCTGCATTGACACCTTGGGGGTGTCACCCATAGCACAGGATGTCTTATGTTAGACAATCACCTACTATATTTTTATATTACAAATAAAGAAAAATCATAACCAGCTGGCCAAGCATCACAATGGCAACAGTCTCTGGGGAAAGCTGCCTCAGAAATGCATATTACTGTACTTGCACATGCGCTGTTTCAACTGACTGCACCCATGTGTTTTACAGAAAACACATGGTACAGTGTTGCGCCTGTGCAAGTCTGGTAATTATGTCCATGCCAGAGTAAAATGTCCTTGGAGTACTGCAATATTCACACTCCCATGCCACTCAATCTTGTTAGCCCATCCCATGACCCACCTCACTAGCGCTTGTCCTGACTTCATGGGCTGAGACTGATTCCATGGGCACCCGCACCAGTCACAGAGCTGCTCAGACCCCTAGTCCTCCTCCCTCTAGTTAGACCAAGAATGCCACTGACTGCTGAGTCCCAATGACGCCCAACTGTTCCTGCAGCCTGCCACAGTGTTCCCGGAATACCAGAAATCCCCAAATACTTCGAGCGGATCTCTGAAGTAGGACAGATCGTGGAAGTAAACGAAGACTGACAAAGTCGGCACTAATAATGTGGCGATGAAGCATCAGATGTCCCATCAGGGACCTCACATGTGGAGACAAAATTTTAAAATGCGGGTCAATTCTGCAATCTGAGGCCAAAAAAAACCCAGTTATGCGCAGGTTGCTCTCCACTGTAGTCCATGTGCCCTGCATCTGACGGGCCTTAAGTGTGTCCCTCAGCCCATCCACGAGGCATCTGTTAAAATCTGCTGAGGGGAGGGGATCAAAAGGGAACCCATTTAAAAACAGGTTACTGGGTTCCATTCACCACATAAGCACACTGCATATAGGAGAGGTTACTAGAACCCTTTGTTCTAGATCATCTGTGAGCTGGTCCCACTGGATTCTTAGGGTCCACCGAGGATCCTCATGTGCAGTCTGATCAAAGGTACTGGACACTGCCATAATGCCTAGGAGTTGAAAGAATGTCCTGACCGAGACATACCAGCTATTGTGTATTAGCTGGGCCAGGGCAATCAGGTGTTCAGCCTGCCTGCCTTGCCCAGTGAGGCACTCAAGGTATTCCTGCAGAGTGCCATTTTTTTTTTTCGTTATGCTTTTCCTTGTTTTGGGATTCCCCTTCGGGAGTCACGATGTCGAGTACAAAGCTGACACTGGGACACGATCGTAAGGCACTGAACTACATGTCCCAGTGTCCGCTGACTGGTTCCCAGAGGAGATAAGTATGCTGAAGTACCCTTCGCTTCTTCAGCACACCCAGCAGCCAACCACAATTTAGAAGGGTCCGCCTGTCATCGATAGAGGCGGGTTGGAAGCTCAGACACCAATCAATGACTATTTGTATAGTTTGCCAGCCTCATTCCTTTCAAGTCACACTAGGAGCCTGCAAAAGCATGGCATTCAATCCCGTAGAGTTAAGCTGAACTGTTAGGTCGTGCCGCACTTTCAAGGAGCCGCAGTGCCTAGAGCAATCGGATCGCAATCAAACTCCTGAGCTATGGTAACATTTTAAAATTTCTGAGCCACAGTAAAAAAAATTTTTAAAAAAGAACAAATCTAAGTACTAATCCAGTGAGAATGAGCCAGGAGTGAGGGTTGAGGTACTTAGGAGAGGAGGGTGAGATCGCAAGGGAGGAAGCTAGAAAGAATCTCCCAGCCAGCATAGTTAGGATTCAAGAACAACAGTCAGACGTTGAGGAAAAATTTTAAAAAGTAAGACTAATACACACACCAACTCCGCTTATAGAGTTCTTTTGGGGGTATAACTAGCAGGAGAGTAGGGTGAGGGACTTGGGGGAGGGGGACGACTGCAGACAGTGACATTTTGTGAAAGGAGCCCTTTACCAGGTAATTAGTTTATTCAAAGTGCTGCCGCTTAAGAATGTATTAGAGGTTGCAGTCTGGATTGTACTGCAACAGGCAGACAGTACTGAAAAGCAGCAGCCAGACTGCAGTAGAGTGTCTCAGGGCAGGGGCAGGGCCACTCCCATTCCCTTTCAAGCTACAGCACTAGTCTTTTTTTATTTTATTTATTTATTTCAGTTACCTACTGTTTACTGGGTCTGGGAACCAATTTGACTTTCAAAGAATGTCTCCTGTCTAGCAATAAAAAGCTCTGTGTGTGGGTGTGTGTGTGTTGTTAAAGGAAGCTAAGGGCGTCAGACAGTACTGCTTTGTCTTATGAATAAGTACCTATAAATAAAGGTTGAGAGGGGTGCTGCCAATCTCCGAGATTGAGGTCTGCAGCAGTATAGAAGTTGCTTGGGACAGAATTTAAAAGGAAATGTGTCTTTGGGGAACACTTTTGCCTCTAGCTAATATCTAAATACAGAGGGATCTGTTAATTTAATTTAGTCTTTGGTAACCAGATAAGGCCCACTAGGCTAAGTGCCTGTTTTCAGAGGCGACCTGGAGCACTGGGAGGTTAACTGACTTGCTTAGAGTCACACAGTATGCAAGTGGTGGTTATGAGACTCAAACTTAGGTCTGGCCTGCTGGATGTACCAAGCTCGTTTCACACCTCATTCCTCTAACCTCTCAGGCTATACTGCCAGCCCGTAAATTAAATAAGTAAGTTAAATTAAGCCTCTTAAAAGCTTTCTTACAAGCTATTCTGTGGACTACTTAAATGTAAATACAGGAATCTATTCTATTAAAGTGTCTTAAAAGCTGTCTTCTTACAAGCTACTCTGAGGAGCGGACTACCTAAATTAAGTAGAGGTGGGATCCATTAAATAAACCCACTCTAAACCCGTCCTCAACAGTACTGAAATAAATTACAAGACAGTTTTCTTTATCTGGTGTTTATTATTGACAGAAAACAAATTACTGCTAGTTATGCAGAACATTCTAATACTCTAGTGATGGCAGAATTGAAATTATGTTAAAATATGGTGCAGCATGTAAATTGCTAGGCATGTACTTTTATTGCTTACATGCCGAGTGGGCAGGTATTTTTTTTTTTTTTTTTTTTTTTAAACACAAATTTCATACCCTGAATACAGGCAATGATATTGGCTGGCTCTCTATGATGTAGATTGGAGTCAGAACAAGAATTTCCTCAAATTCCATAATACACTTTAGAGGAAGAAGGCACACGTTCATCATCATTTCAATAACAGGAGCCGGTAGCCTACCTCTTTGAAAGTTTCAGCTCCATCTCCGGAAAGGAGGAGTTGTTCAGACTAGGGTGCAGCACCGGACCCTGTTTGAGAAAGGTCCACGCTGATCTGGAAGGATATAGAGGTGGTCGCCTTGAAAGATGATGAATGAAAAGGGAACCATGGAAGATTAGGCCATCGTGGACAGACTAGAATCAGTTCTGGCCAGTCCAGAGCCACTTGTGTGGACTCTGAATAGAAGCTGTACTGGAGACCGAACTGACCCCAGTCTAGGGAAAGGTGTCCTGAGCCACTGCTAGTTTGTCCTTGGCTAGGAGCAGTACTGCTTTACCTTGGAGTTTTGCTGACAGGCGAAAAGATTCATCCGAGGATTGCCCCACTGCTCTGTTAGGATGTGGAAGGCACTGTCCTTCAGCTCCCATTCCCAGGTAGAACATCTTGGCGATAGCCAGTCTACTGTGACATTATCCTGTTCTGGAATGTATACTGCCTTCTACTTACTAGATGATGCTCAGCCCACTGAAAGAAGGGACTCCCATAGCATTCTGAGCTTCTTGTTCCAATTTGATGGTTGATGTATGCCATCGTTGTTTGTCTGTTAGAATCAGAACTTCCTTATTGAGGACTTGCTGTTCTATGTGCATCAGGGCTAGACGTACTGTTCTCATCTAGAGGACATTTGGTTGCTGTTAGAAACAAGGTACAGCATACTTGCCCTGAGCGGACAGCTGATGCAAGTGAGCCCCCAGCTCCTGAGGCTGGCATCGGTCGTGATTGATTTGGTGTGGATGGCCCAACTTGCAACCCTCATGACACTTGACCTCAGAGTCCACCACTGGAGGAAGTTTTATCTGTTGAGAAATTTGGATCAGTTGGTGCTGGCTGTGTCTGGACTAGGACCACATCTTGAGCAAGTGTGCTTGAAGTGGCGCATGTGGACTAGGACCAAGGGATTGAATCTGTCAGCGATACTAGAGTCACAATTAGCTGCATGAAGGAGTGAGCCAGCAGCTGTATGAAAGAGCTCAATGAGCATCAGTAGGTCCCAATTTCACTTCTGGAGGAAAGACCTTGTTGGCTTGTGTCATGAAGTCTGCCCCAGATGGTTCAAGGTCTGGCTTGGCGTTAGGAACTTTTTCCAGTTGATATATCCATGTGCTGACAGGCACTGACTACTCCGCCACTGCTTGTACAGCTTGGCTTTAGCCATGGGCCTTGATGAGAATATCTGGACGCAGATGTAAAGGAAAGGTCACTCAATCTTGTCTTCCAATAAATTAAATCAAAGAGAAATTATAATCAGCCAAGTAAGGAAAGGTTGTATCCCTCGGTTCCAAAGGTAAGCCATGACTGCTACTAGCATCTTGGAGAATGTACTTGGGGCTGAAGAAAGCCCGAATGGCAGTGTTTTGAACTGGAAGTGTGGCTCCCACCTTGAACCAGAGATATTGCCTGTGTAGTTCCTGAATGGAATATGCGGTTAGGCATCTTGCAGATTGATGGATGCCAGAAAATCCCGTTGTCACACCCCGATTGATGACAAGGCTTCCCACCTTGAAGGGTCTGCTGTAGAACAAAATGATCAGGGAATCTGAAGTCTAAGACTGGCCCAAATCCCCATGTGCGTTTGTCACGATGAGAATAGGTAGCCCCCGTCTCCGCTTGGGAGACGACTTGCCCGGGAGGCCTAGGAGTAGACCCCCCACTGTTCTCCTCGTGGGAGGAACTTGATCGATAGCCCTGCTTGAAGAAGTTCTGTAATGACCTGCAACATAACCTGTCTTTGGACAAGTTACCAGAGATATGGAGGGCACCCATTAGGTAGTGGGGCTTGAATTCAAATTTTATTAGGTAATCCTTGCTGGTGTGGTCTAGTTATTGCTGTTCCCAGTCTCTCTGGTGCCACCACCGCCACTGAATCTGCCTCCACCGGTTAGTCGGTTACGCTGAGGAGAACCATGTTCTTCTTCCTGAGAAATTAAGAGTTTTGTTCCTTGTTGTAATCTCGGTCACGAAAATTGCATCTGGGGCCGGAGGACCATGATTTGCCCTGCCACATGACTGGGGCACATGCACCTTAGCCTTCTCCTGGATTCCTTCCGCCTCCTTCAGAGCTGAACCAAAACAGGAGATTACCTTCATAGGGAAGTCTACCAAATGGCTCTTCAAAGAAGCATCTGCTTGCAAAGGCCCGAGGCCAGAGGTTACAGCGAGTCGAGTTTGATAAAACATGGTCTGAGCGGCACACATCTCGACTGCCTGCTCTGGTATCGCCTGCTGCATAAGTCGATGCAAAATCCATTAATTGCAACAGAAGAATAGCAGCCTTGTTCTTCTCTGGGTACTCAGTGAATTGAAAAGCTAATTCTGAGGCCTAGGACAGAGTGGCTCGGAGACGAAAAAAAGATTGCCAGCTGCTGCCTTGAGAGACATTGTCGATGCCTGGACGCCTCCTCGGCTGGGATGACAGTCTTCTGGTGAGGTTCAAATCAGAGGCAGTCTAGCCACTTTCAGATAGTTTCTTGTCAAACTTGAGGAGCTTAGAGATCCGCCGAGGCACTGGACGTAGGCGCTTGGACCCTGCCATTCCTCCTTTAGCAAGTCCTCTATGGCTGGAGGAATAGGGAAGGCTGTGGCCAGTTTAGCCGGCAGATGCCAGGCAAAGGTCCATTTTGGCTGTGTTGGAGCCATTGGGGAAGAATCCAGATGAATTTCGCTAGGAGCTTCTTGATGAAAAAATGTAGGTCCTCCAGGTCAAAATTTCTGGACAAAGAGTCATCAGAGTCAGAGGACGAGTTCACTAGCTCCTCCTCTTCTGGAGAAGAACTGGAGTCTGAGGAGCCCTGGGAGCAGGTCCTCGCGACGCTTCCCTTGTGGGTGCTTCTAGATCTTTCTTCCTCTTCTGCATAAGGAATGCTGATCCTCCTTGTCCAAGGATCTGCTCCTGTATCGGGATTTTTTCTTTTATGTAAGTGATGTGAGGACAGCTGTCCCTCTTCAGATGAGGATGGGGGTCCTCTTTCTTTTCGCCTTCTTGTGAGGTTGCACATCTGGTGACCCCGGAGGTTGCCAGGCAAAGCATGCAGGGTCCGGTGTAGAGGCCCTATTTAATTTGTCTGTGAGGTCTGGGGCCAGAGAGGGGTTACAGATCGCTGGTCTCCCTGGTGGCCGCTGCTCTCTCAGACCTAGTGGCTGCTACTCGCTCTTTCTGTCTGCTGGCCATCAGTCAGAGCCGAGGTATGGGAGGTCTCCACCATATCCTTCCCAGTTGCAGGCAGCTGCCTTCTCACATTTAGGTACAACAAACCTGCAAAGGTGATTAGAAGAGGGATTTGCAATGCTGGCATATTATGCTCCTGGCAGGCTTGTCTGAGGCCACGACTGAAAATGGTTCTAATCCCTTTATCCAACACCCCCTCAGAGGATTCCTGATAAAATGGGAGGCGGTCCAGAAGAATGCTGAAGTCTGATGGAACAATACTGCTTGCCCTTTAGGACAAAAAGCTGAGCTATTTAAACTGCTGCCTTGTTCCCACTAGCCAATTCTTGCTTCCTTGGTGTGTGTGTGTGTGTGGGGGGGCAGGGCCTGCAGCATGGGTGAGAAGCTCAATTATGGCCCGAGCAGCACTCCTGATGAACTGCCACGCTCATCAACGAGCAGCTGAATTAGTGCTGCAGGCCCACTGTCGACAAGCGGTTCAAAGAGTCAGGGAGCCAGTTGTCAATAGGAGAAAAATGGCACTGCCACTGACAAGGAGAGAATCCTCTCAAGAGCACTGAGGTGCTATTAATGTCCAATCACCGAAAAATGGCACCTATCAACGAATCCACCAGTCGACAAACTCCAAGGCTAAAATGAACATTGGGTTGAGCCCAGAATGGTGGGAAAACTCCACAGTAAAGTGGGCCAGTCTGTGCAGCTTGCAAGGCTGAGACTGGGACCCATGCACCTCTAAAGTGCTGCATTTCTTCAGCAATCCCACAAGAAATTACATTTGTGACTTACAGTCTCAGCTCTGCCACATGGTGACACAGCTCTGCTGCAGAGCACCTACTAGCTGGAAGGCAGGAAGTAAACTGATGGAAACAGGAAGTGAGGGCTGGATACCAGCTGCAGAGCTTAGTTCCTGCCTGCATATCTGCATCAGGAGGTAGAGCTCAGGTGTGGAAGCCGGAGACCAGCTTAGGAGAGAGTGAACAATTCAAACAATTGGGAACAATGAACAAATAAATGGAAGCAACAATTGACCAATTAGACTGGTAGCAGAACAGCCCAAATACAAAGGTTAAGCAGAGAGCAAGAGCAGGAGAAAGCAAAAGATCCGAAGCCGTTGCTTAAAAGCAGGATGAGAGAGGGAGGGGCAGAGGTGGTAGGAAGGTAATTCCAGATAGGAAACAAAGAATGCAGTCTGACTTATGCAGGTATTGCAACAGGAGTAACAGTTTGAAAGTCAAAATAGAGCAAGTGGATTGGCGGGTATAACAAGCTACTTAAAAATGCGAGCCAACTACTCAAATGAGTTTCACTTAATTCATGATGTGCTTTGCAAGGTATACTATTTTTCCCAGGGAGACTCGAGATCATTTCAGCGGAGGTTCAAGATCTTTCCATGGCTTGGGAAGGCTCACTATAACAAAGTCTGAAAACTAATGATCTGGGGTAAACATTTTTCCCCATCACAAATTACGCTTTGTAGCCACCAGCAGCAGGGCTAATGACTGGGAAATGTCCACTGGCCAAAGTGGTGTACATACTGAAATACAAAATCACACATACCCCATGATGCAGAGCACCATCAGCTGTATATGCAAATCACCACAAAATATTATGCTGGTTCAACTTACTATTTTCTTAGATAATAGCCATCAGAGCTAGCTGAAGGAAAATGTTACTAGCCAGATGCAACACCTACCAGCCATTTGGCTAGTGAGCTAAATTAAATGCACAGTTCCCAAGTATTCTTTGCTAACCAGCCTCCTATAGGAAAAACGAATATGCCATGGGGATTTTGTTAATCCAGACTTGTTGGGTTGGCTTTGCTCTGCCACTCAGAAGTCGAACAAAACTTATCCAGATAATATCAGTTAAACCCCACTGCATAAACCTCTCCCTAATCTATTACTAAATTACAGCTGCTTGAAAATATGATCTTGGTCCCTCAGATTTCACCTGCTCTTTCGGTCTGTACATAAGGCATCCCATGTTTATCAATCACAATTGGTGGTTGTGGAAACAGTAAGGTCACAAGTAGCTAATGACATCAAACGTAGACAAGCTGCAAAAAGATTCATCTTACAGACAAATTTTTCTAGAAACAAGACTAAGGGCAGAATAAAGAGCTGGTGACAATTCGGGCAGGCAACTCATTTAGCAGTTGTCTGCCCAATTAGCTAAATTAATTAGCTGCAATTTTCTGGGTCAGAATAAATACTCTAATTTTAATGGAGAAGACTCCTGTATATGTATGATTTGGATATATCCGATGTATTTATTACACATTACATCAAGTACTGTACATATGTCAATAAGAGATCGGCCATTTCTTCTGTTGCAACACATATCTAGAGTTTGAGGCTCTGACACAAGGTAGTAAAATGTCAAGCAAGCCTCCATTTACATGCAAATGAGTGCATGAGACACTTGTAATACAGCCCTCCCATTCACTGATGTCACTGCAGCAACAGTGCAGAACAGAACATAAGGGTATCAATGTTGTCTAGCCGGATTCTAGTTTAAGTTTGCAATGGCTTAAGGCAGTTCCTGTCATGCAACACACAGGGAGCAGTACTTGTAGCCTTAATACTGTATGTGTAGAGACAATAATGTAACCCCCCTGCAAATGGGGGTTCCTAAAAGACTTCCAGGAGCTTGCTTGAATGCTCCAAGCCTGAATGGTGTTTTAGCTTAAGTTTATTTATCAGTGAGTGTTTTAGAACCTCTGGCACGGTCTTTAAGAGCTGTCTGCTTGCAGACATAATTAGTTTGTATGGGGACTATGTGTTTCTTTGATTGAGTACCACTCAAGCTGCTGCCAATTCACTCCATTTTGCAGTCACTAGGAGTGCAAAGGAACCTATCTGAAAGATGTAACCGCTTGCCAGAAACCATTTAGAGTGATAATGAAATTACAGTTTGTCTAACCTGCTTTCTTTTGCAGTCAGAACAGTGTCTGCCTAGTTCCCCATTCTGGTTTTGAACTGCTGAACTGGACCAATCAGTGTGGGGTAAGCTAGCTCTAAAATGGTGCCTTGGACGAATCAGAACTTGGACTCATAATCTGAGCCAGCCACAAGAGGATTGTATGGGCAGTGACTGTGGGAGATGTAGTTTAGACTTCAGCCCTTTTGGACCAACAGCAGCAGTCTATTGTGAGTGACAGCCAATCCAGTCAAGAACTGGGAGGAACTCAAAGGAAGTGCCCGGTTTTGTCAGTTGGAGTTTCAGTTGAGCTTTGGCAGTGAAGAAGGAAGGAGCCCTGTGCTTTTCAGTGTGTGTTTAGTCAAAACGTGTGTAAGGCCCAGAGTTCCGGTCTGCAGCTTGTGTAACTGCTTGTTAGGACTGAATCCGTCCTGTGAAAAGAATCAAAGGATCTCTGAAGAGTAGAAACCAGGCTCACCCTGTAGAAGACTGGAGAAATTGTTGAAATGCACTCGGTCCGTCAGGAACTGAATCTGCTGTGTGTTCTCCCGGGTATTGTGCAGTAATTGTGATTGGGATAGAGAAGCAGCCTGCCTGGTATAGTACTTTTTTTTTTACCATTTAAATGTGTGAAGAGTCTCTTGGAGCTCAAGAGTAGCCCTGCTGATATTGAAGGACCCTATCTTATTTGGAGGTCGTGAGTACTAATTCAGGGTCGCTCCCTGTTGAATTGCCACATTAAATCCAAATGGAATTACTGTACTGCTGACTGTTTAATTTTCCTTTTCTCTGTGTGAAAGGGCCCCTACCAGCTGCCACAGTTTGGACTAGCCACTAGGGCTTGGGTACCCAGGGACAGTAACTGATAGGGATAGGCCTGTGCACAGAGCCATAGTAGATGATTAGAGTGATAAGCTAATTAACCTGATTTCCCGTCCTTGTTATATCCCCTAAATAAATCAGAGCTGCTTGTTTCAGCAAAGTTATACTGCCTGAGGTATTTGTCTATGTTAAAGTATTGTACTGTGATTGTTGCACTGTATCTTATTTTACAGGAGGTCGGTGCCTGAACCAGCCCTGGGGGTAAGTGTATACTGTGAAGGTAATTCTGATATATTGTGTGGGCCACTAGTGGGAAGAAAGGGGTTGCAGTGTCCCAGAGGGCTGTGACCAAGTAAGTTTAACTATTGCAAACCCTGACCTCTGGGTGGAGGCACCGCATTGGATCCAGGCCCCTCAACCTGTTAGTGGCAAATCAGGCAGGGGTAGTAGCCCCTGGGATAGCGCCATCTAGGGTTACAATAATACATCCAATAGTATTTCATTCACAGGAAACAAAAGCCGCTTTCTCTGTACTACTCATTTCTCTCTGTGAGACAGTTAGCGTAACATGTTGTGGAAAGCAGCAGACTGAATCAATCGAGCAGTCAATCAGTCACTCTGCATTGAACCAGGTGAACACCCTTGAGAAGATTTGTTACAAGATGAGCCTGGGCAGTTTACCAAAGGATCACACAAGACTGACTTATACACATCCCTTTCAGCAGCCTGAAAGTGGAGAGCTAGATAATTTACTTTATGAAGTGTATTGTTTTACATTTCAAGTGCTCCTTAAATCTGAGTTTCTGACTGGAAATACCAAGACACAGAATGCATATGACATGGGAGGAGTGAGCTAAGCAAATACAAAGCATTACAAACAGAGACTGATTAGTTTCTTTACCTACAACAGCTGAGGTGTAGCATCTGATTTGAGAGGGACATCCTACTTCAAATGCTGGCATTACAAAGTGGGGGCGGCCACAGCTTATCCTCAGTACCTTGAAAGTGAAGTGCTGTAGCTCTCACATCACTGCTAATGATTTATAACGGAAATGGGGCACTTTTAAGTCATGGATCTGAGGGCCATCACAGTTTCTAAGGAGGTTAGGGGAACTTCTTAAGGGCTAGAGAGTAAGAACTCTAGTAGGATTTGAACCAGAGCCCCCAGGACTTGTGCCTGTGCTTTCCTGGTAACAGATTCCTTGTCATAGCGTAATTCTTTATTGCTTTACTGCAGCCATCCAATCAACGACTGCCTAGTTACAAAGGGAAAGGCATATTTGCAAGATTGACACCAGCAGTGAGAAACAATCAAAACAGAGAATGTTCACACACACACACACACACACACCCCCATAATACAACAGCTGCATAATACCACTTACTGTAAAACTCTTGTTGTACCCAGAATCATTTATTAGTGAACTGTTTTTGCTAACAAAACAGTAACACAACACATACAGGTACTTCCTTATATGAATACTGTATATACCTCAAATCAGTGCTGCATCACACTCACATGGTCCTAGTCCCTATTAGACCTGCACTTCAGGATGTGCACAACACTTAAAGGCTTCCTCCATTACTTCAATGGGGAACCAAACATTGTGGGTTTGGTCTACTGGTGGAACTGCATTTAGTGCAGCACCATTATCTGTTGCTCTGATGACATTCTCCAGCAACACTGATGGTAAAATGGAGGACAAACACATTAACTTTTGGCGCTGTATATTTTTATTTATAATCTAGATCTGGACAGCAATAGGACTGCTAGCAACTGGAGGAGGCACACAACAGTTACACGTAAGAAATTAGGAAAATATCGGTGTGGAACTATGGGAGACTTCCTTGCAACTTACAATGCCGCCTCATGCCTTCTGTGTACAAGCCAAAAGGCTGT
The DNA here is from genome assembly GCA_016271365.2 of Neoceratodus forsteri. NCBI lineage: Eukaryota > Metazoa > Chordata > Ceratodontiformes > Ceratodontidae > Neoceratodus > Neoceratodus forsteri. The sequence continues at coordinate 496,770,830 of CM057450.1, read as the reverse complement.
CTCAAGCGCTGCAGCCCCAGAAAAATCAGCTTTTGATGGCGTTGGGTATGGGTCAGGACTACAGATGCTCTATATAGTAAGTAACTGGACGGAATAGGATCGGGGACTGCCTAATTAACTGTATGTTTAGAGTAGCAGTTATACATGCTGGGGAAATATATATGTGATACATCACCCCATACATGTGTAACTGCCAGCAAAGAGAACGTGAATACATTTAGACATGTACTACAGAGATAAGGCTGACAGGTCCGCATTCTCGAGCTGCTCTTGTGCGCCCAAGTAGCAGGACGACATCTGCTACCCTCCAGTCTTTGTTAGAACTACCTGTTTGAATTGAGCTACTGAACAGCACTACTTAGGGTTCGGCCAGTTCTACAGCCATTTCCTTGAGCACCTTGGGTGCATCCCATCCAGCCCAGAGGTTTTAACTACCTTTATGGCTTTAAGCCTTTCTGGAGCCTCTCTCTGCTAAATACTGGCTGCCAAATTTCAGGAATGCCCTGAAGCCACCTTGATGCCACGGAAGACAGAGCAGAAGCAATAATTAAAGATGGCTGCTTTTTGTTCATCTTCCTCTAGTAGCCCCTCCTTGTAATCCTACAATACTCTCTCTTCTTCCTTACTATATCTAAAGAAGGGTCCCGCCATCCTAGACTCCTCCACAATACGCAGCTCTGAATTTGCCTTTGCCTCCCAAGTTTTATTTGGTACTCTCCCATTCCTCCTCCTCCTCCTCCCAAGTTTCCTTCTACCTGCTGAAAGCCGGTTTCTGGCCTCACTGTTTCTTTGACCCTGTCTGAGAACCATATTAGTCTCCTGTACTAGTTCCGCTTTGTAGCAATTCTCATGTGTGCCTGTTGCTTTAAGAATGGTCCCCTTGACTGTTCCCCTGCCCCACCTTTTTCCTACATCTCTGATGCTGTCCACCTTGATCAATTTGTCTTGGATCAACTCCCTCATCTGACTAAAATCTGCTCTTCTGAAACATAGTACTTCAATCTTGATAGGGCATTCTGGTCCTGAGGACCAGCCTGAACAAATGGAGTTATGGTCTCTGGACCCAAGTGGCTCCCCACCTCACTCCACGCAGCACCTCAGAACTGGTGAGCACCAAATTGAGAATGTCTGCCAATCCAGTGGGTTCCTTAACCAGTTGCACAAGCATGAAGTCCTGCAATGTCTCTAACAGGGCCAGACATCTGTGCAACCGGCCGCTAAAATGTCCCGTCGATGCCCTTCATGTATACATGAACGGAGACCTGATCAACCCGAAACCAAAGGCAATGTAATCGATCAACTACTGTAAACCCAGTAAGTCAGCAACCTGGGGCACTGGTAACAGTGCAGCCATTTTCAAAAGTGTATCTAATCTTGTAAATGCCACCATTCTTAAAACATATAAAATAGAAAAAAAAAATACTACTTACCATCCTTTTAATCTTTTCATTGAGATTGTTGATGTAGATTGTGTGGTTTGGACGAACATCAGCCATGGTCCCCTCAATGTAATGCTCTAAAAGTTAACAGAAAATGAGTTAATCTGTAATGTCGCAACAGTAATTTCTGCTTGCTGGGCCACTAGCCATAATAAAACCATAAAACAGACACAGGTTACGTTTCTCTTGATGGAATACCACTAGCTAACTTTTAGACCAAAACTGCTGAAAGTATCATTTCAAAGCTGGGTTCATCAGCAAAAGGTGGGGTTTAAACTTGTGAAGGGGTGAGGATCAAAACAAAAGGGGGGCAGCAGTGCCAGCAGATACGATAAATGAGGGACATGGTCTCCACTCTCTAGGCTAGGGAGATATGGAACTGGGTCGCCAGGTAGGGTGCAGGAGCTGAGAAATGGGAGCTCAAAGGGAAGAAAGAAGAGGAGGGAAAAGGGTGGAGAGTGGTCCTGATAAATGCCAGGAGCTTAGGAAATAAAATGCCTGAGCTCCAGGCAATGCTAGTTAAGAGGGAAGGTAGATGTGGCAGCAGTCACTGAGACCTGGGCCACCAAGGCACGAGTGGGACCTAAATCTGAGGGCTACACTATGTTCAGAAAAAGAGGGGAGGGAAGGAGTGGTGGTGGTGTAGCACTGTTAGTAAGAAATGGCATGGGTACTGGAGGGGAGGAGGAGGCAGAGGGAATGTGGAAGCTATTTGGGTCACCTTGCTGACGTGGGGGGAGAGAGTAAAGGTCGGAGTGGTATACTGACCACCAGCACTGGAGGAGGTCCTAGAAGTAAGTTTGGTGGCAAATCTCAAGGAACACTAGTTTAGGAAAGGGAAGGGTAATAGTAATGGGGACCTCAACATGCCAGGAACAGACTGGAGGACTATGACCTCACCAGTGGCCAGAGAGCAGAGACTGCTAGATGTCTTCCGAGATGAATTTCTGACACAACAGGTGGGTGAGCCAACTAGGGAGGCCTGGACACTGGGCGTGGTCCTGGCGGACAGTAATCAGATTAGGGGCCTAGAGGTGAGGGACTCATTGGTTGGGAGTGATCACACCACAGTCTGGTTTCTTCCTGGACCGGTGGGGGTAACAAGGATGGCAGTAACCGACTTTAGGGTGCAGACTTCAGGGAGATGGGAAGGATCCTAAAGATCATCTAGACAAGATAAGGTCAGATATGGATGCTGAAAGCAGGTGGGGATCATTAGGAGGAATACAGGAGGTTACCAGATCCTGCGCAAGGGAAAGGCTTAAGCTCAGTAAGACCAGAAAACCCTGCTGGGGACCCGGAAGCATAGGAGTGGTGAGGGAAAAGGCGGCAGCCTACAGGCGCCAAGTGGTCAAGGAGGAAAGGGATCAGGAGGAATACCAAGAGAGTCACCAGACTCACCAGGGTGGTGAGAGCAGCTAAGGCAAAAGAAGCAGTCCTTGGCCAGTGGGATCCAGAGGGGGACAAGGGGTTCTTTAGATACATAGGGAAAAAGGAAAGTAAGGCGGCAGATCAGCAACATAAGGGTAGGGGATGGTTGGGCACAGGAGGCGGGAACAGGCAGAAGTCCTAAATGAGTACTTTACCTCAGTTTATAACAGGGAGGATGGAGGGGCTATGTGTTGTAAGGTGAGTGGGGGCAAACTGGAGCAAGGCGTGAGACCAGTAGAGACCAAGGCCTGATGGGTCTGGGGAAAGGAGTGGCCACCACAGACAGTGCAGGGTGAAAGGGGAAGGACGAGGCTGAAATCCCAGTAGCGAGAGGGGAAGCCCTCAAGTCCCGCTGGATGGAGAAAGCACCTGGGCCAGATGAGATGCATCCCAGGGTGCTGAGGGAACCGACTAGCAGAGCTTTCATCATCACTCTGAAGATGGGGTGGTGCCTCAAGACTGGATGGTGCCCCATGTTGTGCTGATCCACAGGGGTGGGGGTGGAATCAAGAGAGGAGGCAGAAAATTACAGGCCCATTAGCCTGACATCAGTGGTCGGCAAGGTGATGGAGGATACTGTCAAGGAAAGGCTAGGGGGGTTACTGGAGCAAACTGGGTACTTGGACGATGGGCAGCATGGCGGTGTCACAGGAAGACTGTGCCAGACAAATCTTGAGTTCTATGACTGGGTGAAGAGGGCCCTGGACCAGAGTAGGCCAGTGGACATCCTCTTTCTGGATTTTAGCAAGGCGTTTGATCTGGCACTTACAGTGGCCTGCTGGCTGCTAAGCAGAAGGAAATTGGGGTAGGAAGACAGTGTGGTTGGAGGGTTATCTCACCCCCAAGGTGGGTTACTAGTGGGGTTCCCAGGGGTCAGGGCTGGGGTCACACCTGTTCAACACCTCATCTCAGACATCAGAGGGGGATCAGGAGTGAGAAGAGTTTCTTTGCAGATGACTCAAAGCTAGGTGCAGGGTGGATGGGGAGGAGGAGTGGGTGGCCTTGTAGGAGGACCTGGAGGCTCTGGAAATGTGGTCAGGAAAATGGAAACTAAAATTCAAGTGCAGGGAAGTGCAACGCTCTGCACCTGGGAGTCAGAAATCCAGGCCAGAAGTATACGCTGGGAGGAGACATGATTCAAGTCACCGAGGATGAGGGACCTGGGGTAGTGGTAGATGTCAAAATAAACAACTCTGAGACCTGTAGGAGGGCATACTACATACGAATTTGCCAGCAGATAAAGGCCTAGAGGTCTATCAAGTCTGCTCGAATGTGCAGCTAGCATCCCTTATTCTGCAGCTGCCCCTCCCTTCCACCCTTCCCTTCATTAACCATCCCCTGTCCTGTCCCATCCTCGCTTGAAGCAGTCCACTGTTCTACTGCATACCACTTCAGCAGGTAACTCATTCCACCCAGCCACCACCTCTCTCTGTAAAAAGTGTCTCCTCATCTCCCTCCTGAACCTTCCTCGCCCAGTCTCATATCATGGCCCCTGGTGGCCCTCCCTCCTTACTCTGAACAGCCCCTCTGTACCCGCTTTGTTTATTCCTTTCATGTATTTAAAGGTTTCAGTCATGTCACCCTGTCTCTCCTCTCCTCCAGTGAGTACATGTTCAACTCCTTCAACCTTCTCTGGTATGGTAAGGCCCCCAGCCCCTTGATCATCTTTTGTCGCTTCGCCTGCACCCCTCCAGTAACTTAATGTCCCTCTTCAGATACGGACGCCAGTACTGCACGAGTACTCCAGGTGTGGTCTAACTAATGACCTATACAGTGGCAGAATCACCTCCCTCCTCGAGGATATATCCCTTGCAACACAACCCAGTATTTTGTTGGCCTTTTAGCTGCCTTCCTACATTGTGCTGAGTTGTTCATTGACCCTGTAACGAGCACACCCAGATCCTTCTCCTCTGTCTGGGCTAGCTGCACTCCCCTAGCTGGCAACTCCTCCTTGGGTTCTTCATCCCAAAATGCAGCACCTTGCACTTTTGGCATTAAGCCCAGTTGCCAGGTGTCTGACCAGGTTTCAAGCTTTGCCAGATCATCCTGCAACCCCTGCCATCCCTCTAGGTCATCCACCACCGCATACCTTGGTATCATCAGCAAACAGATTGATCTTGCTCTTGATGTCCCATGATATGTCTGCAATGAATATCCCAAACAACACTGGTCCCAACACCGAGCCCTGTGGAACACCGTCGTCACTGCCCTTGGGTGTGAGAGCTCCCACCCACCACCACCCTCTGTTGCCTTCCCTGCAGCCAGTTTCCACCCATCTCACCAGCTTTGCACCCGCCCCTGTGCCTACTAACTTCCTTCCCAGCCTTCCATGTGGCACTGAGTCGAATGCCTTACTGAAGTCCAGATACAGGACATCCACTGCATGGCCCCTGTCCAGTTGCCTAGTTACCCAGTCATAGAACTCCACCAGGTTGGTTTGGCAGGATCTGTCACGTATGAAGCCATGCTGTCTGCTGTCCTGTAGCCTTTGGCCTCTAGGAGGGCCACCAGCCTCGCCTTCAGGATAGTCTCCATTAGCTTACCCACGATGGATGTGAGGCTCACTGGTCTGTAGTTTCCCGGTTCATCCTTGGGGCCACTCTTGTGGAGGGGCACCACATGAGCCATCCTCCAGTCCTGAGGTACACACCCCAAATGTAGTGAGACATTTTATAGGTCTGCCAAAGGTCCTGCAAGGACCTCTGCCAGCTCCTTCAGTACCCTGGGGTGGATGCCATCTGGGCCTGGCGCCTTGTCCACCCACAGTGCCTTCAAACCCTCTCGAACTCTGCTCTCCATGATTTCCCATCTGTCACCACTTCCCACCCTGCTTCTGCCATTTCTCCCACCTTGGGTGTCACCCCTCTTCTCTTTAGTAAATACTGAGCAGAAGTACTCATTTAGTGCTTCCTTTATCGCACCTGCTTCCACCCAACCCCCTCCTTTCTAATCCTTACTATGTGGTCCTTACAGTCCTTTTCTCCCTGATGTACTTAAAGAAGTCCTTCTCCCCTTCTTAATGCCTTGTGCCAGCCTGAGCTCCGTAGATGCTTTGGCTCCCCTTACTGCCCTTGTCACTTCCTTGATTCTGTCAAGTACTCTTCCCTGTCCTCCCCTCCGTTTTCTTGTACTTCCTAAAGGCAGCTCTTTTCCTCCTTACCTTTTCCATGACCTCCTTGCTCAACCAGACCGGTTCTTAGCCCTAGCCTTCTTGCTCTGGGCTTTGCAGCAGGTTTTGGTTGCCTCCACTATCCTCAGCAGCTTTATGAGCTCCCACCTCTGGTTAGTGTCCATACTAGATTGAATTCTGGCCAGGTACCCTTTTACCACTTCCCCCATCCTCCCAAAGTCAGCCCTCCTGAAGTCCAGCACTATTGTGCCACATTCCACTCCTTCCTTGCCCATATCCAATGTGAGCCATACTGAGTGGTGGTCACTCCCTGACAGCGGTTCCTCCACTGTAAGTTCTCTCACAAAGTCCCCATTTGCCAGCACAAGGTCAAGGGTATTCCCTAACCTGGTTGGTTCACTGACCATTTGCAGCAGGAAGCTGTCCTGGAAGGCATCCAGCAGTACCTGCTCCCTTCTGTTCCTGGTTGTTGGGGTGCTCCAGTCCACTCCTGCAGTGGCAAGGGCAAATAGGATGCTGGGATGCATCGCCAGGGTGGGGGAGAAGATAACCTCCAGAAAGGCGGGAAGTGATCCTTCCACTGTACAACTGCTTGGTTAGGCCACACCTCGAGTTTTATTGTGTACATTCTGAGACCACATCTAAAGAGGGACATTACACTCTTGAGAGAATCCAAAGAGGGCAACCAAATGATCTGGGGCCTGGGGAGAGGACCTATGAGGACAGGCTCAAGGAGCTTGACTAAGGGTGTCACGATAATAAAATTTTAGCGATATGATAACCGTGATGAAATTATTGTGGTAACCTGGTTATTGCGATAATTGTGCCACTTAGAAACAATGTTAGCAAAACTATTGAAATGCCTTTTTTTTTTTTAAACATAATTTACATATACGACTTTCAAGCAATGCCACGTGATTTATGCATATTATTTTGAAGTATTTGTTGTAAAATTCTACCAAGAATAAAATATTTTAAAAAATTTTCACAATAAAATCTCTGAGTTTTTATGGAGAGGGTGGTGGACACATGGAACAGCCTTCCTGAGGAGGTCATGGGTCAAAACAGTGGCGGGATTCAAGAGTGCATGGGACAGACATAACTTAGGAAATTTTGGTGGGGTAGCTTATTGAATAGGTAGGAAATGGGCAAATTGGGTGGGCCGAGCGGTCCTTATCTGCTGTCAGAGTCTATGTTTTATAAAATTGGCTGCATTTTTTACATAAAAAATTCAAATACACAATACATGTGTTATACACACACAGAGCACAATACATTTTAAATGTGAATAAGCAAATATTTCTACTTGCTTGTTTAAAAGAGAGCCTTTCCCAGATTTTTCTCCTGCCTGCAAAATCATCAGGAGACTCTCTTACCTTACTGGGAGTTCCTCCGTAGTAGTAGTGAAAATTTTCCTCCTTAGCTCCTATAGGAAGGGGAAGGATTATGTTGCCCCTGAAGTGAGGGGATGATTGCCCGACCCCTCTCACTTCCTGATACCAATATGCCAACCAAGCGCTTCCTTGTTTTGTGAGGTCATTATATCCCTAGTGCAGGGATACGCATGCTCCATGCAAGTCTATGGGTGGCATTTTAAAACGATATTTTACGATTTTAACCAGACTTGTAGTACAAATCGAGTCAGTGTGCTAGTAACACAAGCCTTGTTACATTTGTTACATTAGGGTGGAGCCTTGGATGTAGCCTGCCTAGATTTCAGTAAGGCCTAACACCATTCCACATAGGAGACGCAAACAAGCTGGGCAGCCTGGGAGAGGTCCAAAAGGTAGTAAACTGGGTAAGAAATTGGCTGGAAGATAGACAACAGAGTGGTGGTAAACAAAGCTCACTCAAGAGGAAGAGTGGGTGACCAGCAGGGTGCAACAAGTATCAGTATTGGGACTGGTCCTCTTTTAATGTCTTTTATTAGCAACATTACAGAGGGGCTAGAAGGGAAGGTATGCCTTTCTGCAGATGACACAAAGATCTGCAGTAAGGCAGACACCCAGGGAGGGGTGTGTGTGGAAAACAATGAATAGAGATCAAGAAAGCTTGAGGAGTGGTCAGGAGGTGGCAACTAGATTCTGTGCTAAGAAGTGCAAAATCATGCACTTGGGGCAAAGAAAATCAGGGCGGAGTAGAAGATGGGGAGGGTAGTGGTACTGATGACCACCAAGCAGGAAAGAGACCTGGGGCAATCATATATAACACTCTAAATGTGGCCATACGGTGTGACAAGATAGTGGGATGCTAGAGAGCAGAGAGAAGGATATCGCAAGCAGAAAGAGGAAGGTGTTGATATCACAGTATAAATCATTGGTAAGACCTCACCTAGAGTACTGTGTACAGTTCTGGAGATCACATCTCCAGAAAAACAGAGTAGAGGCAGTCAAGAGAAGGACAACTAAAATGTTGCAGGGCCTACATCAAAAGCCCTATGAGGGGAGGCTAAGGACCTCAATATGTACACCCTGGAGAAAAGGAGGGTATGATACAGACTTTCAAATGCCTCACAGATAAATAGGGTGCATGAGGGAAAATTTGTTCAAAAAGGTGCTATGCTCTGATGCTGGAGGGGTAGATTTAGGGAAATGTGAGGAAGTACTTCTTCACAGAAAGAGTGGTGAATACCAGGAAAAGCCTCCCAGTGGAGATGGCGCAAAACTGTAACTGGATTCAAGAACGATAGGACAGGCATAAGGGAACCTTATGTCGCTTGAGGGCTGAGTGCACGAAGGAGGACTGAGCATCCATTAACCAGCTCTCCATCTTCATTCACATTTTTTTTTTTTATCCTCCAGGATACTCCTCATGAGGGGATTCCTCCCTCCAGCTCCTCATATCGCCAGCCCCGCCAGGCCCCCGAGAGATGTAGGGTCTGCGATATATCATCTTAGGGAGGGAAAATGGGCAGACTAGATGGGCCAAGCAGTCCTTACATGCAAGTTTTATGTAAGTAAGTCAACTGGTGCACATACCTTCCCCTCCACCCATTTCTTTCTCCATCCTTAGGCTGGCACATGTCGATGTGCGGTATGTGGCGGAATACTCGGCCCCTGAACCCAGTCAGAAGGCTGTTACTGCTGCATCATCCAGCCTCCCTGGATTGCGATCAAGCAGTGACTTGCTCTGTCCCCTTCCTCAAAGGAGGAGAGCTGTTGCCAGCCCAGTGGCGCGAGGGTTGAGCAGGACACACACCTCGCCACACACTGGCGACCTGGGTTCGGGTGGCTGGGGGTTGGCAGGGGCGAGAGAGGATCAAGCATCCAGCATCTCTCTGGGGAGGAGGACATGTCGTCCCGCTCGCTGACTGCCCTCTGGCAATGGCTGGAGCACAGTACAAGTAGGGAAGCATACACCGATGTCATGATGTCGGAGGGAGTGGGAGAAAACAGGAAAAACAGAGCCATGGTAGGCTCAATGATGCTCCCTGGCGTCCGTGGGGGTCAGCCGTGGTGATCAGGATTGGGTCGGGGGTTTGCTGGTCCCTCTCTCCTGGCCCGCTGCAGGGGCAATCCGCTGGGACTGGCCGGGGCCGCGATATGGGGAGCTGATGGGGTGAATCTCCTCATGAGGGAGGCCCCGGAGAGATTTAAAAAAAAAAAAAAAATTCTGAAAAAGAAGAAGAACAGCTGTCAATGGATGCTCAGTCCTCCTTCATGCACTCAGTCCTCAAGCGACCCTCGCTTATTCCTGAACCTGGTTTACCAGCATGGCAACAGGTGAGGGGCTCAGGCCCTCAAAACTCCATGCCACATGGCCAGCATTGCATTTCTTATTTTAAGGAAAAATACTAAAACTCTGATAGGAGGATAGTGGGAATCGGGAATCATGGTTGCACCTGGACAGGGATGCGCTGCTGGTAAAGCAGGCTGAGGTGCTTAACCACTGTATATCGTAGTACATCAGGCTACACGCTAACCACAATGTTTTTTTTTTTTTTTTAACAACGATAAGTTATCGTCATTGGTAATTATCGTGATATATTGTCATATCCTGTTATCATGGCATCCCTAAGCTTGACATGTACACCCTGGAGAAGAGGAGGGATGGGGACATGATAGAGGTCTTGACATGAAAGGGATCAATAAAGAAGGCCTAGTCAGGGTGCTCCAAAGGAAGGAGGGTAGGGTAAAGAGAGGTCACGGGTGTAAGCTGGAAGGAAGTTGGTTCAGAGGAGAGGAGGAGATGTTACTTCACTGAAAAGGTGGTGGAGCCATGGAATGCACTGCCCAGGGAGATGGTAGAGATGGAGACTGGAGGGGTTTAAGAGGAGATGGGACAGGTACAGGGAAGGGAAAATCTGACCAGGCACAATACAGGTGGAACATCTGGGACTTGGGACAGTATAACCCGGGGGCACCAAAATCGGCCCTCAGTGCGGGTGCTGAAAATCGAGCAGACTCGAGAGACCGTTATACCTATTCTGCTTGCGCTTTAGCAGGTTATTATGTTAGTAAAGTTCAGTCTCTGCAGCAGCCATAAAAATAAAAGTAATGCCTGTGCACTGTTATCTCCGTTACAGGAGTGGCAGCATCTACGCTACAGTTTTGGCTAAAATATATTGTTAGCACGCTTTTCTGGTGTTTTCTAAACCTTGTTCTTCATGTTTGAATGCAGAACCTGTTCTTGACATTTCAAAACATGAAGAATGAGGTTCACTACGGACCAATGACAATTAACCCTGCACATCAAGCGTGAGCACAGCCGACAGCACTGTCGCAGATTCTAAAATTGGCCGTTGGTGCTACAGAAATTACTGTGACAGGAATGAGTACGGTTCATTTTAATACTGAGCACTGCAGTTTAAAAAATAAAAAGGCACTAACCTTAAATAAAAACACTAAAAAAAAAATATCCATAATTCATGGCACAAATGAACCCGTTCCTCAACTTCCAGCTTCAATCAAACATAAGAATTCCGGCTGGGCCGCCGCACAGTGGAAAGATTTACCACTGTGATGCAGGCGACCGGGTTCGGGAACAGACTAGGGATACTAGAGGGCCGGCAGGAGGCGAACTAAGCAGCCAATGCACACGCCCCAAAAGGGTGTGTGTGGGTGGTTGAGTGCCTGGTTGAGTGCTCACAGGACACGCTACACAGACCACCGGACAGCTTTGCTCCTCAGGGCGTGTCTGACATGTGACGATTGTGTTGTGGCATCCGACTTGACACACCCCCATGGAAAAGAGTGGCCTCCAGCATGCCAGATGATGCCTCCCGCCTGTCACGGATCCGACAAGCCCCTCCAGTGCACCCATGATAGAATCCTTCAGGGCTACTTGGGGTAATCCAGCGGGCACTCGTCCGGGAGGATCCTGGTCCGATGGCAGGGCAGCTGAAGAGAAGCTGCCAGAAGACGAATACAACACAGTAGGCAAGTTAAAAAAAAAAAAAAAAAAAAATTCTGAGTGAGCGATCAGGCACTGTGTGGTCAACCCAGCCCACCCCAGCACAACTAAAAATGTGAAAACCAAATACCCTCTGAGTCAGCAAGAAATATACCTTAACTGTCCTAGTCCATCTGTGTCTCTCCACACAATTTTTGGCCCAAACTGTGCGTTTAACAGTTCTTTACAATCATTAACAAGCAGTGCCATATAAGTTGCACAAGACAAAAGAAGCGGTGGCAAAATATCCAAAATTCTATTTTAAACATAAAAAAGCTAATTATACAAGAAAGGTGCTTGGTAAAACCAGGTGATTCAATTGATAGGAGGCTATATGTCTTGGTTGTTGAGAAACTCTCCTATACCAACATACTAAAATGCCAGCAGAATAAGCCTAACAGTCTTTAGTGTCTGCTCGTTTGGTCAGACCCCACCCTGGGAGCTGACCTTGCTGCCCCACCGCTTCTCCCTTCCCAGTTCCAATATTCTCGCTGCACAGGATTTTGCTTCCAGAACCCTCCTGTACCCGCCCCACCCCTCTTGAAGCCCTCCACCACCTCTGCCTCCACCAGCCCCCTGGGCAGCGTATTCCATGGCTCCACCACCCTCTCAGTGAAGTAGCACCTCCTCCTTTCTCCTCTGAATCTCCCTCCAGCTTCCACCCATGCCTCTAGTTGCCCCTTCCTCCTTCCTTTGAAGCACCCTGATTGCTCCTCCCTATTTACTCCCTTCATGTACCTGAAGACCTCCATCATGTCCCCGTCCCTTCTCTCTTCAATGTGTACATATTTAGCTCTTGAGCCTCTCCCCATAGGTCCTGTCCCCCAAGCCCCAAATCATTTTGGTTGCCTCCTCTGGACCCTTCCAGGAGTTAATGGCCCTCTTTAAGTGTGGCCTCCAAACTGCATGCAGTACTCGGGTGTGGCCTCACCAAGCAGTTATACAGAGGAGTTTCACTTCCTCCTTCTGGAGGTGACCCCCAAGCGATGCATCCCAGTATCCTGTTGGCCTTGGCTGCTGCCCTCCTACAAGTCTCCGAGTTGTTCATCTTGACATCCACCACCACCCGCAGGTCCCTCTCAGCCAGAGACTTGTAGCATTCCCCCAGGGTGTACACTTGGCCTGGGTTTCTGGCCCCAGGTGCAGTACCTTGCATTTCCCTGCACTGAACCTCAGCTTCCACTTTCTAGACCATCTTTCCAGAGCCTCCAGGTCCCGTGTAGGGCCACCTCCCCATCTCCCATCCACCACCACCCCCAGTTTTAATTACTAACATACTAACATACTAAAATGCCAAGCAGAATAGGCCTAACGGTCTTTCGTGTCTGCTCGCTTGGTCAGTCCCCAACCAGGGTGCTGACCTTGCTGTCCCCTCGCTCTCTGGCTTCTCCTTCCCAGTTCGGATATTCTTGCTGCATTGGATTTTGCTTCCAGAACCCTTCCCTGTACCTGTCCCACCCTCTTGAACCCCTCCACTGTCTCTGCCTCTACCAGCCCCCTAGGCAGTGCATTCCATGGCTCCACCACCCCTCTCAGTGAAGTAGCACCTCCTCCTTTCTCCCTGAATCTTCCCCCTCCAGCTTCCAGCCATGCCCTCTAGTGGCCCCTTCCTTCAAGCACCCCGACTGTTCCTCCCCTATTTACCCTCTTCATGTACCTAAAGACCCTATCATGTCCCCGCAGTCCCTTCTCTCTTCCAATGTGTACATAATTAGCTCTTGAGCCTCTCCTCATAGGTCTTGTCCCCCAAGCCCCAAATCATTTGGTTGCCCTCTCTGGACCCTCTCCAGGAGGTTAATGTCCCGCTTTAAGTGTGGCCTCTCCAAAACTGCATGTAGTACTCAAGGTGCGGCCTCACCAACAGTTATACAGAGGGAGTATCACTTCCTCCTTCTGGAGGTGATCCCCTAGCGATGCATCCCAGCATCCTGTTGGCCTTGGCTGATGCCCTCCTCCACAAGTCTCAGAGTTGTTCATCTTGACATCCACCACCACCCCAGGTCCCTCTCAGCCATCGAGACTTGTAGCATTCCCCCAGGGTGTACACTTGACCTGGGTTTCTGCCCCAGGTGAGTACCTTGCATTTCCTGCATTGAACCTCAGCTTCCACTTTCTAGACCATCTTTCCAGAGCCTCCAGGTCCCCCTGTGGGCCACCTCCCCTCCTCCCCATCCACCACCTGCCCCAGTTTCGAGTCATCTGCAAAGAGACTCATCTCACTCCTGATTCCTGTCCTCATGTCCGATCGTGGCGTTGAACAGAAGGGGCCCAAGGACTGATCCTGTGGACCCCACTAATGACCCTCCTTGGGGATGAGACTATCCCCCAACTACGACCCTCTGGGTCCGGTCCTGGAGCCAATTGCCTATCCATCTGATTCCCCACCCCATTTCTCCCAGCTTATCCAACAGGCCCACGGAGGAACAGAGTCAAATGCCTTGGTTGAAGTCTAGAAAGAGGACATCCACTGGTTCACCTAGGTCCAAGGCACTTGTCACCCAGTCATAGAACTCCACCAGGTTTGTCTGACACGATTTCCTGGGATGAATCCATGCTGTCTATCGTCCAGGCACCCTGACTTATCCAGGTCCCCCTAGCCTCTCCTGACAATGCCCTCCATCACCTTGCCCACCACCGAGGTCAGGCTGACAGGCCTGTAGTTCCCTCACCTCCTTGATCCCCTCTTGTGGATAGGCACTATATGCGCCACCTTCAGTCCTCTGGGGCACCCACCCTGTCCTCAGAGAGATGGTGAAAAGCTCTGCCAGGCGTTTTGCCAGGACATCTGCAAGTTCCTTCAGCACTCTGGGATGTAATTTATCCAGCCCGGTGCTTTCTCCATCTTAAGGGGAGCTGAGGGGCTTCCCTCCTCTCTCTGCTGTGATTTCCATTCCGGTACCCTTCTCCCCTGTAGCCCTCCCCCACCTGCCAGTGATGCTCCCTTCTCCCAGACCTGCCGATCGTGAAGGGTCCCCTCCTCAGTATCTCTGTCTCTCCCATGTATGATGCAGCACCCCATTTTCCTGGTGAAAACTGAGGTGAAGTACTCATTTACACTCAGCCTGCTCCCCGGGTCAGTGCCCATCTCTCCCCTGATTTAATCCTGCTAATCTGCCCTTCACCTTCGCTTTTCCCCAATGTATCTAAAGAACCCTTGTTCCTCTCCTAATTTCCCTGGCCATGTTCTGCTCCTTCCTTGCCTTAGCCGCCTTCACCACTCTAGTGGCCCTTCTAGCCATCAGCTCGTACTCCCTCAATCCCTTTCCTCCTTGAGCACCTGAATTGCTTATAGGCTGCTTTCTTTCCCTTTCCACCTCCTGGACCTCCCTGGTCCACCAACAGGGTTTTGGGCCCTACCGCATTTTCGTCTTACTTGTGCATAGGTGCTGGTAGCATCCTGGTAGATCCTCTTTCAGGCAGCACATTCCAAGATGCCACCACCCTTTCTGTGGAAGTAATGCTTCCCGAGCACCCCTATCAGTTTCAGTTTATTGCCCCTCATGGTCCCTTCCCCTTCAATCTAAACATACTCTCAGTACTAACTCCATTTATGCCCTTCAAAGTACTTAAAGGTCTCTATTATATCTTCTCTGTCCTTCTATCCTCCAGGGAGTACATGTTGAGCTCTTCTAGTCTTTCCCCATAGGATTTCTCCCCATTCCCTGGATCATCTTGGATGCCCTCTTCTGGACTCCGCTCTTTGTAAGGAGCCAGAACTGCACACAGTACTCTAAGTGCTGCTTCACCAATGGTCTGTACAGTGGCAGAATAACCTCCACCCTCCTTAAAATGATCCACCTAGCAATGCACCCCAGCATTCCATTTGCCTTTGCCACCGCTTCTACACTGTACTGAGCGATCTATATCCACTGTGATCACTACGCCAGATCCTTTCCTCCTCAGATACTGGATATCTACTTCTCCCCTGAAGTAGTAACTGCATCCTGGTTCCTGGCCCCAAATGCAGCACACTGCACTTCATACTATTGAACCTCAGCTGTCATGTGCTTGACCACTGTCCAAGTCCTTCCAGATCCTCCTGGAGTACCCTTCTCACTTCCTCACCGTCCACCACTGCACCAATTTGGAATCATCGATGAACAGACTCATCTTGCCATTAACTCCTTTGTTATGTCCACTATGAAAGCATTAAGTAGCAGTGGACCCAAAACCAATCCGTGTAGGACCCAACTAGTGACCTTCCTGGGTGGCGAGAATTCCGCCTCCATCTACCACCACCCTCTGCTGTCTGCTGCTCAAGCAGTTCCTTATCCACTGTACCAGCTTCACCCCTACCTCCAAGTTCCTCAGTTTGTCCGTCAGTCTCCCATGCAGCAAAATCAAATGTCTTGCTGAAGTCCAGATACAGGACATCAACCAGCCAATCTCCATCTAGAGCTTTTGTCACCCAGGTTAGTTTGACAAGATCTCCCTGAATGAACCCATGCTGCTGGATGTCCTGAAGGCAGTTTACTTCCAGGAATACCACCAACCTCTCCTTTAGGTAGTCTCCATTAATTTCCCCACTATGGAGATGAAGGCTGACTGCCCTGTAATTTCCCAGTTCATACGTGGATCCGCTTATTATGGAGGGGCATCACATGGGCCATCCTCCAGTCCAGTGGTACATATCCTGATTGAAGGGATGTGTTGAACAACTCTGACAGAGGTGCTGACAGGACCTTTGCAAGCCCTTCAGAACTCTGGGGTGGATTTCTATTCAGCCCCAATGCCTTGTCTGTCCAATAAAGAATTAAGGTTTTCCCACACCTTCACTGGGATCTCACCATCTATTATCCCCCTCACCCTACTCCTTTCCCTTGTGAAACTGGAACAGAAGTACTCATTTAGTACTCTGCCTGCACAGCTCTGTCCTCTGCCCACCAACCATCACTCTTTATCCTGGTGATCTGGTCCCTACAATTTCTCCGCTCTCTGATGTACTTAAATTCCTTTTCACCATCCCCGATCTCCTGAGCCAACCTTAGCTCCTTTGAGGCCTTGGCTGCCCTTACCACCCTGCTTACCTCCCTTGATCTCTTACTGTACCTCCCAGACTTTCCCACTGCAGGTTTGGTTATGTTTTCTGAAGGCTAATCTTTTCTCCCTTACCCTCTATTGCATCTCTGTGGACCACCAGCTGGGTTTTATGGACCTTGTTTACTTACTGCAGGTCTTTATGCGGCTTTGTGACCTCTATCAGGCCTAATTTCCAGATGGCCCATTTGCTTTCCATATGCATGGCTGGGCTGATTGTTGCTATATGCCCCTCAAGTATGGCTGCCAACCTTCCAAGTCCACACCCTAAAGTCAACTACCCTCGTTTTGGTAAGATCTCCTCCTTCCCTCCCCAGATCAGGGAGAACCACACCGTACAGTGGTTCTGCTACCACCGCATTCCTTACCTGGGCACCATCTGCCAATAAGAGGTCGAAAATGTTCCTCTCTGGTCGGCTCTCACCACCTGTTGCAGAGGCTGCTGGATGTCTTCCAGGATGCATCTCTGACACAACAGGTGCATGAGCCAACTAGGGACGCCCAGACACTGGACATGGTCCTGGGACAGTGATCAGGATTAGGGGCCTGGGGTGAGGGACCAGTTGGCAGAGTGATCATGCCACAGTCTGGTACTTCCTGGACCGGGGCTGAACAAGGACGGTAGTAACAGACTTTAGGGTGCAGACTTAGGAGATGGGAAGGATCCTTAAAGATCGCCTGGACAGGATAAGGCCAGATATGGATGCTGACAGCGGGTGAGGGATCATTAGGAGAAGAATACAGGAGGTTAACAGATCCTGCACAAAGGGAAAAGGCGAGGTTCGGTAAGACCAGAAAACCCTGCTGGTGGACCCGGGAGGTACAGGGAGGTGGTGGGGAAAAGAAGGCAACCTATAGGCACTTAAAGTGCTCAAAGAGTGAAAGGGATCAGAAGGAATAAGAGTTGACAGCCAAGAGAGATACCAGGGTGGTGAGAGCAGCTAAGGCAAAAGGAGCAGTCCTTGGCCAGTGGGATCCGGGGGTTCTTCAGATACAGGCAAAAAAGGAAAATAAGGGGCAGACCAGCAAGATAAGGATAGGGATGGTTGAGGACAGGCAGAAGTCCTAAATTAGTATTTTGCCTCAGTTTTACCAGGGGATGGAGAGGCTATGTCTTGTGAGGGGAGCAGGGGTGGGACTGGTAGAGACCAGGGGCCCCGATGGGTCTGGGGAAAGGGAGTGGCCACCACAGACCGTGGGGGCCCAGCAGTGCAAGGGTGAAAAGGGGTAGGACGTGGGGCTGAAATCCCAGGAGAGAGTAAGGGAAGCCCTCAGGTCCCTTCAGACGGAGAAAGCACCTGGGCCAGATGAGACGCATCCCGGGTGCCGAGGGAACTGGCGGATGTCCTGGCAGTCCCTCTGGTGGAGCTTTTCAACATCTCTCTGAGGAGTGGGTGGGTGCCCCAAGACTGGAGGGTTGCCCATGTTGTGCCGATCCACAAAAAGGGGGTGAATCAAAACAGGAGGCGGAAATTACAGCGCCCGTTAGCCTGGACATCAGTGGCTGGGCAAAGTGATGGAGGGTATTGTCAAGAAAAGGCTCGGGGTGGGGAAGGGTTACTGAGCAAACTGAGCACTTCAACGAGAGGCAGCATGGCTCTGTCATGGAAGATCATGCCAGATAAAACTTGTTGAGTTTTATGACTGGGTGACGAGGGCCCTGGACCAGGGTAGGCCAGTGGACGCCCTCTTTCTGGACTTTAGCAAGGCTTGATCTGCACCCACAGTGGCCTGCTGGCTAAGCTGAAGGAAATGGGGGTAGGGAGACAGTTAAGATGGATATGAAATTGACTCTCTGAGCGTACTCAGAAGGTGGTGGGTTAGCCTAATCCCCAAGGTGGGTTACTAGTGGGGTTCCCCAGGGGGTCAGTGCTGGGGCCACTCGTATTCAAAGCCTATATCTCAGACATTGGGGGGAAGAGAGATCAGGAGTGAGATGAGTCTCTCTGCAGACAACTCAAAGCTGGGTGCAGTGGTGGATGGGGAGGAGGAGGGTGGCCTGCAGGAGCACCTGTAGGCTCTGGAAAAGTGGTTGGGGAAAATGGTAACTAAAATTCAATGCGGGAAAGTGCAAAGTTCTGTACCTGGGAGTCAGAAATAGCATTGTACATCATAATATAGGATGAACTCCACTACTGTCACAATTTTTAATTTGTCATAAAACAGCTCTTTATTTTTAAGATCCACACCAAAGTCCTGGGCAACAATTCTGTAGCCAAAATGCCACTTCTTCAGGCCTGCATACAGTGTTTTTCTAAACAAACATATAACAGCATGTTCAAAATACACATTTACAAACATACATAAATTCAACACTCCAATTCAAATCCCATCACATTATACACCACTTCAGAATAACATGCATTTCTTAGAGAAATATCAATCATGATTACCATATCAGATATACATCTCCCATTAAATACTCCCCTTAAAAATAGTTTACTAAAAACATACCTATTTCATAAGCAAAAATGTGTCACAACACCATACCACCTGACTCACCCTTAAGGGACAAAGGAGGATCCTTAGACATGATATAGAATATCCATCTGGCCCATTTCAGAGAGCAAGTCAGATTTATCATTTAGATGATAGGAGATTCTTCTCATCTATAGATCTGAATAGTAATTTCTCTCCACTCTAAGATGGTGGTGGTGGGGCGGGGTTAGGGGTGAGCCAATGGCGGTCAATGCAACAGCAACACCCCCAGGAGGTACCTTATAAATTGGGTCCCTGAGCTCCGGGAGGAAAAATGTGCAATATAAATAAGTCCGCGGTTAAGGGAGAGAAGTATCGAGGAGGATCTCGCTCAGACTGTAGTAGAGCCAGAAAAGTCTGTATTAGGGACATGTCCAAAATATATGGGTATTGTGTGCCCTGGGGTCACCACACTTGTCGCCAACAAGCCCTGAATGTACCTGTTTAAAATGTGCTGTGATTATGATGGTTTGGAAGAACCCGTAATTATCTACCAAGAAAACCACCTCCAACTATGTGAATATATAAGTTTAGCTATCGAGACAGCCTTTGTACCAGTTTTCCTTTGGGATATCAAAACCAAGCTCCTCAACCCATTTAGCACAGAGGCTATCCATATTCATACCCAGGGTGGCTCCAAGTGCCTTGTGGAGGGTAGAAATACAGCGGGGGCATTGCCAGCATGGACAAGTTGTTGAATACAGACAATCAATGGAGAGGTACTTTCAAATTGTCTTATCCGACTTGGAAGGGAAAAAAGAGGTGTCTTAACTGCAGATAGCAGAAAAATCTTGTCGCCTCAGGCCGTATGACTGACATATGCTCATGAAGGATTTAAACTCTTCCTCCTTTTGAAATTGGGTAAGATTGAGAGCCCCAAATGTTCCCATGTAGCAAATGTGTGATCATGCAGGACTGGCTGGAAGTTCTCCAGCAGACAAACTGGGCAAATGAGTGACAGAAACGGGGACAAAGACAGCTGTCTGTAAGACATTCCAGGTTTTCAATCGATGAATAATCCAGGGATTCATTAAGACCATATCAAACAGTCGGTGGGGGGCGATTTGGTGAATCATGCATTTAATAAACTGCTTAAAGTGGAGCAAGTCCTCCATTTCCCTTTACAACGAGGGTTAGATCTGGCCAGTCTGCACACAATAAAGGAGAGATGAGAGGCCCAGTTATACACCCTCAAATTAGGGAGGGATAGCCCACCCTGTGTCCTGGGGAGGTATAAGATGGAGGTTCTCATTCTAGGCTGTTTGCCTGCCCATATGAATCTATTGATGAGTTTATTCCAGGCCTTATATGTGCTGTTTGAGATGCAAACTGGTACATTCTGAAAACAGAGGGCCGAGGCAGGGTAACCATGCGGATGACCTCTACCCTCTGTAGTAAATTTAGTGAGAGTATACTCCAGCTCTCTAGGTCTCTCTTAAGCTGCGCCATGAACACCTCATAATTGTATTTAATAGTATGAACTAATGTTGAAAATGAAAATACCCAAGTATTTTAATTTCTCTAAATCCATCGAAGGGAACCTTTGCTTAAATGGTGTCGAGGAAAGAAAATGAAAGGTTAGTGCTTGAGTTTTGGTAGTGTTAAGTTTATACCCCAAGCATTTGCCGAAATGGTCTAAGAGTTTAAACACTGATGGGACTGATCATAGGCGTTAGCTAGAAAAAGTAAGTCATCATCTGCATAGAGGGCCACGCAGTGTTCCGCATCCCAGTTGCACTCCCTTTATCCCCGGGAGTCTCTAATGGCTTCTGCCAGGGCTCAATAAAGATGGCAAAAGACCAGGGCAAAGAGGACAGCCTTGGCAGGTACCTCTAAATAAGGGAATGATGTCCTGAGACTTTACATGAGCCTGGGGGAGGAATAAAGTGTTTTATGTAAGCAATAAGTCACAACAGGGTGTCGTTAGACAGTTTAACACACGGCTAGGGAGGCTAGGTGAGGCACGAGGCCAATGGCCGAAAAGCGCCCAGCCTCCTAGCCGTGTTAAACTGTCTAACGACACCCTGGAGTGGTTTATTGTGTATGAAATGGTGTATCAAATTATAGAAATAAATAATAAAGCTAAAAGAATTTTAAAAGTTAAGATTTCTTAGTTTATTTGGTGTCATAACATTACGCCACATAAAATAGTCCCATATAGCTGGGTATTTAAACTTTATTTTAAGATAAAAACTATTTTTTTTTAAACTTTACACAAGTTGTGTAGATTTAATTAAGTATTTGGTGTAGCATTAATGTATAACTATTATAACTACTACATTTTTAACTATCTAGTTTTAAACACTGTTGCTTTTCATTTATTTTCCAAAATAAACTGTCCCATTGAAAGTCATGTTGCAGTTATTCATGGTTACACCTGCAAATTGTGGACTTTGGGTTCGGTTTTCCTGAATTTCATTTGTGACTTGCCCAGTTGTGTAGTTCCTGTTGTGTTGTGTGTTGCCTTGTGGTGTCAGTCTGGTGCACATTAACTTCTCCTTTTCATATCGGGATTGCTTGATGCTATTTCCTTGTTTCTGCGTTGTGGCGTTCCGCTTTGGGGCTAAGATACTGCTCCATTTTTTCTGTCATCTGGCTTGCACGCCAGTAACTCTGCAGGCTGGATTCATTTCTGTGCCCGTAACACACATTATTTCGCGGCTTTGCAGTCCGGCATCGGACAACAGTTGCACTGCTGTTGCTCGGAGACAGTGATTGGTATAAGCGCTGAGAGAGCCGGCTTCCTCACTTAAACGGAACATCATCGTGGACAGGTAATTGACACCATTGGGTCCATGTATACCATACTGGAAGGCAATCTAGCTGCATTTGAGGTACTTTCGGGGTGCAAGTATAACGCTTTTGGCTCCAGAGGCAGCTTATTAGGTATAATTTGAAACTTTCAACTGGGTAAAGAGGATTTCCGCTGAGTACATAAACCGGTGTCCTGATTTTCCTGGTTCGAGGGGTTCGTATGATTTTTGTCTGTTCGTTAAAGTTTAGTATTATAAATTCTGCTCCATTTTCATCTTTTTATACTGAAATGCTGTGGTTTTAACTGTCGCAAACTTCACGGCCGCGCCTGGCCATATACAGTTGAATATCTAGCCAGACTTTCCTGACTAAGGCTGCTGTCCGGAGAACAAGCAGGTGAGTTTCTCAGTGTTTAAATCGTGCTGTGTTAGTGCTTCATGGTGGGTCGATTTGTCTTGTTGGGCTTTTCGGTACATTTTAACTTTGCTTTAAAGACATCGTTACTTGATCGAATTCAGGGTCTGTCATGAGGTTGAAGGCCCTCCCGATGCTCGGCGACCGAGGTGGCGGTTAAGGGCAGCTCTCGAGACTGCAGAAGCCTCGAAATAGTGTACTCCATCCCTGCAGTTGTGCGAGCCTCAGCGTAAAACTTTCTGAGTGCGGCATTTAGATCCTTTTTACAGACGGTGCGCCAATCTATCTCGGTTTTGTAGTCGTGGCCCATTCGCTGACTACTCTTAGTGCCCATGCAGTTGATCTTTCTGTGTTTGGTTCATTTTTGTTGTTCCAGTATGTCGAGTTGGTTGGCACTGTAGGTGCAGAAATGATTGGGCACTGTGTCCTGGATGGTTTTTATGTCGCCTGTTACCTCATCTGCTGGGTCATTTAGTTTGCTCATTAACCTTTCCATGTCTTCTTCTGTCAGGCTGATTTCAGAGTTTGTTTCTAGTTGTGATGCCATGCTGTCAAATTGAAAAGCTGTCACTTGTTGTTGGTGAGGAACAATATGGCTGCTTTCAGTTTGCTAACATTCTAATTGGCATCATTACTAGAATCGATGCCTCATGGCACTGCTGGTCCTTCTTACAGTGCGTGAGAACCAATATCACATGCCTATTAGCCACTCAGAAGTGCTGATTTATGGTGCCCATTTCATAACAGGAAATAAAAGGGGAGGAAGCCAAATCTCTACATTACCGCAATAAATAGGGCCATGAGACTATAGTAATGCCTTCTCAGCATCTAGGCTGAGAAGGACAGAGGGAGTTATTGTAGTTTGCATTTCTTGAACTAGATGCAAGGCCATTCTGGTGTTATCTGTGGATCTACCACTGACAAACACAGTTTGGTCCAGGTTAATTATTGTAGGAGGACCTTATCAAGCGTTTTGCTAAAATAGACATTGGGTATTTATAGTCAACGTTTAGTACTGAAAATCGGATGGAAAGATGCACAAGTCTGAGGGTCTTTTTCCTGGTTTGGGAACAAGAGACATTACAGCATAAGACCAACTGGGAGTGGGACTTGCTATGCCTTGGAGTATATCATTATAGGCCGTTAAGAGGGTAGGGGAGCGTGACTGTCCTAATTGTTTATAAAACTCTGCCCCATAGCCATCCGGCCTGGGGCCTTAAGGCCCTGGAGTGAGAGATGGCTGCTTTTAATTCAAGGTATGTTATAGGAAAGACCAGGGAGGATCTTTGGCCTTCATCTAATTTGGGAAGGTTCAAGGGTGAAAGGAAGGTACCAATATCTCGCGGGTCTGTAGGGTGGTCTGGCATGTACAGGGATTTATAATAGTCACAGAAAATCTTTGTAACTTGGTCGGTTTTAGAATAGATAATACCTGATGAGGGATCTTTAATAGATGATATAGTGGCAAGTCGACGTTGCTCATGGATCCTGTAGGCGGAAGGCCCTCGGACTCACTTCCCATCTCTCTGCCGTAAAGGCTAGGGTGATCTCTGTATTCTGTTGGACAAGGGATTCCAGCTCCTGCCTAGTCCGATTTAACTGAGCCAACACTGAATTGTTGCCTTGTTGATGGGCGGCCCAAAAAGTATGTTACCCAGCCGAGCTTGTTTTTTTCCCTCTGCAGCTTAGCCTGGTGAAAGGAGTACTAAACGAGGTGACCCCAAGAGGACCACCTTCAACGTGTCTCACCTAATGGTGGAGGCGATCTCGGGAGGGAATTATCCCTAAGGATTTCCATATTTTTTTCTTCTCGAAATCTGGGGTCTCTGAAGTGGACATGGTTCATCCTCCACAGCGCATTTCGCTTTTCTAGACCAAAATCCCATGTAGTGATAACTGAGGCATGATCAATATGAACAATATCTCCAACTGTTGCTGCCCTAATGCTATCCAGATATTCCTTTTAGTGATAGCAATGGTCTATCCTAGAACAGGATCCATGCACAGCCGAATAAAAGTATATCTTGTCCCTGGGATGAAGGAAGCGCCATACATCAACCCAACCCATCACCTGTACGAACCTCTTAAAGAACTTAAGAAGTGCTGGTTGCCTACCTCTTATACTCCCTGTGGAGTCTCTACTTGGATTGGGAGAGACACTGAAGTCACCCGCCAATACTAGGGTGCCCTTAGTAAATTGAACTCTCTTATTCAAAAGGGAACGGACACTATGCTGGGTACAGCCAGGTGGGGAAATGTGCATTAGCAAAGGTGACCTCCCTCCCCTAGCAAGCCCCAGACTATCACCATGCGGCCCTCAGGGTCTGCCCATTCAGAAGTGGCCTTAAAGGAGCTACGGCTAGAGATCAGTATGGCAATCCCTCTCCGCCTTCCATTACGGAAGGAGGAGGAAAACTTGGGAGAAATCTCCCTGATAAGCTTCCCATGTTCAGCCTTGCTCATATGTGTTTTTGCACAAAACTATTCCGCTTGTGTCTTTTAAATAAAGAAAGCATTCTAGTTCTCTTCACCGGCTGCCCAGCCCATTAACATGCAATGAAAAGATCCGTATGGTGCCCAGACATTATGTATACTGTCAATTACCTGCAATGACGTTACCTGTATCAAACTCAGGATTATAAGTTTACCAAACACTGACATGAACATATACATCTAGAAGGAACTGTGACTAGTTGAACAAAATACAGCGAGGGCAACTCTCTCTACCTGTATCAAACACTCAGCTGGCCAAATGTAACAGAGAGGGCCAACAAAGTCAGACTAAACAGCTGACTGAAAGTAGTGCTTCCATCTTGTCGGTCAAATATCGTGACCTCGGAGCATGTCAGAGACACACACCCACGCCTAGGTATTGCTGAGAGCATGACACCCTAGTGTCAAATGGGGGAGAGAATAAGTGATTGGTGACGCCAGTACCCTCCCGATTCTCTCCTATGATTTATAACAGTTTGTAAAAGGAGTGCAAGATTAAGAGGGAGTCAACATGTGGGGAAAGATTCTCAACCTCGCTTGAGCCCAAGAGGGGTATATCCTTTAAACTACCGGGTCAAGGCCCTGATTTTACCCCTAAAAGGATGAGAGGAGGGTCAGGCGTGGTGGTACACAGGAGAACCATCTACTTGTATGACCACCCTTTCATCAGAACTTTATAGGCCACCATTACATCATCGCAAAGTAAGCTTTCAATAAAACATTATTTGGCCTAGTCCGCACTAAAGTTACCCTTTAGAATAGGTAGTTAGTAAGTTTTAAGCATACTTTCAGCTCCAGGGTTAGAGTAGAGGATTATAGCAAGGTAAGAAATGGGGGGGAGATGCAGTTCCACGCCTCGCTTATTAAATCAAGAATATTAGTATAGTTTCATTATAGAAGGGGGAGAATCACAGCTGCTATTCATTACGAGGAGCTGCTAGGCCCACAGTTTAAAAAAAAAAAAAAAAAATAAGAGAAGGGCAAAAGTATGAAGCTTAGTGGACTGAGACTTGTCTGCTTATTCAGAACGCCTAAATCTGCTATTGGAAGTTCTTAATGTTTGGAACTGAGCAACTCCAGATGCTCAGAAGGTGGGGGGAGAAAGCATTCACCAAAACGACCTCAATCCCCATGGCCTTGTAGGCAAAGACCTTTATCATGTAGACCCGACTCCCTTTACTGGGAGACTCTAGTGAAGCTTCAGTGTGGTGGGCCTTTGTTATCAGGCCTCGCAGTCAGTTCAGTGTCAGAGTTCTGTGACTGCGATGCAGTGAATCTGTGATTTGTTTGATAGCTTCCTGACCTTGTCTTCTGTGTGCCTCCATTCCAAAGTCGCTGTGACAATTTAGAAGCTAAGGTAGATTTTTGAGTAGCTGTGCTCTGCTGCGTCAATGTCGATTCTTGAGCTCTGTACTAGCTGCCAGCGCCGATTCAAAAGCTTGAGGCCCATCTGAGAACTGGATCACAATCTTGGCAGGGTATGGAGCACGGAATCGCAGAACTCTGGCCTCGAGTGCCCGCATGACAGGTTATGTACTGCTTCACGGCTCATGATTTCAGGGCATAGTCGTTTTCTATGTATATGCGATGAGACTGGTAGAGAACCTCCCTTTCCATGCAGGATTGCCTCTTTCTCCTGAAATCTAAGGAACTGGGCCAATATGGTATGGAGACATGTCGCCCTGTTTCGGTTTCGGGCGAAGATGCAGTGAGTTGTTCCAGCCCAAAGTCAAAGGTTTTGAAAGTTGTATGGAGTCTTGTAAAACTGCCTTATGAATTTAAGTATATCGAACCTCGCCCCTCTGGTACGCCTGAGATGTGTAGATTATTTCTTCTGCTGCGACTTTCAGCATCTTCCGCCCTGGCCTGTAAGTCTTGAATTTCCTGATGTAACTGGGAGATTGCTCGCTCCGTGAAGTTTACTCTGTCATCTATCTCCGCCTGTACCTCTAGGGCTTCATGTCTGGTCTCCAGCTTAGAAATATTGGTATGTAAGACCGAAACTGTTGGACCGCATCTCTACGGAAATCCTTTAGTTCCGACAGGACCAGCGACATTTGCCTCTGGATTGTGGCCAGTGGTAACTGTTTTTGTTTGGTGCTGGCTCTGCTGCAGAGGGAGGATGCGAGGCCTGTGATCCTCACTGCTCGAGTCCCCATCTGTTAATCCGCACTCATCTTTCTCCTCGTCAGGCAAAGAAAGTTTTTTTTTTTCCTCTTATAGGCATCTCAATTAGTTTCCTCACAGATTCTGCCAGTTTCAGTGAGAAAGGCTCTGTTTGTAGCAGATTTTTGTCAGGAGATGAGGAGCCAAAAGAACTAGGCTGCCATTTAGGGAGTGACATCACTGGAAGTCGACAGAGATCTTTAAGTACATGAAGAGATCAATAAAGGAGGCCCAGTCAGTGTACTCCAAAAGGAGGAGGGTGGGGTAACAAGAGGTCACGGGTGTAAGCTGGAAGGGGGCAAGCTCAGAGGAGAGGGTTGGAGGCGACGTTATTTCACTGAAAGGGTGGTGTAGCCATGGAAGCACTGCCCAGGAGCTGGGCAAAGACTGTAAACAGGCTTAAGAGGGATGGGAGAGGTACAAGGAGTAAATCTGACCAGGCCCACTACAGGTGGAACATCTGGGACTGGAGACAGTATAACCTAAGGGGGTGGGGGAGAACACCAGAATAGGCCCTCAGTGCAGGTGCTGAAAATCAAGTAAACTCAAGAGACCATTAGGCCTATTCTGCTGGCATTTTAGTATGTCAGGATTTTAAATAAGCTGAAAAACTGATTAGCACTTTCATGTGTCAAACTGCTAATCAGTTGTGTAAATACATAGCACTTGGCAGATAGATTCAACATTTAAAAAAATTATAAGTTTTATTAACGCGGATACCATGTCACGGACTCGCTTAAAAAAAAAAAAAAAAAAAGTTGGTCTGCTGCTAAACATTTCTGAAAATGGTTAGCATTACCCTCTTTTACTAAGCTATACCAGCTATTTAAAACTCTGTTGTGTCAGGGAATACATCCTGGAATGAGTACAGTATCTACTGTTCCCCAGCACTAGTGGAAGTCATTGTTCTCCAGTCAACCACTGGCAGGCTGAAGTCACCTACCACAACTGTCCTGCCCCTGCCACAGCAATTCATTAGGTTACTAACATACTAAAAAGCCAGCAGAATAGGCCAAATGGTCTGTCTTGTCTGCTCGAAAGCCAGCAACTCAATGGCTGCTCGCTTTACCACTCCCCCGCCAGCTCCCAAGAGGGCTCTCTTAGTTTGTTTCCTCTGAATCCCTCCACTGTGCCTCCTCCACCAGCCTCCCAGGCAGCGCATTCCACAGCTCCACTACCCTCTCAGTGAAAAAATGTTTCACGCTCCCCCTGTAGTTTTCCTCCAGCTTCCACCAATGGCCCCTGGTTGTTCCCCCTTGCTTAAAAAGCTCTTTGTTCCACTCCTGGTTATTCCTTTTACACACCTGAAAACCTCTATCATATCTCCCTATCCCTCCTCTCCTCCAGTGAATAAAGCCCAAGCTCCTCTAGTCTCTCCTCATAAGGCTTCCCTCCATGCCCCGAATCATCCTGGTCACTCTCCTCTAAGCCCTCTACAGCAGTGCTACGTCCTTCTTCAGATGATGTCTCCAGAACTGTAGAGAGGACTGAGCTGCAGCCTGACTAAGGCATTATACAGAGGGAGATCACCTCCATCCTTCTGGACGTAATTCCCCTAGCTATGCGGCCCAGTATCCTGTTTGCTTTGGCTGCAGTTCTTCTACAATTTTCAGAGTTATTCATTTTGACATCTATCACCACCCCTAAATCCCTTTCTCCCAATGTGACTTGAGTGTGACACCCGGATGTATTCATGATACTTTTTTCTTTTACCCCAAATGTAGTACCTTATATTTCCTAGCATTAAATTTCAGTCCCCACCTTCTTGACCACCCTCCAGGGTATCCAGATGCCCTGGACCACCTCCCTCACTTCTTCACAATCCACCAGAGCTCCCAGTTTTGAATTGTCCTGAAGAGACTCAACCTATTCCTAACCCCCATCCCTATACAGGGGTCGAATTAAAGCTTTTGCAGCTACTAGCAGCAGGGCTAGTGACTAGGAAAATCCACTGGCCCACAGACTTTTCCACCGCCCAGTTGGTGTACATACTGAAGTGCTGCCTTCTTCAGTAAAAGTCCGCAGGGCTAGTCCGATGCAAACTGCCAGCATTTGGCTAGCAGTCTGGTGCCAATTTCGACCCTGCTATATCCGACATATGGCGCTCAAGAATAGCGGCCCTCATTACCAAGCCCTGAGGGACCCCACTGAATACCTTCCTAGGAGAAAAGAATATCCCACCCACCATTACCCTCTGTAACGCCCGAGTGCCAATTTTCAACAAAATTGAGCTCCTGCCCTCCCACCCCCATCTCCCTAGTTTTATTATTAGCCCATAGTGTGGTACTGAATCAAACGCCTTGCTGAAATCTAGATACAGGACGTCCACCAGCCTATGTCTGTCCAAGGCCCATCACCCAGTCATAAAACTCTACAGCACTGGACTGACACAGAATCAGTGGCCTACATTCAATGCAAAGGGCCTCACGGGAAGACTGATGGGCCCAGTGGTCCTCATCTGCCGACAATTTCTAT
This sequence comes from Neoceratodus forsteri, assembly GCA_016271365.2. NCBI lineage: Eukaryota > Metazoa > Chordata > Ceratodontiformes > Ceratodontidae > Neoceratodus > Neoceratodus forsteri. Next base: position 496,741,622 of record CM057450.1, on the reverse strand, counting down.
GTTTGTGAGAACAAGACTGAGCCTCCAAGTTGGTACCTTTGGTTGATTGGAAGGTGTTTGGGCAGAAACTTCCAGACACAGATGTGAGCCCAGTGATTCCCTGAACCCATCAACAAGAGAGCCCCCAGCACCAAAAACTGAACTCGTAAGGTATTTGGTTGGTTGCAGTCCTTTGTCCAGCCCTCTTAAAGGAACTGCAGTAGTACAGACAATTGTACTGCACAGTTCTGTATGTGTTTAGAATGAAGCCAGAACCAGAATTTCCTCCAAATTCTATACCACTTATTTCAGTAACAGCTGTGCAGCCTAGCCCTTGAAGTTTCCAGCTCCAGGCCTAGAGAGACAAATTGTTCAAACTGGGCTGCAGAACTGGACCCGATAAAGAAGGCCTGGGCTGAACCGGAAGGTTAGAGGTGGATGCCTTAACTGATGAAGGAGAACCGGGAACCACTGGCAGAAAAACCATGAGGACAGACTAGTATCAGTTCTGCCCAGTCCAGAGCCACTTTGTGGAGAACTCTGGACAGAAGGAATTGAAGGTAAGGCATACAGGAGATTGAACAAACTCAAGTCCAGGAAAGGCGCCTGAGCCACTGCTTAGTGCGTCTGGCCAGGGAGCAGAATTGTTTACCTTGGAGTTCCGCCTGCAGGTGAAAAAATCTGAGGATTGCCCCACTGTTCTGTTAGGATTTAGGAGGCACTGTCCTTTGCTCCCATTCCCCTAGTAGAACAACTGCGACTAAGCCAGTCAGCTGTGACATTTTCCTGGTCTGGCATATACATTGCTCCATGGTGCTCAGCCCACTTACAGAGAAGAATGGACCCCTTGGCATTTTTAGCTTCTTGTGCTGCCCTGATAGCTGATGTATGCCAACGTTGTCAGACTGTCAGTTTGATTGTCTATCATGATTGAGAATTGCTGTTCAGCGGCACTGCTCCCACCTTAAGAACGTTTATGTTGTACCTTGTTTCAACAGCGACCACCTGTGCGGTGAAGACAGCCGATGCAGGTGAGCCTCTCAGCTCCTGAGGCTTGCATGGCTGCAATCAGATTTGGTGTGGATGGCCCAACTTGCAGCCCTTCAAGGTCTTTGTCCTCCAAGACCTTCACCGGAGGAAGGGTTTAATCTGTCTCAGTGAGCTGTATGAAAAAAATAAGCAGGCTGCTGAAAAGCTGTGCAAACTCCTTGATGAGCTTTGTCAAATGCCTAAATTAAGTTTCCGGTGAAAAACCTTGTTGATTTATGTCATCACGTCTGCCCCTGGAGGTCAAGGTCTGGTTTGGAGTTAGGGAACTCTTTCTCCAGTTGATGAGAAAACTGTGTACCGATGGGCATCAGACTACTTCCACCACTGCTTGGAATGGCCGATTGAGCTCGTGGGCCTTTATGTGACTACGACCACTACTAGCACCTCTGAAAATGTCCATGGGCATGAGAAAGGCCCCAATGGCTGAGTTCTGAATTGGAAGCACTGCTCTCCCACTCTGAACCCGAGATACTGACTGTGTAGTTCCTGAGTGGGAATATGCAAATAGGCATCTTGCAGGTCCATGGATGCCGGAGGGGAAAAACAAACACCTTTTGACTCCTGATGATTGATGACATGGTTCCCACCTTGAAAAGATTGCTATGGACAAAACTATTTAAGAATTTGAGGTGTATGACTGGCCTGAATCCCTGTCTTTTGGCGAAAGATGGGACCCCCAAACTGACCTCTGCAGGGGAGTTAGCCCGTTGCAAAAGGACTGTAATGGCCTGTAGCGCCGTGTCTTTCCAATGGGTTGCCAGAGATAGAGGAGGGCACCACTTGAGGTAGTGGGGTTTGTATGGTAAACCATACTGGTAATGTCTAGGCCCCTTCCTTGAGGATTTTTTTCCCCTTAACCTGCCCCTACTCCAGGAAGTGCCTGGATAGCATGTGCCTTCTCCCGGGAAGTTGGTGTTTTCACCCTTATCGTAAACTTGGTAATGAACAAGCAACTGGGGCCTGAAAACCAAGACTGGCCCCTGCCTCATGAGGAGGCCTGTGCCCCCTGGCCATCTCCTCAGAATCCCTCACGACCTCCTTCAGGGCTGAGCCAACAGGAGATCACCTTCACTGAGTGAGTCAACCAACTGGCTCTAGCAGAAGCGTCTACTTGCTGGACCAGAGGCCAGAGGTTGCAGCGAGCCGAGATTTAATACAACATGGTCCTATATACTGGGTCCTTGAGTGAGTCCCCTCCGGCTGGTATTACAGATTTCTTGGTCAGGTCTGAAATCGGGATGGTCATTTCTGGGTCAGTAACTACTTTTTAGATTGCTTCTTGTCAGACTTGACAAGCAGAGAGATTCATCAGGCCACCTGATAGACGATTCTGGACCTTGCCATTCCTCCTTAGCAGGTCCCCAATGGCTGGGGAATAGGAAGGCGGAGGCCGGGTTTGCAGCAGCTATAAGATGAAAGCTCTGCTTCAGCTGGGTGGAAGCCTCAGGGAATATCAGAGATGAATCCCAGCTATGGTCTCTTTTTATGAAAATAAGACTAGGCCCTCCAAGTAAAGACTCTGGACAGCAAGTTGGTGGTGGCTGACAAGCCCTTGCTCCCTCTCTCCGGAGGAAGATGAACTGAAGACTGAGGAATCTGGTGATGTTCCTGCAACACTGATATGAGGACTACTGCTCCTCTTAATAAGGATGGGGTTCTTTTGTGTTGTGCAGTCTCCCATCTGGTGACCCGGGAGGTTGCCCCCAGAGAGACATGCTGGGTCCAGGGCAAAGGCCCCATTTACCCGACAATGAGGCCTGGAACCAGAGACGGACCGAGGACTGCTGGGTCTCCGTGGCTGCTGCTGCTCAGACCCATCTGTCTGTTGGCTATCAGTCTAAGTCGAGAAGGGCTGCCTCCTTGAGACCTCAACATTCACAGACACTGCCTTGTCACGTATTAGGAAAGCCAACCCAGAGAAAATGATTAGAAGTGGGGATGAAGCCACACTGCGTTTTCTGTCCCTGGAAGGTTTACCTGAAGCCATGCCCAACCAGTCCTATTTCCTTTTAAATCAGCATACCCCTCCCTGGAGGTTTCCTAGTTATGCTGCTGAAGTTGCATGACTTGCTGCTGACCCTTTAGGGGCTTAACACTGAGCTTCATAGATTGCTGCTGGCCCTTAAGGGCAAAGTACTAAGCCTCCTTTAGTTGTTGTAAACAGTAAATTTGTTGAATAAGATCCTTCTCGCTTGATGTTGTTCATGGGATGCCCTCACTAACGCTGAGAGGGAGCTCCATTGGTTCCTTAAGGGGGTCCCCAGCAGCACTCGCCATTCTGTAGGGATGCCTGGTATTTTGTATCCCCAAGCACTGTGCTCCTCATTCTGTAGAGATGCCCTGTTTGTTTTGTAAGAACCCTAGAGTGCTACTGGGTGTCCTAAGTGCACCTGGAGGAGGGTATCATTCCAGCACTATCGCTAGTCGACGGAGATCCGAACTGGGACCGCTGCTGGCCCTAATGTCAGCTGCCTGGCACTCTCCTCAGCTTGCCGGGCGAGTGGCGCAGCGCCGCTCAGCATGCTGCCTGGGTCCCCAACAAGCGGGTGATATTTTCTCCAAAGCCACTGTCCCCAGAAGCACTCCAGTGCTTGAATAAGGAGTCCCCTAGCCTTGAGGGCTTGCAGGTGTCTGTTGTGGTGGAGCCCAAAATAGAGGCGGCCTGGCGTTCTCTTCACCGTGCTGCCTGGATCCCTGTCGATAAGCGGCTGATATTTTCGCCAAAGCCACTCAAGAGAAGGGCACTCATCCCCTTGAGGGCTTACAGACTTCTGCTGTGGGAGAGCCCAAAATCAAGGGAAAAAAACAGTGAGCCACAGAGGGGCGGGACAGTCTGTGCAGCTTGCAAGACTGAGACCAGGTCCCACCAAATTCTAGCAATCCATATACAGTTGCTCCACAATAAGAATAAAATTGTATGACTTACAGTCTCTTCAGCCCTGCCACCTGTGACAGGGCTCTGCTGGTGAGTACCTGCTCCACTGAAGGCAGGAAGCAAAACAGAGAGACAGGAAGCGAGAGCTGGATGTCCCTGCTGCAGAGGTCACACCCTGCCTGACTGCCTATCAGCATTAAGAGGTACAGCCCATGTGTAAGGAAGCACTAAGACCAGCTTAGGAGGCAGAACTACAAAGTTTCAGCACATATTCTTGATTCTCATCTACTATAGTATAGGGGCTGGCTGGGCCTGGTAAACATGGCCCCAATTCCCCACACTCCTAGAGCCCATCTGCTCTGGCACCCAATCTCCAAAGGCACAGATACTGACCACTCTATTGCTGGAGGCACTCAAACTGCCTCCTCAAATGCAAGCACCTACACATGTCCCTGTAGCCCTTTGTTTTCTGTAGGGCCCCTCACCGGCAACACTTGAGCAGAAAGCAGCTATGGCTACAGCCACAAGCTATTCAGGGCTTTCTGCTCGTGCTTCCTTCGAAAACTTATACTGTACTACTCATGAGATCTGGAAATGTACACCCCAATCCAGGACCAGCCCAATACCAACATACTAATACTAAAATGCCAGCAGAATAGGCCCAATGTTCTCTCGAGTCTACTTGATTTTCAGCACCCACACTGAGGGCTGATTTTGGTGTCCCCTCCCCTTGGGTTATACTGTCCCCAGTCCCAGATATTCCACCTGTATTGGGCCTGGTCAGATTTACCCTCCCTGTACCTTTCCCATCCCTCTTAAACCCATCCAGTCTCCACCTCTACCAGCTCCCTGGGCAGTGCATTCTATGGCTCCACCACCCTTTCAGTGAAATAATATCTCCTACTCTTCCCTCTGAGTCTGCCCCTTCCAACTTACATCCGTGACCTCTTGTTGCCCCACCCTCCTTCCTTTGGAGCATCCTGACCGGCCTCCTTATTGATCTCTTTATGTACTTGAAGACCTCTATCATGTCCCCCATCCCTCCTCTCCTCCAGGGTGTACATGTCAACCTCCCCAAGCCCCTCCTCCTAAGTCCTCTCCCCAGGCCCCAGATCATTTTGGTTGCCCTCCTTGGATCCTCTCTAGAAGTGTAATGTCCCTCTTTAAATGTGGTCTCCAAAACTGCACACAATACTCGAGGTGTGGCTCTAACCAAGCAGTTGTACACTGCAAGGATCATTTCTGCCTTTCTAGAGATAATCCTCTGGCGATTCATCCCAGCATCCTATTTGCCCCTGCCACTGCCCTCCTACAGATCTCAAGAGTTATTAATTTTAACATATACCACTACCCCAGGTTCCTCTCACCCTCCGCGACTTGAATCATGTTTCCTCCCAGTGTATACCCTGGCCTGGATTTCTGACTCCCAGGTTTGGGTAACACGAGTACTAAACAAGGTAGCTCCCTGCTACAAAGCTGCAATCATTAAAGTCATCGATTTAATTGTCTGGGTTTATCACAATGAACTGAGCCACACACCTCCAGAATACAAATTCTGGGCTGATGTGTATGCCAACTGTTTTCTATCCTAAGAGCCCCAAAACAGCTGCAACACCACCCTACCCCAGGCAATGCTTCAGGCTAGCCTGTGAAACGACTGGTACCCAGTGTGTGCGACTGTGACAGAGGAACTCTCAGTGCATGCATGTTCATCTTGAATCAATCAGATCTAATCACCTGCTAGATTGCTGTCCCACCCCAGTAAATCAGATTGTGTTCTTTCTACATTTAATCTGGCTAGAGTGTACCTTTGTGGAGGGAACACCGTATTGCCAGTCAACTGTTATATACTACAGGTCTCGTTTTACAAGGGCCTCCAGGGACTTTGCAGCCGATCCAGCCCTAGTGATAAGTGTACAGAGTGTGGGTCAGTATTGCCGTCATGTGGTATATGTAACACTTTATCTGCTGATCTGTTCAGGCCACTAGAAGATTTTTTTGGGGGGTCGCGTTGGTCCCTGCACCCCAATTATCCGTTGATTAATGATTGCGCATTGTCAGTTACGCATTAAGCGCAGAACCACGACTGGTCCGACACACTCCACAATCGCCGCAGAGCAGAAACTAGAATAACGCGGCATCTGGGCGCCACCCATGGCGGATGTAAATTTTGAGGCAAAATCAAGAGGCAGTTGAGACGTATAGACGGTTAGGAATACGACTATTAACCAAGAGATCTGGACTTAGAGTGGTTACTAGGTAGAACAAACATGATGGGTCACCGCCGCCCCCGTCTTGTTTCCAGCACGTCCAACTTTCTTGCGGACTTCCGATTTGGGTTTGTTCGCAGCAGGCCATAGGGCTCGGAACATATCAAAGGAGTTTATTCCTGGACCCTAGTCTGATTTTCTGACAACAAACAGCAACGTTCCTGCTCTTCGCAACGACCATATATAACATAATAGGGTCACTGTTTGTAGGCGAGGGACTGTAACTGTCAGCCAAGTTAACAAAACCACTCATATCTGAAAATTAATCCTTTCATCTGAACACCACCCTCTAACAATCACACACCCCGGTATACAGCCAGTGGATGGAGTACGTACTCGCGATTCTGAGCTGATTCAACTCACATATTCCTCCACAACACGCTACAACCACGGCTGAACCTAATGAAGATCCGGTCCTCGCCTCGCTTCCGCTTCTCTACTAGTCCTGCTAACAGATTGGTGAGATTGCATGCACATCAAATCAAAGTCCCGCCTCGTTCGAACAACTCCGTTCGGTAATTGGATAGTTACGACCGTCTATCATGCACTGGCTAGAAACGTTTCCGCAGGGGTCGTTCCGATTTAGAGTGGCACTCACGGCAATATGTGGACATAATTTTGCATAAAATACTGGTCCTACTTGTTTTACACTTATGTACTGAAAACCCTTAGTCACTGAAACATTTACTAAGCTTGCAGTATATGCCAGAGTACTACTATTGCTCCGGTTGGGTAACCACAACCCGTTATAAAGAAGACATGTTGTTTGTTTACAAAAATTAACAATTTTATGAAAGAGGTGGTTTAAAGTCTCCAGCACCATAATGACTTTTATGCCTAACATTACTAGTCTGCTGAATATTTACTGGTACAGCATATTGTTGGTATTTTCTACAGTCAAATGGCGAAATGTTCCAAATGTCAGTCACGTGACAGACCAATTACGGAACTTTTGCCTGTGTTTTAGGCTGCTCTCGGCTGAACATTTCTATCAAACAAATATGCACACAATCTCACTGCTCCCTCCCGAAAACTGCCTACTTTAGAACCTTGGGTGACGATTATACTTCAAGATGGAGAGCCGGGATTTTAAGCTACGGGTTTATATCTCAGTTGCACCGTCGTGCTCGCCAGGAGGCAGCGTTCAGTCCGTGAGTGCTGCTGCTAGCAACACATCATAGAGAGCTATGTCAACACAGAGCGTAGCACGAGCTGTGCGAGCGGAAGATACATCGTCCAATCGCAGCAGAAATAGCAGCGAATCTTAGAGAGTGCAAGCATTACGTGTTTGGACCAATCCAATGCGCCGTGTTTTTATAGCTATAGTATTCAATACGTCTGTACTACCACCGGCAGTCCAGTATTTTTAGGAGGGGTATTTGTGCTATTATATTTAGTGTTATTATTACTATGCGATGTTCTATTTATTGGCTTTACCCATAAGCTAGCTGTGGTAGGTTTACAACAGTACGCAGGTGCTGAAATATAATAACTTGTAGACTGTTTTAAGATGTCTACAGAACCCGATAGCAGTTGTTCTCCAAGTGATTTAGCTATTTCCGTGCCTTTCACCTCCCTCCACCTTCCTTGCCTCCCCTCCTCCCCTAACCCCTCTCGGCTTCGAGTTAGCTACAAAAACTGTATCGGGCACTAGCAGAGGGAAAACTCCAGTTACCGGAGACCGGGAAGAGGCAAAATTGCTACTGAAAAGCAGAGAGGACAGGTAACTTTTTTAAATGTGTATATTTAAGATTAGTAACAGATTTATTTATTATGCTAATTTTTCATTGCACAAAGCACTGTACACCAACAATAGGCAGACACACAAGATCTACAACCAAATATTAAATAATAAGCAGAAAAGGCACGGGAGCAAATCGCTTTAACAGTGAGTGGTGAAGGAGTTGGGGAGCTGGGGAACTCGTGTTGGGACTGAAATTAAAAATCTGAGTCACTTTCAGTAGCAAAATTACTGCTTATATGGAACATTTACTCCCTAAGTGCATAAACGGACTAAACAGCAAAATGAAACCATCCAGAACTTGATCCGGTATGTTTTGATACTTCATCGAAGGTGATGGGTTCCTTCTATTTTTCCGTTTCAAACTTCCAAAAATGTTTTTAATAATCTAAATTCACTATCACCTATCGACATATAGGCTTGTGAAACATATGTTTTCTTTGGCAAACTTTGAAGACCTTCAATAAGTGGGAGGCTGAAAGAACTGGATTTTAGCAGGGGAGAGAGCTCCAGATGCTGGGGCTGGCACCACAGAAACCTGCTCTTCTACAAACTTTATCAAGAGTTTGGCACTTGTAAAGCTCCAACCTCCCATAGGGGTATCATAACTATATAAGGGTGTAGCAATAGTAATACATAGTGTATAGAGCATGTTTGTTCTGTATGTTTTTCTGTCTCTCCGAAATGCTGTTGTACCACACAGTACAAAGGTCACGGAACATGGTTGTATCCTTTGTGGTACAGTAGCATTATACACAGCTGAGCACAGTGTCCGCATCGACAAACTCTAATGAAAGCACAGCTGGGGTGGGGACCACCGCACTCCCAATAGATACCATGAAATGGAACACTACATTGTGGACCTTTGCTAGTTTGCTCTATTTTCAACAAAACTTTGAAAAATTAAACCATTATATGATCATTCATTTACTTAATCGTATTTAAAAATCATCTGTGTAACCACTCATCCCCTGGGATTACTAAAATCCCATTAGTACTAGTGTTAGGCAGGTAGAAAAGGCAGCTGACAAGGAGCTCAGTTAGAGATTCTTATGTAATGACATCACTGTTTACTCAGCAAGCCTGAGTGGGAATGATTATGTTATTTAGAATTCTCGCAGCAGCATAACCATTTGTGAGTCAACTGTTCAGGGAAGTTTAGAATGTTCAGTTAGTCTGAGTTTAGAGTTCAGCAGTGACAGAGTAGGGAGGTCTGCCACTTGAGGCCTTGACCAACAGAGCCTTGTGTTTCTCACCCTAGTTTGGATTACATCTCCAGATCCCAGTGAAGTGGTGAGACCTTTCTTCAGCAGGATTCCTTGATTTTCATTCCAGGAGAAGTGAGAGGGACTGCTAGTTCAGTGGATCCAAGGAGCTATCCCCTGAAGGTCATAGTGTAGTACAGCTGCCTTTGAGTAGGACTTTGTGTGAGAATTTCTGACAAGCTACCATGGAAAAGGGTGCATTCTGAGTTGTTTCCATGTATAACTCCTAGGTGGCTTTATTCTAAGCGTTCCCACCCCTGCCTGTATGACTATACATAGGTTGAGGGGCCTGAGTTCTCTAATAAGGTGCCTCCACTCAGAGAAATGGTATTGGGTTGCTTGTCTGCTCTGGTATAGCCCTCTGGGAAGCTATAACCACCCACTAACCCCACTAGTGGCCTAAGATATAACAATGGTAAATTCACAATAGGCAGCAGTAATAATGTGCTCACATGCATCTCCATTACCACCAGGGCTGGACCTTCAGCAACTGCCTTGGAGACCTCCTGGAAAATAAAGTTAGCAATGCAGCAATACAATCTAATACTGTAACCCAATTGATAATATGCACACTAGCCAGGTTAAATGTGAAAAAGACAATCGGGTTTATTTAGGGGCAGTGAACAAGGGAGGGCATGACTCCAGCCAAATGATTTGTAATCTGATTTAAATCAGGGTTTTCTGGCATGCGCTTTAAGTCCCAGTTATACAGTTCAGCAACCCTGGGTACCCAGAATATCATGAAGGCTAACCTGAAGCATTGCCCGGTTAGCTGGTGTTGCAGCTGATGTTGGGGCCTTGGTGGAAGAAAAGCAGTTAAACATGCAAACAACCCAACTATTTGTAATCCAAGCCGTTGGCTCAGTCTGTTGCAAAAAATTCAATAAATGACAATTAGATGGTACTACAATGATTTTTGATTTAGTTGCAGGGAGCTACCCTGATTTGTACTCATGCTACCAGGAACTTGCTGCACTGCAGGTGATATGTAGACCTTGTGGTGATGATCAAGGGCAGGGGAAGCCAGGCCGACATGACGCACCTCCAGATGGTTGCAACCTGCCCAGTGGTGTTGTGCAGGAGGCCAAATCCCTAGCCGGTCTCTCACCGAAACAGTCTCTGGTGTCGGGAGAAGCGGCCTAGGGCCGAGATGGCAGGGTCCAGGCAAGGTGAGCAGTTCTGGCTAAGTTTGTGATCTTCTGCTGGTGAAGCCTCCAGCTGGTGTAACAGATTAGATTGTGGGAGCCAAATCTCAACCCTTGAAACACATTCAGCACATTTAAATCAATCACTATTTCAGTAAATGGTTCGATTCAGTCCGTTGCAAATTAATAGCTTTACTGTGCAAACCTTCGATCCGAGTATGATCCACACACAAGCTGGGCCGATCGCTCCAGGAGCAAGGCTTTGGTCCACATCGCAAGTTTTACTGGCACACTTCTTCTCTTCTGCCGCAGTTCCAGGCTGGAATCGAGGAGTCCGACTTCTGCACTAGACAGTTCAAAAGTGCAGGAGAAGGTGACAGGGAGGCAAGTCTAGCCTCTTCCTGCCAATTCTCTACGCTTCCCCGGGAGCAGCTGCTCAAGGCTCAAGCTGTCTAATTTCAACCTCCAGCTCTGACTGATCCACTGTCTCTTGGCACACAGGGCATTTCCTCTGTAAATCCAAAGGTTGGGTTGGCTACAAAAGAGCTGTCCAGTCACAGTAAGAGCTCTCCTCCAGGCCCATTTGAGGCAACTGGATAAAACTACAAGATTACAGAATTTCCTTCCCACAAGACTCCTCAAGTGGCAGGTTCCATTATTGGTCCCCAGTGGTTTGATTGGTCCTGTTACTGGATGCCCAGGACTTAACATGGTGGCTTCCATCCAAATGTTCGAGCTGCAATCAAAGCAGGTTAGACAAACTTCTCTATCTTTAATATAACAGCAGATAAACAGTAAATAATCACAGTTCTTATATATGCTCCCTCTGTGCAAGTAGCGACTGCAGAATGGAGCAAATTAGATCACTTTCTGGCTGGTCGAAGCCCTGAATCATTCGGACCCAGCACAGACCAACTTCTGAGCACAGATTAGCTATTCTCTTAAAGGACAGGCTGGAGGCTCGCTATGGCTCTCTCACATAAATAACAAGATCACACTTGGATGGGACACCAGCCTGACAGTGGGCATTCTAGTGGCCAGGAAGACATTATAGTAAACCCCAAATTGGTAGGAGGGGTTACACTCTTTCTCACCTGGAAAACTTGACATCTGCATCAAGTCTACACATACTATAAGCGCCTATATAGAAGACATTAAACACAAATGCATGCATGTTTCATTGGTATACCATAAAAATAAAATCTGATTCATCAGTGAAATGAGCTAGTCATTGCAACAGTATTACTATACTTTTCATTTGCAATGATATTTCCATAACAGCACATTTTCGTAACATTTTTCATGAACATTGTTAACAAATTTAAATAGTCAAACACATTAGTCTTACAATTCTGAATCTGTATTACCTCCTGCATACTAACCCACATGGCTTGGGGCCTATCCTCTCAGCTACACTAGGGCTGCATGGGGCAAGGGCATTAGCATACTGACTGGAGAGCTTAACTGTTAGTTTTGAAGTGGCAGAATAGCCCAGTTTTGAAGAGAGTTTTCAGAAATGTACACCCTTTGTGAACTACATGTAATGGGAGGTCTACTGGTCTTCCTGGGAGTCATAACTGAGGCATATTACAGGCTTTGTGGCTCTTCTAGATTTTCTGGGAGGGCAGGCTACAGCTTCGTTCTTTCAACAGTGGCGTTTGGGTCGATCAATCGGCTCATTGCTTGTCAGTAAGTATGCTTCTGAAGAAAGGGGTACCTCTGCACTGGTTGTCTGTTCTGGACTGGAAGCACTTTCAGGTTCTGATTCAACAAGGTTACTTTCATTACTTGATTCTGAAATTCCATGTTCGTCATCAAGAGGAAACTTCATGGAATTCAAATCATGTAACACATCACTGATACTTTCAACATTATTAGCTTCATTCACATCACTGTCCATAGTACTTTGGTTGCAATTAGTTCTGGACTTTCTGATATGTCACCAGCTGTGCTTTCTAATTCTGGCTCTGTCGGGCACGTGACTTGGCAAGATCGTGGCATTTTCCAGGGAGCATGTAATCGAGACTGTCTGTAGGCTATTAGTTGGTCTTCACCTTGTCCACATTTTCAGGGAACAACACTCATTTTGTGCGTGTGTCCATCTTGCCCACAGTGATAACAGAACATCACATCCTAATTTAAAGGCCTCTTTGGTGGACCTGCTGGAAGCCTTTTGTTGCCACCGGCATTTGGCCATGACTATGTCACAGAATCTAGCGAACTGAACTCCAACTTGCCCAGTTTGACTTCCCACAAGAGGGCAAGGCATCTCCTGCAGGGTGTTGCCACCTCCTGGTTAGAGCACCCAGGTGGTGCACCTTCTTTGGCTGCCGTTGGTCCTGGAACTGGCTCCATGGGATTCTCTCCATCTGCCTAGTGTCCGGCCGTCCTTACAGCCCGCATGAGTGCAACAAAGGAAGGACTGCCTCTACACATTGCTGCATTTGTAGCTGAAGCATTAAGAAGCTAGGATCTTCCACCGATGTTAAAACATGATCCATCCTGACTCGGTCCAGGTCTTGAGGCGCAACCCTCCTCGGTTGAATATCTTCAGCAAAACATGGTCTATTCTCATCAGATAGGCCAAGAGCAATTTTCCCTGCATTGATGCATAGCCTTGAATTCCACAGTAGCTGACTAACATCTTCATAGGGATCAAAGACAGAGGTTAAGGTGTCCAAGTACTCCTGTGCGGATGCAGTAGACCTAGTGGATTGAAGTCCCCGGATGACATCTAAAGCGGGCCCCCAAGGGTCACTATGATCTCCACCCGCTTTTGCTCCTCTGTTCCAGGCCATCTGGCTAACATTCTGGCAGAATGCTCTCTCCAAGTTTCCCAGTCCTTCTCCACTAGGGTGGGGATGACTCCAGAGAAAATACCTTCCATGGTCATGGACAATAAGAGGAAACGCTAACAACTGCTGCAGGAAACCCTTTGCCATCAAATTTCTCTTAACTAATGGTCAGTTTATACTTTGGCCACCAGAGGGTACTAATCCCAGTGGTGCCTCCAAGATGTAACCCCAGGCGGCGCTTATTCTATGGCTACTACCCCTGTCTGTATGACTGTACACAGATTGTGGGGCCTTAGTTCTCTAATAAGGTGCTGCCACCCAGAGAAATGGTATTGGGGTTGCTTATCTGCTCTGGCATAGCCCTCTGGGATGCTATAACCACCCACCAACCCTTCTAGTGGCCTAAGATATAACACAGTGGTAAATTTACAATCAGTAGGCAGCAGTAATAATATACTCACACCCTTCTCACGTACCACCAGGGCTGGACCTTCAGCAACTGCCATGGAGACCCCTGAAGATAAGGTTAGCAATGCAGCAATACAATCTTAATACTGTAACCCAATTGATAATATGCACACTAGCCATGTAAATGTGAAAAAGACAATCGGGTTATTTAGGGGCAGTGAACAAGGGAGGCATGAAACTAGCCAAGTGATTTGTAATCTGATTTTAAATCAGGGTTTTTTGGCATGCACTTCAAGTTCCAGTTATATGGTTGAGCAATCCTGAGTACCCAGAATGTCATGCGAAAGCTAACCTGAAGCTTTGTCGGCGCTAGTAGCTGATGTTGTGGCCCCTTGTGAAGAAAAGCAGTTAAACATGCAAACAACCAAATTATTTGTAATCCAAGCTGGTTGGCTCAGTCTATTGCAAAACCCAATAAATGAAGACAATTAGATGGTACTACAATGATTTTTGATTTAGTTGCAGGAGCTACGCTGATTTATACTCACGCTACCAGGAACTTGCTGCACTGCAGGCAATATGTAGACCTCGTGGTGATGATCAAGGGGCAGAGGGAAGCTGGGCCAACACGATGCACCTCCAGATGGTCGCAACCTGCTCGATGGTGTTGTGCAGAGGGCTGAATCCCAAGCGGTCTGTCGCCGAAACGGTCTCTGGTGCAGGAGTACGCCCAGGCCGAGATGGCAGGGCCCAGGCAGGGTGAACCGCTCTGGCTAAGTTTGTGATCATTTGCTGGTGAAGCCTCCAGCTGGCATAACAGATTCAATCGTAGGGACCCAAAGCACGACCATGAAACACATTCAGCACATGTAAATCAATCACTACTTCAGTAAACAGTTTGGATTCAGTCTGGTTGCAAATTAACAGCTTTACTGCACAAACCTTTCGATCAGAATATGATCACATGTAAGCCCCCACCCTGCCTTTATGCAAGCGACAGGTGGTATGCTGTTAGAAGCTGACAGCAGTACCAGGTGGGGACTGGGTTGAGGAGGACTGGGTTACTCGACACAAGGGCTAGGTTTGGCTACTCTGCACAGGGCACCCAAGTAAATCAAACATAAGAAGCAACAATTGTAATGTCCAGAACCAGGAATGGATTCTACAGTGTGGCTTTATTCACATCCAAGCAGAACAAACAAAGCATAGACGGACCCCACAGGGCTACCTTCCTGGTAATGCAGGTTAAGAGAAACAGAACACTTCCTCAACACTTCAGCCCTCAGGGTCTGGACCCACCAGGCACACAGCCCGGACTTGCCAATGCTGCTTCGGTACACAGCCCGACTTGTACACTATTTGGGGATTTCCTGGTTCGCTCCTGCCGCCACTCGAACACCTTCCATTTGACATGGACACATTTTCTGGTGGCTCCTAAACCACCTTATAGCCTTCGACTCCATAAGGGAAAATTTCCTTTAATCCCATCGCTGAGTACTTTCTCAGCACTGGCCAAGTGCCTGAGGGAAGGTAAAGGGCCACAGAGCAAATCCGTAGAGGTGAATTTGGTTACTACTGATGGGGGCCTCCACCTCTAGCTTCCACAATTCATACCCAACCATTTCTCTGAACATTAAACATCTCTCTTTCTGAAAAGCTTGGCAATGTAGATTAAAGGGTAAATGCATAGCACATTTTCTCTACATGTCTTGGCTTTCCATTTGTACTAGACTTTGAACATACTTAAACATCTCTTTCTGAAAAGCTTGGCAGTGTAGATTAAAGGGTAAATGCTAGGCACATTTCCTCTACATGTCTTGGCTTTCCCTTGTGCTGGACTTGAACATACTTTTACTTGGCTTAGCCTATTCCTCTAGGTCTCCCACTGATTAAGCAGTCCAATCCCCACTTTACAACAGTTCAGGTGAAACATAGGCCTCTGTAAGAGCAGACTCACCCTTTGGTTGCAGGTACCCACAGGTGATTCTTGATAGCTCCTGGTGCCGCGGTACAACTTAGAAAAATGGGCAGCTTCTTCCCTGGCGGGACCAGGAGGTTGCCCCTGGAATAACAGGCAACCTTTTCACCCCATCCCCTCAGGGATGGGGCACAGAGACCAGTAACAGCGGTCTCCACCCTCACGAACAGCTACTGTGTTCCTCTTTTGGCAGAAACGCACACCCTCCCAACAGTAGCTCTATATCAGAGCTTTAGGCTTCAAGAGCCTGTGCACAGACTGCTGTGCTCCTCTCTTCAAGACTGCTCACACACAACTCCTTCAAAAACTCCCAACATTCTAACTCTAACTCCCAACTGCAGAGTCCAGTGTGGCTCATGCAGCTGCGAGTGTTCTATGGTGATGTCATCCTTCAGTCTCAGCTGAGAGTGAGACAGTGTGAAATCCATTTAACTGGAGTTTCTCAGCTGCCTTCCCTGCCTACCGCTAGATCTTACTGGGATTCTAGTAACCTGGGTAACAGTGGGGTTACACACACACAAGCTGGGCAGTTCACTCCAGGAGCAAGTCTTCAGTCCAAATGTAAAGTTGTGCTGGCTTACTTCTTCTCTTCTGCCGCAGTTCCAGGCTGGAATCGAGAAGTTCGACTTCTGCACTAGGCAGGTTCGAAAATGCAGGAGAAGGTGGCAGGAGGCAAGTCTAGCCTTTTCTCACCAATTCTCATGCAGCTGCTCAAAGGCTCGAGCTGTCCACACTTCAACCTCCAACTCTAACTGATCCACTGTCTCTGGCACACAGGCATTTCCCAGCAAATCCAAAGGTTCAGTTGGCTAAAAGAGCTGTCAGTCACAGTAAGGGCTCCTTCTCCAGGTCCATTTGGGTGCCAACTAGATAAAATTGCAAGACTACAGAATTTCTTCCCACAAGACCCCTGGGGACAGGATCCATTTTAGGTCCCCAGTGGTTTGGTCCAATTACTGGAAGTCCAGGACCTAACATGGTGGCTTCCATCCAAATGTTCGAGCTGCAATCAAAGCAGATTAGACACACTTCTCTATCTTTAATATAACAGCAGATAAACAGTAAATAATCACAGTTTTATATAGGCTCCTCTGCACAATTAGTGACTGCAGAATGGAGCAAATTAGATCACTGCCCAGCTGGTCGCAGACCCTAAATCACTCAGACCCAGCACAGACCAATTTCTGAGCACAGATTAGCTATTCTCTTAAAGGACAGGTCGGAGGCTTCGCTATGGCTCTCTCACAAATAACAAGATCACACTTGGATGGGACACCAGCCTGACAGTGGGCATTCTAGAGGCCAGGAAGACATTATATTAAACCCCAAATTGGTAGGAGGGTTACACATGCCTAAAGGAAGGAGCAAATAATATGTGAGTACAGAATGGAGACAAGTTCTCAATTTGTGAGGTTGTCTAGGTGTGTGTGTGCCCAAGATAAGGCTAGATCACACCAGCCAAGACCCCTGTTTACGAAGTGTGGTAATTTGAAGTAAGTTCAGAGTCTTTAGCAATTCATTGGGGACTGAAGGCTTCTGTGGTGTAACCCTGAAGGAATGGCAGAAACTGTTGGTTGGGGCAAAGGGTGGGAGGAATGCCATCTAGAGTCTACAAGGCAGGGCTAACTGGTTCGTTGAAGGGTGCCAGGTTTCCTGGGTGAAGGCCTTGCCGCAGAAGGATGTTCGAGTGTATGGTTCAATCCACAAACGTACACTCACTGGGAAAAAGATGTTCTGAATGTGTGGCAACAGTCCACAAAAGTACACTCTTGGGAAATGGAAATGTTCGGTGTGTGGTTCAGTCCATGTGCATACACCATGAGAAAGAGAAAGGAATCGTCTTCTGGAAAATTGTATTGCCTAGCAAAGAGTGTCTGGAAAAGGAATGTACTTGTTTGCCTTATCAACCATTGAGGGTCCACTTTGTACTTTAGTAACATCTGTGAATAAAGCCATACTGCACAATCCAGCTGCTGCATTGGACAATCTGACCATTATTTCTGTGTGGGATTAATGGGGCCCCTCAGCAGTTAGGTCTAGCATCGTCCTGGCATCCTCTTCCCTGGACCTGGTTGTTTTTACAAAGGTTCAATTTGGTAATTGTACCCCCCATTAGACAATGAGCCTGGTATACACTCTACAGTTAGGGTGGTACCTTTGTACGTATTTCTGCCAAAAGTAAAGGGTATACCATATGTGGGTACTAGTTCTTGTAATGGGGTGCCAACTAGCCAAAAGTGGTGTGGAGGTTTCAAAAACGTGGGGCTCATCCAAGGATATGTTTTGTCTGAGAGGAAAATGCTGAGGGTATGTCTAGGATCTTCCTGTCTGGTGAGTGCATCCAAACAGAAGATCATTGCAAGAAAAGCAAAGCCTGTGCCAAGGAAAATGCCATCTGACAACATTTTGCTGCCTGTGGTTCTGTGAAAGAAAGTGGAAAAATGGGCTGCTTGTGTGTTTGAACTGGAAAAATAAACTATTGAGTTCAGCAATGATTGTCCTTGCCTTGATGTTTTAAGTGCTTGAAAACTGTTAAAAGTTGCACATTTCCAAGAAAAAGTATTTGTGGACTTTGATAACAGTCATTTCTAAGTGCCTAGGAAGTGTCCCGTGTGTAGTATGAAAACTGGGGAGTCACTGCAGAAAAGACACCAAGAACTGTGTTAAAATGCCTTATAAGTGCTTTGCCCCACTGAAATTACCAGTTGAGAAAAAAAGTGACAGTTTGCATTTTAAATTTGCTTTTCTCGACATTCGCCATGCAGGAGTGTGGCTGAGAGAGAGAGAGAGAGAGAGAGATAGCCCATTTGCATGGTGTTGTGTGATTGGTTCAGCGAACGAAGCCCTGCCTTTCGCCTGAGTATCAGTATTGTGGAGCATTTGAGGAGGAGCAGCAAGCAGTGTGCGAACAGCAGCATGCTAGTTCATGTAGCAGCAGGAGGAATCATTGAGGGAGAGAAGTGTTCCTAAAACAGCATTTTTTCAAACTTTCGCAGTAAAACCAGGCTTAACCGCTTTCCGACTGCAAGTATCAGTGATCACAGTATGTTTTGCAACTGATCCGCAGGTCTGCCAGCCCGATCACCGAAAAGGCCTACAAAACCAGCAGCAAGCCATTTACCATCAATGGAGGGAATCGGCTACTTCCTAGTAAGTTCCAAGTGCAAAGTAAAATGAACTGAGGTGCTGAAAAGTCGGAGAACTATAAAGCAATGTAGCAAAGTAACAGAGAAGGAGTGTGTATCTAAATTGGACTGTGTGCGTAGTGACTGTTTGAGAAAGAGAGCTCCAGGCAGTGCCGATCCAGCAGGTCCAAAGAAAATGCAGACACCATATCAATGTGCTGAATTGTGCTAAAAGTAAAATTGAAGTTGTGCCTTAAGTAAAACAGTTAAATGCTAGATCGGACAAGTGTTCTAGCAATTTTGAACTATGTGTGATGGAGAAAAGTTACAGCCGCCATTTTAAGGTGTAGTCAGCAAATGTAAACAAAGCAGCGCCATTTTGGACTAGTGTCTCAAATGCAGAAAAGTTTCAAGTGATTGTGCTAAATGTTGTGGAACAAAATGCAAAAACCAGGCAGCCTGTTAAAGAATTGTTGCAGTGTGTTTAGAGACAAATCTCACTTTGATTGCAAAGTAGTGACTTGGGACTTGTGTGTTTATTTACAGAAAATGGCACATCAGCACCCACTACCCATTCAATGTCAGGGTGTGGCTTACCCAACAAGAAAAATTGTTAGCTCATTTTGAACAACTGTACAATTGTGAATCAATGTCATCTGATGTGGCTTACTGAACTTTCTGGTCAGTGTATGCATTGTTTGTTTGAAGCCAGGGAGGGATGTCCTGCTAGTCTCCCATTGCACAGACTGTCAAGCAATTTGGGATGTGTAAAGCAGGTGGCACAGTAGTAGCAAAAGCAAGCAAAAACTTTAGCCCCAATATGGACATTGGCAGGAACCCTGCTGGATCAGAGCAGTGGCAGACTGGTTGCAGTCAGAGGGACCCCATGGAGTTTGTCAAGGAGTTCTTGGATAATGTTTGTGAGAATACTTTGCAAGTGCAGGAAGAAATGGAATCTTCCCTGTCGTCAAAGGGTGGATTTGGATGCTGCAGATTCAGGTTCTTTGGATCCATGGGTCAGGCCCAAACCCCAGTTTAGTGGGCGAAGATGAGCTGAATGAAGCTATGTGTTGGGAGGCCAGTGCCTCCGTGTGCAGTGAGGAATGGACAATTTCAGGAGCTGGGCAACTGTCAGCTCCTGGGCAGAGCTTTAAGAACAGGAAGAAGTTGCAATGGCAGTGGTGGGACCCTGTAATTCGCCATTAGCATTGGCTTCAGTGGAGCCTCCTGAGACAGAGATCGAGGAGGGCTCTAGAAACGTGCATTGAGTGCAGAGGTGAACTGCTTTTACTGTGCATTGTGTGTTCGAACCTGGCTCAATCCAGGAATGGCCACCCCAAGCTGTGCCTGTGGTTTGGACCTAGTCAAAAGCAGCAAGGAAGAACAGATAATTTGGAAACAGGCTATGGCCAAATATGAACAGACATGCCCTTCTTCCTCAAAAATGTGGGAGGAAATAGAGAACAGGCATGCCTGGTTGTGGGAGGAAGCATGTGCCATCCTGCATCCAAATGTGAAGAAATTTGTGAGAATAAAAGTATGCAATGAGAGACTTTGGTTTTGAGGCGTGGCAGAACTTTTCAAATTGATTTAGTGCAAATCGTGGACAAAGCCGGCCAAGAGACTTTTACAATGTTCCTGTGGTTCGTCCTGATGGAGAGACAGTTCTGTGTCCCACACCCCAAGTGATACTACCCATGAGTGGTGCCACTCATCAGTAAAAGTGCTTGCATTCTGCCCAGTTGAATTCAGCAAGGCCAGAGCAGCAATCTGCCACCGAAGCGGCAGCAACCAAGGAGGAGGATGTGCCTTTCTTCTGGTGTTCCAGGTTCGTTCATGGCAGCTTCCAGTCTGCAATAGCATCCAGGTTTGTCAGCCCAGCAGTAGAAGATTTCCTGTTTGAGGTCAAGTAGGAGGTCATGGAAGAATCTGATTCAAAGATTTCGTCTGTCCAGTAGTGGAAGATCAGCAGGCTGCAGGTCCAGAGGTGATGTAGACGTCCATCAGTCGCCTAGAATGTGATGAGATGCATTTTACATTTTAATTTGACTGTTTTGCCTACAATTGAGGATGCCCCAGGAACTTTGATTCATCAGTAGACACTCTTGAACTGGACTGCAGTGCTAGCAGGCCTCATGCCTGTCCAAGAACTGTGTTTCAGCAGGCTTCAGCCTAGGAGAAACTATGTGTAGTGCCTTGGCACTCTGGACTTTCTTCTTTGAGCAGCATCGGATTTGTAGGGCTTCCTCTTGCAAAAATGTTTTTGTGTTTTCTATGTTTGTACTTTTATAGAAAACCCCTCTTAAAAAAAATGGGGATTGTGTAGTATCTGCAGTGGGAGGTTTAGTCACTGTGTGGTTTACAGGTTGTGTTTGTTTGTAAAATATGTTTTGCAATGTTTTATTTTGCAGGTGTTCATGAAAGAAGACAAGAAGAGGACTTTTGGGACTCATCAAAGTCCTCTTGTTTAAAGTTGCCAGGCTTTGTGTAACTGTGTAGTACAATGCTAACCTTTTTCTGCTTTGCAGGTATAGAGTTTTCCTAGTTCTTTGATTTAGGAAATGCACTGGTAAATGCATGTTTCTGAAGTGGGCTACAGTTCTTTTGGTGTAAAATGTTTTTGGTGTGGGCACCTGGTAAGTAGCATAGGCCAGATAGCGTTCCCTAGGGGCTAGAGGGGAAGGCAGGTTGGTGGTCCTGAGTCCAGATAGGGGTCACCAATGCTGTCCGTTAGGACATCGTCAGCCAGCTTCTTGGAGCCACTGAGAATCCATAGATAGCACAGTAGGGTAGAAGCTGAAGTTTCTTCAGTGGGCCTCTATCCTTTGCCTGGCACATGGCAGGAGAGGACCTGATCAACCCTCCTTGTAGGGAACACAGAGGTAGGATAGCCTGGTACTGGGTTGTAATCTGGCTGCAGAGAGCCAGTGGTCTGTTTCGGTGAGTGTAATCACTCAGTCCCTGGGGTTACTAGAATCCCATTAGTACTAATGTTAGGCAGTTAGAAAAGGCAGCTGGTAAGGAGCTCAATTAGGTGCTTCTTACATAATGGCATCATTGTTTATTTAACTAGCCTGAGGGAATAAATATATCATTTAGAACTCTTGCAGTAGCATAACCATTTCTGAGTCAGAGGCTTAGGGTAAGTTTAGAATGTTCAGTTAGTCTGAGTCTGGAGTTCAGCAATGACAGTCAGAGTGGCAGGAGGCCTGCCAGTTGGGGCCCTGTCCCTGAGAGCCCTGTGTTTCTCACCATAGTTTGGATTACGTCTCCAGCTCCAGTGAAGTGGTGGAAACCTTTTTCAGCATGATTCCTTGATTTTCACTCCGGGAGGCGTGAGAGGGACTGCTAGTTCAGTGGATCCAAGGGTAGTTCCCTGAAGGTCCTAGTGTGGTACAGCTGCCTTTGAGTAGGCTTTGTGAGAATTTCTGACAACCTACCATGGAAAAGTGGTGCTTTGTTTGTTGTTTCTATGCCTAAAGGAAAGAGCAACTAATCTGTGAGTGCAGAATGGGAGACAAGTTCTTAATTTGGGAGGTTATCTGTGGTGTGTGTGTCCAAGGTAAGGCTAAATCACACTGGCCAGGATCCCTGTTCACCTTAGCGTGTTAAATTTGAAGTGAAGTTGGAGTCTTCAGCAGTTCAGTGGGATTGAAGGCTTCTGGTGTAACCCTGAAGGAATGAATGACAGAGACAGTTGGGGCAAAGGGTGGGAGGAATGCCATCTGAGTCTACAATACAGGGCTAACTGGTTCGTTGAAGGGTGTCAGGTTTCCTGGGCAAAGGGCACCAGGTTTCCCTGGGCAAAGGCCATTGCCTCAGGAAGATGTTTGGAGGTGTGGTTAAATCCACAACAGTGCACTCATTGGGAAATAGAAGATGTTCAGAGTGTGTGCAACAGTCCACAAAAGTACAGTCTTGTGAAATGGAAATGTTTGGGGTGTGGTTCAATCCACATGCATACATCATTGGAAAGAGAAAGGAATTGTTTCTGTGGAAAATTGTACTTCCTACTGAAGCAAAGAATGTCTGGAAAAGGAATGTACTGTACTTGTTTGCCATGACCAACAATTGGGGTCCACTTTGTGCTTTAGCAACATCTGTGAATAAAGCCATACTGCACAATCCAGCTGCTGCATTGGACAATCTGATCATTGTGTTCCTGTGTGGAATTAATAGGAGCCCCTCAACAGTTAGGGCTAGCATATGCCTAGCATTCTCTTCCCTGACCTGGTTGTTTTACAAAGGTTCATTTTGGTAATTGTACCCCCCTTTCTTTAGACAATGAGCCTGGTATACACTTACAGCTAGGGTGGTACCTTTGTAAGTATTTCTGCCAAAAGTAAAGGGTATGCCATATGTGGGTACTAGTTCTTGTATTGGGATGCCAACTAGCCAAAAGTGGATGGGGGTTACATCTGTTTATCTGTATCAGTTGACACTTGTGCCTGACAATGGGAGAACAGCCTAAGAATGGGAACTCTTTTGCTCTATACACTATAAAAAAAAAACCATGCCCAACTTAAGCGTGTGCTGCCGCTCGAGCTTCAGAGTACAACAGACCTCTCGAGGTCTGCTGTGATCTGAACCTCTGGTGGCAGTATTAGGCTGGTTGGGCATACTACCCAACTAGTATGCCCTGTATAGTGTAATGGTAGAGGTTGTACTGTATAGAATTCCATCCCTTTCAGAATGCTGTTGTACCACAATTTAGTGATCATGGAAAGTGATTGTACCTTCTGTAGTACAACAGCATTCTGAAACCTCTAGAGACTGCACAAGTCAGTTTTGTTTTAAAAGTGAAAGAACTGGCACACAGACATTTCATGCAATGGATGATGGATTTTTGTCAAAACATTAATTAATTCAAACTTATTTTCAGTGTGGTTTTATAGAGCAAGTATCTAGTAAAAATCATCCAGCCAGCTTACCTGTTCTGAGTCCATCCTCCTTTCCTTCTCACCCGCCTCCTTTGCTACTACTTTCTCTGTCCGACCCTGCATTTGCTCAACCCTGCCAAGAGCAGCAGACTTGATGACCTTGACTCTAAGCTCCTCAACCTCCATGCACCTGCTATTGCTGCCCTTATCTCTGTGTTTCTAAACTCTTCTTTTCACCATTCTGATCTCGGGTGCCTGAAAGAGTGCCAGATTCTTCCCTTCACAAGGTGGTGACCTTTCAGCAAGTGGAAGCTATTGTCCCATGTCTCTTATCCCAGCACTTGTTAAGAATCAAGAAAAACTATTGCTTTGGAGACCCCATCCACGTAAGGACATAGACAGGATGGAAGCAGTCCAGAGGAGGGCAACTGAAATGGTGCAGGGTCTGGATCAGAAACCATATGAAGAGAGAGACTGAGAGAGCTTAATATGTATATCCTTGATGAAAGGAGGGACGGGGGGCATGATAGAAACTTTCAAGTACCTGAAAGGAATCAGCAAAGTCCAGGAGGGTAGCATCTTTCAGAAAAGAGATGTGTAAGAACAAGGCGCAATTTAAAGGTGGGGGGCAGCTCCAGGGGTAATGTAAGGAAATTTTTTCACGGAGAGAGTGGTGTATGCATGGAACCGCCTTCCTGGGGAGGTTGTTGGTCTAAAACAGTGGGGAATTCAAATATGCATGGGACAGACATAAGGCAGTTGTAGTGGGGGTGGCAGGAAGTAGGCTGTTGGTTAACTAGAATCTGCAGCTTATCCAGTAGGTAGGGAAATGGGCAGACTGGGTGGGCCAAGTGGTCCTTATCTGCCGTCAAAGTCTATGTTTCTATGTTTCTCTCCCAAGTACTTCTTCATTAACTCCTCCTCCTGCTTCCTTAGCTTCTTCCAGCCTGGTTTCTGGAAGACCCACACCACTTGGTTAACTACATTTGTCTAAATGGATTGGATCAGGGCCTGCTCACCTTTGATATTTTTGTTGATCTTGCCAAGGAATTTGACTATAGTAGCACTTTATCCTGCTGGAGAAGGTTGCTAGTAGGTCTGGCCTCTGTAGTCTTTTTTAGTCAGGTGGTTTTGCTCCTACCTGTCTGATCGGTGTAATCTCCCCCACGTATTGCCACAGATCTAAAGCCCCCCCCACTATGCCAACTAGTAAGCCTTGAGACATGATGCCCTCCCCCCATTTGTTTTGTACAGACAGCAGTTGTTTCCCTTTTTCTGCAGAGCCTTTTTAAGGTTTCAGGGTATTTTCTGTATCACGACATGCCAAAGACAGAACTTGTTCCCCTAGGCTCAGTCTCTTCCAAAAGTTTGCTGAGACTGCGTGTTTTCCTGATCTTTTTCCCTACCTCTGCCCAGTTGTTTTATCCTCCTCAGACTACTTTGTGTATCCCTCCCAACACAAGAAAAAAAACTTGGTGCCCGGTCCCTGAAAGTACTCTCCCCCACCAAGTGCTTGACTTTTTTCCTATAAGATCTACAAATGTAGTGTAACACAATGAAATCAATTAATTTGATCAAGCTTTTTACCATATGTTTGCAGAGCGCTCTAGAGCTCCTTCTTGCTGACTGCCAACTGACTAGTTCTTTACCCCTCGGTCAGCACAGCAAGGAAGGAAGGATCACAGCTGGCCAATTGGGAGGCATGGTGGGGTTACATGCTTCACTTCTGCATGTAAAGGACCCCATACCTGTCTGTGGTGCCAGATTCCGTATCCGTTTTGCAAGACAATAGGAGGACCAGCCATGACCGGTATGGTCGCAGCAAAGAGACACTCCGCCCCAGCCCAGAACAGAACAAGAGCCTTTGCTCCCTCTAGTGAGCGTGCATAGGGACGCTCCACACATTACTTTTCTGGGGACTCTGTGACTGTGCAGTCAGTTTTCTGCTCTATACTGCCACCATGACCAATGCGGTCAAAGGAATTATTGTTAACTACTGCTTGGTTTTCCATTTCCAGATGGAAATACAGAAAGGCAAGCTACATTTCCAGCAGCCTTTCTGCATTTCCATGGAAATATGGAAAGCCTATATTTGAGCCCTGAGGAAGGTTATGGTGGTGACCTCCAGCATATTTAAAACAAGTTGTGTTTATCGTTGTTGGATTTAGTATGTAATAGCACTATGTTATATAATACCGTGATGTATATACCTTACGCTTATGAAACCTGTAATGTTGAAAATACCACTGCACTAGGTGTTTTTGATAATGGTAAAAAGTACTAGGTGACGATTATAGAGATTAAGCTAATTGTATTATTTAAAATGCATGTATATTGTTGTAAACTTAAGTAAGAAATGCGTGGTGATTTGCATGTATCCCGTGATGCATTGCACTATGGAAGTACGATGATGTTGTATTTCTTTGAAACTTGATTTGTTGCCAATGTCCTCTGCAGTAACCTTCTTTCAGTGATTCTGCATTGAGGTTCTTTGTTTATAACTTTTTTTTTTTGAGCCTGTTATGCAAGCAAATGGGGCTTGCAAAGGTTGGTCGCTACATCTCAGCTAGTGAATTGGATCAGAGATCAGTGTCAGTAGGTGCTGGCTAAGTGCAGAGAAAGGACATTAATAGTCTGTTGCTGCAAATTGATGTACTGAAGAAGAAATATGGCATTGCAGAAGCTTATTTCTAGTATTTTGAATAAACATCACATAGAGATTGTGTGTTGAACCTGAAGTTCAGTGTCTGGTCCATCTGTTATCCATAACCCCTCCGCAACATACTACCAACATGGATTATTATTTTGCTTTTGTCTAAGGGGCCAACTACATCTTTTGTAGTTCTCTCAGAAGACACATTTATCAAGGATAGAGGCAGCAGGGTCACCTTGTCTTTTTTTTTAGTCACTGGGGCTACTTTATGACATTCAGCACATGAACTGCAGCAGGTAGCAACATCCTCATGAATACCAGGCCAGTATAATCTATACAACAGTCTGGTAATGGTATAGTCCCTCCCGAGTGACCAGTCATAGAACTATCAAAGCTGGGCTCAAACAAGTCTAAATCAAAGTCACAAAAGGAAAGGTGTCCCCAATATCCTGAGATTTTTTTGCCTGTGCTTGTTATCACAGCTGCTGAAATGGCAGGGTTTACTCTCTCTGTGATTAATTTGGCAAATCCTGAAACATCATTTCCAATAATCATAGGTACAGGTAACCATGGTACTACTTCCACTTTCTTTGGCATGACACTCTATTAATGTTCAGAGTCACTTGGGTGGTGGGATAGTATTATGTCCCCGTGGATGCAGATGACCCCAGTACCTGGTTCTTTCGCATAGTCTTTTCCCAGAACATCAACATGCACCAGGGTCTGTCTGGTTTCCTAATCTATAGGCCCTTCACAGTCTTAGCTCCCACCTTGACGTCTGTTAAATACTTCCTCAATTTGCTAAAGCCAAATTTGCTCCAGTATTACCTTCCTTGTGTTTATGGCACTTTCTTGCAAATGGCCTGACTTATGGCAGTTGTAGCAAATAAAATCTTTGGGTGCAGATTTGTTACCCCCATCTGAGTCCTTATCTGATCTGGAGTTAAATCTGGGGAAAAACAGAGGGTCTTACTGTTCCTTGGCTGTTACTTACCTGCTGTGGTGTCTTGTGTGGCCTTCTGATAGTCTTCAGCCCAGAAACAACCTTTTCCCCACTTTCTGGTGGTGTTCTTTACCCAAAGCTGCATGTGTATGGGCAGGATATGGATCAGTTGCTGCACTGCAGATCTGTCGACCTGTGGGACTGTTTTGCCCTCTGGTTAGAGCCATTTAATGAGAAGTTCTCTGAGTCGGATGAAGGCTTCTTGAGGATTGACTGAGTGGTACTTCAGGGACCGGAGTCTCTGCCTGTAGGTCTCTCTTGACATGTCATATCTTTTAAGGATTTCTGTTTTCACATGGTCATAGTTTTTGGCCTTGCAGTTTCCACATTGCTGTAAGCAGGTTGGGCTTTTCTGTCTGATAAAGTAACAGCCTGACTGCCCGTTGCTGTTTTGGCCATTGGCAGGCTCCAGCAACCCTTTCAGAAGTTATCGGGTATGCTTCAGGATCATCCGAGGGACACAGCTTTGTAAGTTTAATGTCCTTTAAGTTGTCTATGTTTTGTTGATCTGCTGTACCTGTACTAGATCCTTCAGCTTTGCTAGCTTGCAAGGCACCCAGCCATTGCTGCTCCTGTCCACTCATCTCTTCTCTGTGCCTGTAGACATTGAATCTCTTTTTCTCTGTTTCTCAGTCTCTCTTTGTTGTATAGCCCACCATTTGAAGAAGCAGACATGCTTTCAGGTTCGTCCCTGCCTGTTCTTCTTCTTCTTCTTTCATCCCTGGTGCCAGCTGTACAGTCTCAGTTTGGACTTTTGTTTCTGCTTCTAGTTTGGCTGCCATTCTTCTGATAGTCACTCATGGGCTTGCTGCTGCAGTATCCATACCTTTCTTCTGTGCTTCCCTGGTACCAGGTCTAGTACCCACACACAACTCCTGGCGTGAAGTATGCACAGTGTAAATCCCACTTTGTCTGACACCAGCTGTCATAGAGGCATAGGTCAGAAAACATTGGCTGACAAGGAGAAGCAAAACAATTACATACTAACATACTAAAATACCAGCAGAATAGGCCTAACGGTCTTTCGTGTCTGCTTGTTTGGTCAGCCCCACCCTGGGTGCTAACTTTCCTGCCCTCTCGCCTTCTCTGGCTTCTCCTTCCCAGTTCGGATATTCTTGCTGCATTGGATTTTGCTTCCAGAACCCTTCCCTGTACCTGTCCCACCCCTCTTGAACCCCTCCACCGTCTCTGCCTCCACTAGCCCCGTAGGCAGTGCATTCCATGGCTCCACCACCCTCTCAGTGAAGTAGTACCTCCTCCTTTCTCCCTGAATCTTCCCCTCCAGCTTCCACTCATGCCCTCTAGTGGCCCCTCCTCCTTTCTTGAAGCACCCTGACTGTTCCTCACTTATTTACCTCTTCATGTACCTGAAGACCTCTATCATGTCCCCGGTCCCTTCTCTCTTCCAATGTGTACATATTTAGCTCTTGAGCCTCTCCTCATAGGTCCCTCCCCCAAGCCCCAAATCATTTGGTTGCCCTCCTCTGGACCCTCTCCAGGGTTTAATGTCCCTCTTTTAAGTGTGGCCTCCAAAACTGCATAGTACTCAGTGCGGCCTCACCAAGCAGTTATACAGAGGAGTATCACTTCCCTCCTTCTGGAGGTGATCCCCCTAGCGATGCAACCCAGCATCCTGTTGGCCTTGGCTGCTGCCCTCCTACAAGTCTCAGAGTTGTTCATCTTGATATCCACCACCACCCCAGGTCCCTCTCAGCCATCGAGACTTGTAGCATTCCCCCCTCCCAGGGTGTACACTTGGCCGGGTTTCTGGCCCCCAGGTGGAGTACCTTGCATTTCCTTGCATAGAACCTCAGCTTCCACTTTCTAGACCATCTTTCCAGAGCCTCCAGGTCCCCTGTAGGGCCACCCTCACCATCCACCACCCGCCCCAGTTTTGAGTCATCTGCAAAGAGACTCATCTCCTCCTGATCCCTGTCCTTATGTCAGAGGCGTAGGCGTTGAACAGGAGGGGCCCAGGACTGATCCTGTGGGACCCCACTAATGACCTCCTTGGGGATGAGACTATCCGCCAACTCGACCCTCTGGGTCCGGTCCTGGAGCCAATTAACTATCCATCTGATCATCTGGTTTCCCCACCCCATTTCTCCCAGCTTATCCAACAGGCCCACGTGAGGAACAGAGTCAAATGCATTGCTGAAGTCTAGAAAGAGGGCGTCCGCTGGTCTACCCAGGTCCAAGGCACTCGTCACCCAGTCATAGAACTCCACAAGGTTTGTCTGACATGATTTACCTGGGATGAATCCAGGCTGTCTGTCATCCAGGCACCCTGACTTTTCAGGTCCCCCAGCCTCTCTTTGCCCACCACGATGTCAGGCTGACAGGCCTGTAGTTCCCTACCACCTCCTTGATCCCCCCTTGTGGATGGGCACTATGTCGCCACCTTCCAGTCCTGGGGCACCACCCTGTCCTCGGAGAGATGGTGAAAAGCTCCATGAGGTTCATCATGACATCCCAAGTTCCTTCAGCACTCTGGGATGTAATTTATCTGGCCCGGTGCTTTCTCCGTCTTAAGGGAGCTGAGGGCATCCCTCACACTCTCTGCTGTGATTTCCACTTCCGGTACCTCTTCTCCCTTAGCCCTCCCCTCCTGCCAGTGATGCCTCCCCTCTCCCCAGACCCACCGATCAGTAGGGTCCCCCCCTCTCAGTATCTCTGTGTCTTTCCATGTATGATGCAGCACCCCATTTTCCTTGGTGAAAACTGAGGTGAAGTACTCATTTAGTACCTCAGCCTGCTCCCCGGGTCTTGTGCCCATCTCTCCCCTGATTTAATCCTGCTAATCTGCCCCTTCACCCTTCGTTTTTCCCCAATGTATCTAAAGAATTCACAAGTAACATCTTATTATTACCAAAACAGTGAAAGAGAAAAATACAGTAAATTGTACAGGATAGCACTTCCTAAAGGCAGTACAAAGTCCTACATCTGAGAGAGAGAGTCTCACTTTCCCTCTCCTCTCTCTCTCTGTTTAAATCTCAGTCTCTCTAGCTCTCTAAACAAAACATTGCTGTCTTTTATGTCTTTTCTTGGCAGGTCCTGGGTCCTCTCCTGTTTTACCGTCTATGTCTCTAACATAAGAAAGGGTATTAGGAGTGAAATGAGTCTCTTTGCAGATGACTTCGAAGCTGGGAGCGTGGTGGATGGGGAGGAGGGAGAGTGGCCTGCAGGAGGACCTGGATGCTCTGGAGAGGTGGACAGGTAAGTGGGGACTGAAGTTCAGTGTGGGGAAATGCAGGGTTCTGCACCTGGGATAGAAACCCAGGCCAAGTGTACACCCTGGGGAGACGCACTACAAGTCTCGAGGCGAGAGGGATCTGAGGGAGGGTGAGGGTGGTGGATGTTAAAATGAACAACTCTGAGACTTGTAGGAGGGCAGTAGCCAAGGCCAGTAGGATGCTGGGATGCATCACTGGGAGGATAACCTCCGGAAGGAGGAAGTGATCCTCCCTCTGTATAACTGCATTGCTAGGCCACACCTCAAGTACTGGGTGCAGTTCTGGAGGCCACACCTAAAAGGGACATTGCACTCCTGGAGAGGGTCCAGAGGCAGCACAAGCTGATCTGGAGCACAGGGAAGAGGACCTACAGGGAGAGGATTGAGGAGCTCAGCATGTACACCCTGGAGGAGAGGAAGGACAAGGGGACATATTAGAGATCTTTAAGTACATAAAGGGGATTAATAAGGGAGACTCAGTGGGGTGTTCCAAATAAAAAGGGGGGCAACCAGAGGACACATGTGAAAGCTTGTCGGGGAGGTGTTACTTCACCGAGAGGGTGGTGGAACCATGGAATATGCTGCCCAAGGGACTAGTGGAGGCTGATACTGTGGAGGGGTTCAAGAGGGCTGGGACAGGTATAGAGGAGAGTGAAGCTGAGGAAGTCCAATACGGAAATACCCTGGAAAGGGATGGGAAACCAAGGAGGTGGGGACAGCAGAATGGCGGGTGCCCAGTAGGGTACTGACTATTGAGCAGACATGAAAGACCATAAGGCCTGTTCTACTACTATGTTAGTATGGTAGTTTAACTCTGCATTCTGATGTTGTAAGTTGCATCTCCTGTTTCTCACAAAATGTACAAAACTTTCAGTTTCCTTCCTAAAGCCATTGTGAAGAGCATATCTAGTCTTAACAGGTGCAACAAAATAATAAAATTTGTCCCAGAGCTGGTTTCTTGTTGATAATTCTGTAAACAAGCTTCTGGTAGTCAAAATACATCTCAAGGTCAACCCCTAACTTTCTGCAGTCATTTCAACAATGTAATTGTATACATTTGCAGAAAAGAGACCCCAGTTTCACGTAAGATTTACAAGTGTAACAACCCGGTAGCACTGAGGGTTGAGGGCAGTGGATGCCACAGCTTGTGCCACGATAGTGACCAGGGTTTGGGAATGAGCCCAGGTTGGGGGGAGACTGGGAGATGGATTGAGCAGCTGAAAGGCAGCTCTCTCTCTCCCAGGTGGGGGACCCAGCCACGCCCACTGCAAGGCTGCCCCGGGTGGGGGCCCAGAGGTAGTGCAGTCAGGAGGCGACTAGAGTAGGGAGGATGCGGAGGTCGCTGCGTCTGCATGCCTCCACACATGCACTGAGCAACCACAGCAAGGGGCAGGGAGAAATATTAGTAAAATGGAGCCAGCAGGCTCTGTGATAGCCCACAGCCCCCAGAGTCTAGATATTGGTCTGGGGGGTTGATTCCTTCACCTTTGTCCTCTGACGGGATGGGGAGCAACCTACAGGGATTGCCGGGATGGTCAGAAGCAGAAATCGTAAGGTCCTGAGACTGAGTTCCTCAGAAGCAGGGAGCAGAGCCGCCTCAGCTCACTCCACCACATACCCCCGTCGCCAAAGTAGTGGTGGGAGGTGTGACGGGGTCAAACAGCTAGATGGGGGGAAAAAGATCCATATGTATATTTTTAACCACAGATAAGCAAAGGGTGAAAGAAAGACTAGAAACAGAAAGTGAAGAAAGGGAGAAAGCGGAAATTGTGGGACCATCAGGTAGCCAGTTCCTAGGTACCACAGAAAAATTTGATTGCACAATCAGACAGGCAAGAGACAGAGAGCAGCAGAACATGAGGACAAAGTAGTTCCTTGCTCTTAACATTCTTTCTGCAGAACAAATGGGACAGGGTCTTACCAACCCTATTACACTTAATACTGCATCTGAAGCCTGTCTGCTGACAGCAGCACTGCTGCAAAAATGTCTCTTCCAGCCAGCATTAGTGGAATTCTGGCTTAAGGGGGCACTGTCAGCCTTTTCCTCCGTTATCGTTTATTTTATACTAGTGGCTCTCTAGGCACGTATCTGTACAAATGCTTCAGTAGAATACCCCTGCATGAAAGAAAACACAATCCAATGTACCTGTTTTTTTATAAATTAGCAGCCTTTCCATTTCATCCGTCCCAAATTAAAATCACCTGTCAACTGTAAGCAGATTGGTGGTGAGAAGGGCGCCGAGCAGCGTCTACCGAGGCGTTATTCAGACACTCACATCTTATCATCCCCATCCCAACAGCCACATAATCCAGTGCAATATGTATTCGTTCAAGTGGTTCCTGGTATTTGTGACAAAACCGAGCACTCGTTCAGTTGCCAAAACAGTATTAGAATCTGGTGCCAAAATCCGGCGCATGCAGTAATGGCGGTACATTCTAGCGCATATGCGGGATCTGTCCTCGTGCTATTGCGCATGTGTGAGATTTGGCACCAGGTCTTCTAATACTATTGCTACTGAGCAGTCTCCATTTGTCTAAACTACCAGAAAACCGTTAAACAACATATTGCACTGGATTATGTGGCAGATGAGAGATGATAAAATGTGAGTGTCTGAATAGCGCTCTCAGTAGACAGCATTCTCAGCGCCTTCTCATCACCAATCTGCTCCAGTTGGCAGGGATTTTAATACGGGACGGATGAAATGGAAAGGCTGCTAATTTATAAAAAACAGGTACACGGATTGTGCTTTTTATACTGGGGTATTCTACTAAAGCATTTACACAGATATGTGCCTAGAGAGCCACTAGTATAAAATAAACGATAACGGAGGAAAAAGCTAACAGTGCCCTTTAAGAGTCTTTTCACATGTGTAGAAACTATGCAACAGCCTTGTTCAAAATATGCAGGTTATGTTGAAGTATGAGGGCAAGACCAGAACTCATGAGTGGCAGAGCCAGGACTGTGTTATAAATGTCCTGCTCTCACAAGTAATGATGAACTGCATACTGTATTTGGAGCCTGGCCATTGCACACTCAGTTTATAACAGATCAGTTTAATAGCTGTAGCTTTCTGATCCTGTGCTGTGTGACAGTATAACTGTTCTTTTGGTTTCAACTGCTGGCTTAATTGCTGTATGGGGCTATTGTGATGTCATCAGCATTGAAAACAGCTCTTTGGTACAGTATTCCATTTTAATGTACCTAACCATCAAGATATCGATTATGACCTACCTAACAGCAAGAATATTATGATATCCTGAGGTTAGATACTTCATGAAAGAAATAACTTATCTTGCCATATATATATATATATTTCTACTGGTGTTTGTATAAGTAAGGGATATGCAGGGGTTCAGCGTGTGATAATGCATTTATCTTGTACAGTTTCCAGTGACCTCAAGTAACCTCATGAGTGCGAAAAGCTGAAGTGACAATTCTGAGAGGTCACTGGAAACTGTACAAGATAATCCATCATCACACTGAACCACTTCATATTCCATTTATGCAACAGTTTTAGATGGTGTGTGTGAACGTTTTGATTTTGGTAGGTGTAAATAATTTTTCAAAAGAAAAGAAATTGAACTTTATGCTGTTTTTGCTAATTATATAAAAAAAAAATGGTATCTATAAATGAAACACCACTCATTTTGTAGATAATTTTGTGCTGAACAATTTTCATGCTCACAGTACCATGGTATCTTTTTCATTTTAAAGTTATTCCCATTTGAAAATGGTTAGTACTGCTTCTGAGGTCAAACATTGTAAATGAATTCTGAAGAGATTTGTGACATAGTAACTGTGTGGATAAATGGATACTATGGTGATAGATATATGTATCACCATAGTATTGTGAGATAAATGGTTTTATTCTACAGTTTTATCATGACCCCTATTGCATAAATATAGGATATGACATGGGTGAGAGTGAGACAGAAATATCTCCGAGGCTGTTATTGAACTCTTGATATCCACAGTGGCGACATGTGGGATATCAAGAGTTCAGTGACAGTTTGTGGAGATATTTTGCTGTTTTACTCTCACCCATATCATATTCGATTTGTACAACAGGTGTCTGTTCCTGTTTCCTGTCAGTACATTTTAAACAGGGAAATTGGAATGGGAGACTGTCAGCTTTTGGGGATTTTCTATTGAATGGCAGTTGATGGTGCCTGTTGCCCAACATAATGTTTTCTGTGCCCTGCATTTTCAAATAAGTAAAATTTTGTTGTGAGGTTGCTAAAAATACTTTTCTGGTGATCGGTCTTTCCACACTGTCGACAGCTGACAGGCATTGCGCATTCATAAGGTCAACATGGTGCAGAGGCAAGGGAAACTCGTTCATGCATGCACGAGTTAATTTCTAAGCAAAACATGCTCGATCTATGCCCTTAAAGTGGCTTGTCACTAGATATAATAAAGTTACTAAAGAGCCAAAATGAGCATTATAGCATGGTGAAAATGGGCTTTGAAAGCTAAAGCTGCGACGCATGCTTGTTCCAAGCTTTGGATTTTCAGAGCTTCTTTTCACCATTTATAATGGTCATTTTGGCTGTTCAGTAAAGTTTATTACATTCAGGTGACTGGCAGCAGATAGGCATACATTTATTGAGCATTGCTTAAAATAACGAACTCATCCATGCACAATTTTACCAGCACTTCTCCTTATGAATGTGCTCAGCAATGCAGTTCCACTATAGGTAGGAGGCATAAGATTGAGAAAAGGTATTAGCAGCATTTTACAATAACATTTTACTTATTTGAAAATCTTGGGCACAGTGAATATTCTTGTAGTAAAATATTGGCAGCAGACATTTAGCATGAAGCGATTGTACTGAGGCGCTTACAAGGGCTCATGTAAACTGAGACTGCTGTTTCTGCTGTAACATACCAGAGTGGCTAAGACAGTAGTGATGATGTACCCAGCATGCAAATGGTACTATCGTTTCACTAGTGGCCCCTAGAGATAGTAGTTTATCTTGGCAAACCAAACCCACAACTGTTGTATCAATAATTTTACATGGTTTATATATGAAACTAATGCTTTTCAAAACTATTTTTTTATTTTGTTCAGTTTTAGAAAGGAATTGAAATGGCTTTTGTTTAATAAGTACATACCTTCCCTGATACAAGATGGACCACAGTAAGTATTTCTTCATGATTTTTGTTCAAAACAAGCATCATCACTAACAGCTACTGTATACTTTTAAGGTGACTGTCAGAATGTTGTTTGTTGTCTTTCATTTTATTTTTTTAACCAAGGTTTTTCCTGTTGCTGGTTCTGTCTGATTGCACCCTCTCTACCCCATCACGACCTTCTCATAGACTTTCTGGTTATCCATCACTTACCCAGGACGCATAGTGGTGATTGGCCTGCCACGTTGATTGTGCAAGAGCTCATGGGGTACTGGCGTAGCGCCAGAATGGCTTTTTCTTCCATCTCCATTTTTTTCCCTCCTCAGGGATGTAGACACAGAAACATAGAAACATAGAAAACATAGACTTTGGCGGCAGATAAGGACCACTTGGCCCATCCAGTCTGCCCATTTCCCTACCTACAGGATAGGCTGCAGATCCTAGTTAACCAACAGCCTATTTCTTCCTACCCCACATGAATTGCCTTATGTCTGTCCCATGCATTTTTGAATTCTCCCACAGTTTTAGACCCCACAACCTCCTCAGGAATGCTGTTCCATGCATCCACTACCCTCTCTGTGGAAAAATACTCACCACATTGCCCGTGCCGCCCCCCATCTTTAAATTGTGTCCCTTGTTCTTGCTGCGTCTCTTTTCTAAAAGATGCTACCCTCTTGGACTTTGTTGATTCCACTGAGGGTACTTAAAGTTTCTATCATGTCCCCCCTCTCTCTTCTTTCCTCAAGGGTATACATATTAAGCTCCTTTAGTCTCTCCTCGTCAGGCTTCTCTTGCAGACCCTGCACCATTTAGTTGCCCTCCTCTAGACTGCCTCTATCCTGTCTATGTCCTTGCGGAGATGGGGTCTCCAGAACTGGACGGTACTCCAGATGGGGTCTCACCAACTGTCTGTACAGAGGGATAACAACTTCCTGTTTTCTGCTGGTGATGCCTCTCCATGCATCCCAGTATACCCCAGCCCTCCTACTGCCTTCTCACATTGCTTGCTAACCTTAAGGTCATCTGATATAATTACCCCAGGTCCCTTTCCTTTTTGTTGTTACTACCTCCCCCATTGTGTATTCTTCCCTGAGTTCTTGTTTCCCAGGTGCATTATTTTGCACTTCTTTGCATTGAATCCTAGCTGCCATACTTCTGACCATTCCTCCAACCTTGCCAAGTCCCTTCTCATCCTTTCCACGCCTCTTGTGTATCAACTCTGTTGCAGATCTTTGTGTCATCTGCAAAGAGGCATACTTTCCTTCCAGTCCCTCTACAATGTCACTTATAAAGGCGTTAAAAGGACTGGACCCAGTACTGAACCCTGCGGTACCCACTAGTAACCCCTCTTTCTTCAGAATGGACTCCATTTACAATTACCTTCTGTGTCCTGTTGTCCAGCCAATGTTTTACCCAGGCTACCACCCTGGGACCCACTCCCAGGCTGGTTAATTTGACTATTAATCTTTTGTGTGGGACTGTGGTCAAATGCCTTGCTAAAGTCTAGGTAGGCCATGTCCACAGCCCCTCCCTGGTCTACTACTTTGGTCACCCAGTCAAAATCTATTAGATTCATCTGACATGACCTTCGCTGCCAGACCCATGCTGCTTGGGTCCTGTGCCCCACTGGCCACCTAGGTACTCAACAATTCTTTCCTTCAGAAGTGACTCATCCTTTCCCTACCACAGAGGTCAAACTGACAGGTCTGTAGTTTCCTGCCTCTGTCTTGGTCCCACTTTGTGAAGGGGAATCCATCCGCCTTCCTGCAGTCCTCGGGTAGCACACCATCCTCCCATGATTTATTCAAAAGAGTAGCCAGTGGTTTCACTAGTTCCCCTTAATTCTTTTAGAATTCTGGAGGTGAAGTCCATCAGGCCCCATTGCTTTGTCCACCTTCAGTTTTAGGAGTTATTGCAGAACCCTTTCTTCTGTGAAAGTACTGGGATCGACCCCTATCAAGAGTGCTTCTGTTAATTGGATTAGGCACTTCCCCTCCTCTTTTGTGAATACTGAGCAGAAATATTCGTTCAGTATCCCTGCTTTTCACTGTCCCCTCTGCCCACCCACTGTTCATTCTATTCAGCCTCACTATTCCTCCCTTTGTCTTTCTCGCTCGCTGATGTACCTATAAAGGTTTTATCCCCTTCTTAACTGAGTTGGCTATCTTTCCTCAGTTTGGGCCTTTGCTATTCTGACTTCCCTCCCTGCTTCCTTCTTCCTTAACTGGTACAGCTTTCTGTCCTGCTCCTTCTGTGTTTTCCTTATACTTCCAGAATGCTATTTTTTTCCCTGACTTTCCCAGCCACCTCTTTACAGAACCGTAGTGGCTTTTTCCTTTCGTTTGATTTGTTTATTTGCTTCACACAAAGGCTTGTTGCTTCTGTGATGGCAGTTTTGATGATTCCCATTGTTGCTCCACCCTTCTTCTAGCCTGTTTGCTAGTGCTTTTCTGAGGCACTCTCCCATCTTGCAAAGTCAGCCCTCCTGAAGTCCAGTACCCTCACTTTTGTATGGCTTGACTCTGTAGCTGAGTTTAAGTGAACCACACTGTTTGATGGTCACGTGTTCCCAGATGGCAACCCACTTCTAGATCTGAGATCCTCTCCACCCCATTTGAGACTACGAGGTCTAAGCTCCCTCACAAGTGGGTTCCAAACTAGCTGTCTGAGGCCTGCCACCTGTAGGGCATCGAGAATGGCCCTGCTCTTGGATGTGGCTGCAGCAAATGTGCTCCAGTTAACATCTGGCATATTCAGGTCTCCATCAACAGTATCTCCCTTTCTCTGCCATCCTAAGAATGCCATCTATCTCATATCCTTGTCCATTCCCTCCCCGACATGGGGGTCTGTACACAACCCCTGTGCGTTGTGGTGCCTTTCCAGTCTCCAAGGTGACCACAGTGCCTCCTCTCCTCCTGTTTACTCTTTTGTTCAGTTGCTTTTATTCCTTCCTTTGCATAGAAGCTACTCCTCCCCTCTTCTCCCCTGCTTGTCTCTCCTGTAGGTTATGTATCCTGGTATGTTAACATCCCAGTCATGGTTCTCTGTGTACCATATTTCTAGGACTGCTATGATATCCAGGCATCCCTCTTCCATCAAGGCCACCAGCTCAGGAGCTTGTTGCTCAGACTACGGCATTGGTACTCATTACCGTCCATTTCCTGATGGCCTTACTCCTTTTGCCCCATTCCTGTCTTTCTTGTCTTTGTCACTTTCCCCATTTACCTCTGCTCTTCTCCTATCAACACCTCTATGTTGGTGTTTACTGCACTCACTACCATGATTTTCATGGGGGCTAGGATTACCTGCTCCTTTCCAGTGCCTCCCCTTGGCTAGTTTAAATGCTTGCCAAAAGCATTTAAACCTATCACCTAGGATCCTGGTTCCCTCCTGGACAGATGCAGCCCATCATGCCAGTATAGGCTTGCATCACCCAGGTGGACCCCCAGTCCCCAATGAAGCCAAATCCCCAGGCTCCTTGGTGCATGTACATATGTGTGCAGTGATACATGCTTGCCATGTATCCAGTGGCTACCTCTCCCATTCTTGTATGTCTCAGCTGTGCATGCCTGCCTTGTCTCCACCAGGTGGCAGCCATGCTGTGGAAGCAACATCCACCCTCTCTCAGGAAGGAGAGCAGTCTTGGCAGCACTGAGTCCTTCCTTCCCCAGCCAGCACCTGATGGCCAATGCTCGTTCCTGAACGTAGGTTGCCGGTGTGCAAGCAGTAGTGCTACCAGTGTTATGATGGGCTGACTTCTTGCTGTGTCTTTAAGGCATTTTAAGCTTCTAAAAGGTATTTTTAGTTTATTGAAAAGTTCAGTTTTGAAACGTGTGTAGATTTCATGCCTTGTATCCTGTCCTCCTGCCTGTGGTTGTCTTGTTTTACATCCAGGACATAGAAGTCTCTGTGTAAAGTGTGTTAGAAAGCAGCTATGACTAAAGAAGTTCTTGTTCTTTGAATTTAATTCTGCTGTAACAGCCATACTGTGTTTTCTGTTGCTCCACATTGTCAGTGGGTAATCTTTAAGTGGTTATATATACCCCAACCTGGGATCACTATCACGTTTACAAGCTTTAAGAAGCTGTGACTGCAGCTGAAAATGTTAATGTCATCTGTGTTCCAAATGTTCCAAGTTCCACAGTCTTTCTGTGCCAGTAATAAGGATCATAACTCCAAGACAGGGCTGTTTACAGCAAGAGTTTATCATTATGTTGCTTGCGCATGTGCAAGAAACATAGTGCCATCATCCGAGTTTCGAGGTGTGGCACCCGTCTTCAATTCAGTCACTGAGTTTGCAGGCGCGGCCCAGTTTCTCAGTGACTGCTGCAGCTGTCTCTGACAGCAGTCAATGCAGTGGCATACAGTTGAAAGGGAGGCTCCGCTTTAGTGAGCAGAGCTCTCCCCCCACACACATGCACGCATATTGCGTGCTGATCGCTCCCTCCCCACACACACACACTCTATGGCCAATGGGGGTGCCCAATCCCCTCGGCTCACGCCCCAACAAAAGCTGCCCAGGTGCCACGCTGGGAGCCCACCCAGCGTGGCAAAAATATTATCGCCAGCGGTGCCCAATCACCCGTTGGCTCCACTTCTGCACCCCCAAATCTTTCCAGGTGCCACGCTGGGAGCCCACCCCACCGTGGCAAATCTTGTTATGGTCGGGGTGCCCAATCCTCGTCGGCTCCAGCCCCCAAACAGCCTTTCCAGCTGCCACGCTGGGAGCCCACCCCAGCGTGGCAAGCGTCCCGTCGTCTTAATTTAAAAAAAAAAACAAAAACCCTGTAAATAAAAAAAAAGTCCCTGCGAGTCTCACTGCCCCCACCCGCACCACCACTGTACCTGCCTCCCACACCCCCTCACCCCATACTTACCTCTGGAGCTCGTGGCCGGTATTCGGTGGACTGGGAACACGTCTGCACTCTTCAAAGCCAACACGCAAACTGAGGAAATGCGGTAAGCTGTATAATGGAATAAATAAGGTTTTCAACTTTGTTTGCATATCTCAGGCATTTTAGAATTTTGGGCCCAAATATTCAACGTGGATTTTGGGACCCCTCCTCATGAATTCTTGCACTGTCATGTAGATTAATCGGGCCCGAAGAGTGATTTAAATGCGTTGCTGTGCGAAATCAGCTTCGGGCCAAATGCTGAAATGACACTGCCAGTGTTCATAAGGTGGCTCAAATAGCCTATGTTGAAAATTTGGTGAAAAATTCCTAAAAATAGCAGTTTATGAAGCGCGTTACGCAGTTCCTATACTACGCTAGCGAAGTTAGCGAATTTTCAATATTTGCACTCCAATAACTTCAAATACCTAAACAGCACATACAAGCAAGCAACACTCGGCATTGACAAATGCTTGTTTTTATTATTTCTTAGTCAATTTTATTTTAACTTCGTAAGCAGTTAACTATATATGACAACAGGCAGCTTTCCTATTTTTTAAAAGCAAAAAAACAGCTTTCCTTTTGGTTAAAAACAAAGAATGGTGCCTTTGTGTTTAAATTGTAAAGAGAGCCAGTGGTGCAATACAGCTTCAACTCTTGGCGGTCTGGATGCCCTTTCCACTGCCTGGTGTTTTGTAGCTTGTTTAAAGTGAGCACCGTCTCCCAGAGTCCTCCCAGTTGGTTGTGTTGTTATCCTCTACCCTCGTTTCTGTTTTTGCTGTGTGTAGTGCTCTGAGTTTTTCAGTGGAGCAGGAAGTTGTTTTCCTTATTGTGCCGTTTTATAATTTTAACAATAGGTTCTTTGTTTTTGAAGTGTGGCTGGCTGAGTGAGTGCAGAGTATGACTTTGTGCCTTTTCTTTCTGCCCCTGAGGAGATTCATTGCCAGAGTCGTCACATAGGAAGCATTAATCCAGTTGTCTATCAAGTAATAAAATTTTTCTATTTTCATACATCATGAGTGTGTGCCCAGTTCCTTTTTAAATGTTTGACCTTTTCCTAATTGCCAGCCACACTGCTGGGCACTTATGCCATTATGGCTTCTCAGTGATCGTACACCCTTACTGTTGAGGTTATGCACATATGCGGTCTAAAAGGCCCGACCGTCACATCTTGGGCCTGCAAAGGAGAGTTTGGAGCATGATCACTCCCTCTGAACAGCATTTTCAGGCCGACTGGAGTTAGCGTCATGATCGTTTCCTCAACCTCAGGCTCTGTTCATTGAAGGTCAGGATTTTTTTGCAGGACATGATCTCTCCTGCCTCCCCAGAGGCTCTGTCCCAGAAAAACAGGTACATCAGCTACTTTTAGTTAGTTGCTCTGAGTGGGGCTGTTTTGTGTTTTGCTGGTTTTAAGAAACGTTTGCTCTTAGGGAGGGCACTTGTTTTATCAGGTTATTAAAGTGTACTGTTTGTGTCTGAGCCACAGGAGAATCTCTTCGCTATCCACTGAGGACTGAGAACTGATACAGTCAGGCATTAGTGTGATAGGGGTTGTCTTGAGTGGCACCATGGCTCAAAAGGTCACTTCATACAAGAGGTATTGGAGCCAATCTCGCAGGGACATAGACAGGATGGAGGCTGTCCAGGAGGGCAACTCAGTCGGCCTGAAGAAGGGGTTACTAGTGGGGTACATGAGGTTCAGTATTAGGACCGGTCCTCTTCAATGTCTTTATAAGCGACATTGCAGAGGGACTGGAAGGAAAAGTATGTCTCTTTGCAGATGACACAATGATCTGCAACAGAGTTGATGCACAAGGTGGGGTGGAAAGGATGAGAAGGGACTTGGCAAGATTGGAGGAATGGTCAAATGTATGGCAGCTTAGATTCAATGCTAAAAGTGCAAGGTAATGCACCTGGAAACAAAAACCAGGGAAGAGTACACAATGGGGTGAGATACTAACAACAACAAAAAGGAAAGGGACCTGGGGTAGTCATATCAGATGACCTAAGGTGGGCAAGCAATGTGAGAGGGCAGCAAGGAGGGCTGGGGGATACTGGGATGCATAGGGAGGCATCACCAGTAGAAACAGGAAGTTATTATCCTCTGTACAGACAGTTGGTGAGACCCCATCTGGAGTACTGCGTGCAGTTCTGGAGACCCAATCTCCATAAGGACATAGACAGGATGGAGCTGTCAGGAGGCCAACTAAAATGGAGCAGGGTCTGCGGAGAGACATATGAAGAGAGACTTAAGGAGCTGAATATGTATAGCCTCGAGGAGGAGGGGACATGATAGAAATTTTCAAGTATCTCAAGGAATCAACAAAGTCCAAGAGGGTAGCATCTTTCAAAAAAGAGTGTGCAAGAACAAGGGCACAATTTGAAGATAGAAGGGAAGCGGCTCAGAGGTAATTAAGAAAGTATTTTTTCACAGAGAGGGTTGTGGATGCATGGAGCGGACTTCGGTGGAGGTTGTGGAGTCAAAAACAGTGGTGGAATTCAAGCATGCATGGGACAGTCATAAGAGCAATTCTAGGGGTGGGGGTAGGAAGAAGTAGGCTGCTGGTTAACTAGGATCTGCAGCTTATCCATTAGGTAGGAAATGGGCAGACTGGGTGGGCCAAGCGGTCCTTATCTGCGTCAGAATCTATGTTTCTATGTGAGGTGCAAATCATGTGAGAGGACAATGAAGTAGTCACCATTTGACTTCTTTTGTCCTTTTGTACTACACAGATGAATGCTGTTTGTCAGATGATAACCCTAATTGGTTGATAAATAAATCCAAGAAACACAAAGATAGAAGGGAGATGGACGGAGGGTGAGAGTTTTTCATCCATGAAGGAAGACTAATAGTCATACTGTCCTCAGGCAGCACCCATCACATTCCTTTTGATCCTCAGTCTGTCTTTTGTCTGTTTCCAAGATGTGCAGGGCACTAGATCTCACTGAGGTCCAAGCAGAGGCTCCCCTGCAAGTAAAACTGGGTTATTTTTACTTAGGCAATACACCAAAATGTTTCCAAGTTTCCAGCATTGTGACCAGCTGCTCAGCCAGGAATTGTCAGATGCAGACAAAAGAGGTAATTTGACAGATATAGACTGAGGTGCTGTTCTTTCCAGGAGGGTATGCTGAAACAGTGGGAATGCCTTAACAAGCATGGATGCAGCAGTTGCCAACATGGTGAAGCATATCATGATTCTGCTCAAGGGATCTTCAGGACTCTGTGATGTGTACGATAAAGAGTAGACGTCCCCTTGTGACAGAGGTTTCATAGCAGCAGGATGGGCATAACAGCGAATTATGCTGCCATTCTGGTATCCAGAGCAGTTCATGAATGGATGTCATCCCACTCTAAGGGTGTTCCAGAGTATTCACCAGTGGCTAAACTAACCCATATAGTACGTAGCATTGGAACTTGCACCCACATGCTCCAGCGTCAGAGTTTCAGCTATGCGGAGTCTGGCTTTGCCACAGGGGTGCAGATCTGACTTCAAAGTCACATCTGCTTAGATACCTTTGCAGGCAGCCTGCTGTTTGGCCCAAATCTAGAAGAGGCTCGAACAAGGTTAAAGACAGAAGTGTATATTGCCAGTATCCAAAATGCAACAAAACTACGCTGTCTTTCAGGTGAGAGATTTTGGTTGGCCTAGGACTTCGTGGGGGTCACTCCTTTGAGGATATGGAACCAGTAGAAGGAGAAGTTCTTTCCCATTCCCTATTTAATCAGAACATGGCTACTTATCTTGTAGACACTCAGTCGGTGCCAGCAGGGCGGGCAAATTGTTAGCATGAGGATCTGTGGGCCCCATTGTTCCTCGCGCCTTAGGGTGCCTGAGCACTGTGTAGAAAAAGTGGGTCCTGGCGACAGTAGACTTGTGGGCTCTGGAGACTGTCTTTTAGGGTATGCAGTAGAAGTCTCTACTGTGCCATTAAAAGTCAATATTTCCAGTCTTCACTGCCACACAACCTTGGTGAGGTAGAGCTGTGGAACAGACCTTAAACAACCTCCTTCAGATGAGGTAATTGTCCCAGTATTCCCCTTCCAAGAGGGAACACCGATTCTACCTGATTTTTTTTTTTTTTTTTGTAGTTCCAGAGAATTGTGGGAGATTCCATCTGATACTGGATCTTCATCTTTAGAGTCTGAAGAAGTTTATCCAAAAGACACAATTCAAGGTGGAATCAATCCAATCCATCGTAAG
Organism: Neoceratodus forsteri; assembly: GCA_016271365.2. Classification (NCBI taxonomy): domain Eukaryota; kingdom Metazoa; phylum Chordata; order Ceratodontiformes; family Ceratodontidae; genus Neoceratodus; species Neoceratodus forsteri. The sequence continues at coordinate 496,696,995 of CM057450.1, read as the reverse complement.
AGCAGTCCAACTTGGTGTTGACTAGCTGACATTGACAGATCTCTTGAATGCATACCTGCACATCCCAATATACAAAGCCACACAGATATCTCTGAAGTTTGCTTATTAGAACCAGCATTTTCAATGTCAGGCTCTCCCTTTGGCCTGGCTTCAGTCTCAAGAGTTTTCCCCAAAATTCTAATTGTGATTGTGACTTTGCTTAGATGGGAGGAGCACCATATTTACCCTTATTTGGATGATCTGCTTATCAGAGCCACCTCAGAGCAGGTGACAACAGCTTTGGAGGACAAGGACCCCCCTCCCCAGCTAGTCCTGGAGCAACGTGGATGGAGAGTGAATGGGGAGAAGTTATCTGACCTCCTCTTTGGGAGTAGAATACCTGGAGCTCTCTCAGATGGACCAGTGAGTTCTATCCCATTCCAAAGCAGAGACTCTTAAGCAGGACTTTCGTTGCATCAAATCACGGAATGTGGTATCGGCTCACAGATGTTTACAGACCTTAGGTTTCATGATACTGCTCCACATGAGACCTCTCCGTTATCATCTACAAGCATCCTGGTCCCCATCCTCAGTACAGTATCAGGCCCTGTTTGGCTGCCCCATTGGTTTGGAGATCCATGGTCCTGTGGGAACAGTCAGAAAAATTTCAGAAAGGATCTCCTCTGTTCTCCTGAAGAGAATCTAACAGATGCCAGACTTCAGGGCTGGGGTGTTGTCCTATATCAGATTCTGAATCAGGGACAGAGCAAGATGATGGCCTGCCTGATTAAAAATTGTGATAATGGGTGGAGGCGAGATATGGGCACCATCATGTAGAATTTATGGCTCCAGAGTGTCAAAACTAGCACTGGAGAAAGAGGGTGTGTGTGTTAGAAGCTGAATGACCTCTTGTACAGAGACATTATTTAACTAGGAGGAGGAGGGTGGCCATAGAGATGGGGGGCAGGAGGACAAGGTCAGGTTGACTGGGAAAGGATGAGGGTATGCTGAGTAATTAATGAAGTAATTATTGAAGGCATTAGCAATTGTGATGGGATTATTACAGTTAAAGTACTTGATAACCAGGAAGTGATTTTCAAAATTCTACTTTTGGCTGCTCTTGTACAGCCTTAATTCCTAGTTTCAAGATCTGCTAATGTCTCATTAAAATAAGCTATGTTAGCTGGCCCGCTGGCGCAGTTGAATTTCCATGTGCGCGCCAGCCGACCGCGGTTCAGAGGCCAGCCCGGGTCACTGGAGGATCAGCCGGGGGAGAAGGATTGAGCATCCTAAGGACAGCTCTCCTTCTCCGGGGAAAGGTAGGGGACTGGTCCGGTGCCTGCTGGCTCCTAGCGGAGGCTGGGAGTATCACAGGGCCTTGCAGCCCCAATACTAACTGGGAAGGCCGGCGCTGGCGTCATGTCAATCGCTCGCTGCCCAACAGAAAAACCAGGAAAATCGCTCGCTGGCCCTCCGATGATAGCCTCTGTTCCCAAGAGGCCTCCAGCGCCTTCCGGTGACCTCCGTTCCCCAGCAGCATCCCGGAGGCCCTAGAAGGGCGTGCTGGGGCTACCCTCTCCTGGTGCCTTCCCCTCGGAGGAGGGGGGACTGCCCGGTGAAGGGATACATCAGGATATCCTGGGGTCGGCTGCGATCTGGGGACTAGGGAGGCCGGCAGGGACAGGAGAGGTCAGGAGGAACTTGACAGAGCCTGAAGGAATGGAGGGCCAGCGAGCACAGGGGTGGAAAAATAGATAATACCAAAAAAAAAGCTATATTTTTAATATATATGTAATAAATATTACCTTTGTTGTGGATCACAGGAAATATGGCTGGTGCCATATTTACAGCCACAGTCCCCTTCACGCTGTGTAGGACATCCTTTGTTTATTTCCTTCTGACCCTGTCTCACACTGCGCTTGTTCCCGCTCTTCCACTGAAGTTTTTATTTACTAAATATATACAAAGCTATGGCTCATTTTAAAATCATTAGCAGATCTGAAACTGGAATTGAGGCTGCAGAAGTGCAGTCAAGAATTAGAAATTCAAAGACAATTCCTTATTATCCAGTACTGTTGCCTTTACCCCTCCTCACATACTGTGACTGCGCACTACAACAGGAAGAGGAGGGACATTTACTACTGTCATGTTAGCAAGCATGTCGTGGAACAACTTTGCGATGGTGACCCACGGGTGTTGACAGTAAACAAACACACTACAAAAACCTCACGTTTTGCAAGGAAAAAACGGGTTTGCTGAAAGAAAAAGGCGTGGTCAGTGATAATGAGCTGGCCATCTACATAATGTGTCAAAACAAACACAGGGTCAGTTTAACTGTACTGCTGCTTTAACACCCTCAGTAGGAACTAGGAAGGTCATTTATAAAGTGACTTGACAGAGCCTCTAGTAAGGCCTTTAAAGATTGGGCAGCAGACAAGCATGATCTCCTACAGCAATTACTTTTAACTGGGTGAATAGTGCTGTTGCATAGGTTTCTAAGTCTCCTGCACTCCTGCATATCACTGAAGTGTAAGGATGATTTGTTAGTGCACTAACTTCTATCCCTAGCTTTCATCAGAGAGAGCAGGTCACAGTGGAACAATTTAGTGACTGTACTCCTAACTCTTCTCCTGATGATGAGGACAGAAATTTCTTGAGGGTGATAACCAGAGACAGGAAGAATGACAGGGCAGGAAACAAAAAATCACAAACACAGATTACTTTTCACTTCAAGTATTATCTTGCAAGGTGCTGAGTTCCACACCATTTCACGTAAATCAAGAGGTTTGTCTCCCTTCCTTTTACCCTAAGGAGAAGGAGTTGCATAAATTAGATCTTCACAGAGCAGAGGTTTGGCTGAATTCTGTTATTCAGACCACCTGTTTCTCCTCTTTAGGGCAGTGAAGAAAGGCTGAAAAGCTTCAAAGGCTACTGTGGCAAGGTGGTTCAGAACTTTTGTCTTATAGGTGCAGTATCCCCCACCACCCCAATGCCACCTGAATAACTGAGACCACACCAAGCAATGGAGTTAAATGGCCACAGCCATGTGTTGTTTAACCAGTAATGATACATTAAGCATGCCACCATGTGGTCTTGGTTGGCCTGTATTGTTCTTATTATTATTAAACCAGTCTGCCTTCAGATTGAAGCTGCTATGATTGCAAACCCATACAAGTACCCAGCCTCCGGGATATGCGGAGTGTTACGACCAGCTACTGTGACACGCCCCTCCCAGTTCAGAGCCACCATTTAGCACAGCCTTTCACCCAGGAGGCTGCCACAGGTGCCGCCATGTTCCTAAAGTGGTGAGCCCCATCCAGATGGTCCCGCACTCCATCAGCCTCCGGGCGATCTGTTCTGCATGAGACCAAAATCCCTTCCCTCCCTGCATCAGACAACCAGTGCCACAACCAGTGAACCTCACCAATACCACCTTTGGCTTACATGCATCACCGTGACATCCTACCTACTTACCTCCTCTAACCTGCTCGCTGGAGAAGGTGAAAACCCTGTGGAGAAAAACCAGGACATTCCTTCTGCACCCCTACTGCGATCATGATCAGCGAACCCCTAACAGCTGAAATTCCCAGCTGCTTTTACGAGGTTGGGTTGAGCATCGTCTGGGGAGGGAGGCAAAGAGGGTAAACCCCTCTGGCACTGACCTTATGTAAGTCGATGCTCCTCCCCTCAGCTTCCACTTGCCCTCTTCCTTGGGAATGCCTCCCTGCCTGGGCTGGCCCTACCTAACTCAACCTGCCTACCCTCATCCAGGTATCATCAGGAAGGGCATGCCCACAGACAGAAGACTGCCACCAGCTAGGCATTGGGGGCTTGGATAGTATAGGAAAGGTTTTGTGACAGCTAAAAATAAAAAAAAAAAAAAAAAGCTGCCCTAGGATAGTGGCAACCTCATGGGCCAAAAGGCAGAAGTCTGTGTAGTAAAACTTTGAGGGCAGCTACACGGTCTTCCCTGCACACATTCATGAACCACTACAGGCTTGATATTCAAAGTTCTGTTGATGCAGTACTGGATGCAGTCATCAAAAGATAATTTCAGAAATTGTTGTGCAAAGGATGCATGTATAGACCAATATTCTTGCCCTTCCTGATTTCAAATGGGTGCTGCTTTTAGAGCCTAGTAGTGAAGATTACCCATTGACAACGTGGAGCAACACAGAAAGAAAAAAAATCCATCAGGCTTACCAGAATTTATTTTTGTCTTAAATCTAACATCGTCAGTGGGGCACCTAAGAGACTTTGATACTCTCTTAGAGAATATTGGCCTCTGTGTGTGTGTGTGTGTGTGTGTGTGTGTGTATGCACTTTGCAAAATGTTAATGCACCAGTTAGGGCAAGTTAACCACAAAAGTAGGGAATGTGGCATTAGGTTTCCAACCCTAACGCCCACCCTACCACCAAGCAGCAAAAGGAATATACATTAGGGTTTGGGGTCTCTGGAGCCTTCACAAATCAGTGGTGGGGTCTTCCTTGGGGTTGTCAGCCTAATGCTGAACCTTCCTACAGCCCGTGGCCTGCTGTCTGAAGCGCAAAGTAGAAGCTGCAAGCTAGTGCCTCATAGTTATACACTCTTCAAAGGCAGAGAACTATGTCTTGCCACATGCTGTCAACACAATTTTTGTAGCTTTCTTCATGCAGGGCCCACAGCAGATCATGTGTGACATTGTTTGCTCAGGGAATGGGATGTTCAGTAGGGTTGACAACCCCAAGGAAGATCCCACCACTGAGTTGCAAAGACTATGGAGACCCTAAACCCTAACGGGTGAAAAATGGGACATAAAATATATATGGAAAAATCCTTAGAACTCCCACACCTGTATAATATTTTTCAGGAAATCTTCCAAAGGCACATCCTTGGCACAAGTCCCTTCAGCCCTGAAAATTGTATGAAAAAAATTCTACACTGTCTAGGTTGTAGGTGATAGCAGAAAATGCACAATGTTAAGTATAGGCTATTTTTTTTCCATTTTTGGCACTTTGATCTCAGAAAGCAACAAGATGCCCATAGAGCTTTTCTTGTCTTCTGACTTGACACCCTGTCCATGCCTGTCAGATTTTGGGTTGTTTCATCAGACAACACCAAAATTATTACGTGTGCAAAATTTGGGGTTTAACATTGAATAGCCTACTAACCCCAACTATATATGTATATAAAATAAATAATAAAAATTGTCTGTGATTGGTCCAGAACCAGTTACAAGACATTGAAGGTTTTTAAACTATTGACCAGTTTTGCACCAACAGTGTGGCAGTAGATTTAAAACTGGTTAACGGTTAACAGAACTGGTCAGTAGTACTCAAAACTGGTGAATAATTCACAAAACTGGTCAATAGTACTAAGAACTGTTGACCTCCCCTAGCTGTCAGCCAAACTTTGTATTCTCATTCTTTCATTTCTTTATTCTGATGTTTCATTACCAATGAAGTTGCAAAGTTTATGAAAAATATATTGACCAGAGGTGTACTGGGATATAGTGGGAAAATATTGATCCCTTGGGATGAACTATTTCCTTCAGTAGTCATAATGCCCTCAGTCTTTGGCTTAATGCAATATAACAATTGTTGGGCAATAATCCATTCCTCAGGGTCAAGGTTTTCACACTGTAGCTCTCACCTCCAGTCAATATAATTTAAATACATATATTTTAGGTATAGAGATACATATATTAGTTAAAAAACACTCTGTTAATGCAGCATTTAGGGTTAAGACTACAGCCACAAAGAAGGAAATGTGGCTTTTAGGGAATACAGTCTTCGTTGGGATTGTCAGCCCTAAAGCTCATGCCGTTAGGTTTGTATGTTTCTGGAGTGTATAGAATGGCATGAGCTTTAGGGCTGATAACTCCAATGATGACTGCACCCCTAAAGCCTCATTTCCTACTTTTGTGGCTGTAGTCTTAACTCTAAATGCTGCATTAACTGAGGTTTTTGCAATGAATTTCCTTACTTTTTGAGCTAGTGTAGCTGTATCCTTATTTGCCAAGTGATTGTCATTGCGGCTCTGTCACTGACCTCCTTCCTGACTTGCAGTCCTGCACAGCTGATCCTCAGCTCCTTTTGGTTCCATCTTGCAGTGCATTTTCAGTGCTTTTAAGGCCATTGGGGCGTGTGACAGCAAAGGTGCACTTTGCTACCAGCTCCATTACGGAGCGGCTGCCTGTAACTTTCTACTTTCGCCTACTACTCATTACAGTGCCACTGTACCTTTTATTTGGCAGTTTATTTTATTTAAAGTCATAAAAGGGTCTCGTTCATCATATCTGCAAGCAACAGATATATTTCTCTTGCATACTGTACCCCAGAATGGTGAGGAGGAGAGAGAGAGAGGATGACCACACTTCACTTTACACAGTGTTTCTCCTACAACTCTCCCATGTACCTTCCCCACTCCACACAACAGTCCTGCAAGCATGCCACAACCCCTTGGTCCAAGTGGCTGCTTAGCTTTTGGACTTTCAAGCCCTAAATGACAATGAGTAGGCAGCAGTATACTTACTTGTAAGCTCAGAAACTGAGCTGCTGCATGCCATTCAGACCAATACAGCTTTTCCCATTGTTCTCCAGCCCTGTTTCATGGAATACCTGTGAAGTAGTCATCAAAAAGATACAAAGTGGTAGCAAGTTATGAAAAGGATTTAAATTTTAAGATAAACATTTGGGGGTCATTTTTTCATCAGTTAGGTTCAGAGTCCACCAAATGGGGTACCAATGAGCTAGCTAGATATGTTGCTTTCTTATAGGATGTTAGTTTTGTGGCTTTTGAAAAACATGTCTTAGGAAAAGAGGAAACAAGGTACGGAAAATAAAAGGATTTTTCCTCACGAAAAGGATGACGTCAGTATGAGAAAAGATTCCTTTTTCATTTCATATAGCTGTCTTGAAAGTGCTTACTGAGCATGCTGAGAATCAAATTTTTCCAAATTTCAAATATAAGTAACTTTAGAATGGGTAAATATTTTCCCACCAAACAAGGAAAAGGTACCTCTGTGGGCCAGCCCTCTGCATATCCTACCAAGTTGCTGACTGAATTTGGTCGCAGCAATTTCAGCACCGCAACAAGGATGAAAGTGAAAGGGTGATCTTGATTTTAGATCGCCTCTCATTCCTGTTGCCCTTGCCCCACACAGTTTCTACCCCTCCAGGGCATGCCCACCCCAGAGGAGGTTATATTTAGTGTTTGGGGGTGCTGGTGGTGAAGCCCCCACAAAAGCCAACCATTTCCCAGGAGGCGCTTTGGCACTGTACAGCCTGGGAGATGAAATGCCTTCGCTGTAGCGCCTGGTGACATTTGCCTGCGCCATAATCAGCATCAACAAAATGGATGTCAGCACAATTGGATAGAACCACTGCTTTGTACCCTGAACATTTCAGACCACAATTTCAAACTGTTTTGGCTGTAGCCAGGTTCAAAGAAAAAAGAAACAACAAATCCAATGGCCTGAAAATTCTTTTTGCACTATCCCAAACTTAAAATCTGCACGTCCAACCTAAATGAAACTTGAGACAGCCACAGATCTCACACAAGACTGTGTATGAAAAATGTCACCAAAACTGTTGAACAATTGCAAAGTTATTAAAGTGCAAAAACAGGGCTTTAACATTAAACTGCCTACTCAACCGTAAATACAGGGATACTATTGTGCTCTATAATAGAGAGGGATTTATAAGTAGATATATTCTTTGCAAAAACTGCATTAATGCAACAGTTGAGGTTGAGATTAAACCGACAAAAATAGGGAAATGTAATGTTAGAATTTCAAACTCTTGCTCCACCACTGAGGCAAATGATGGGTGGAGTCTTCCTCAACCTAATGCTTACCCCACAGCAGTAATAAAAAGCTGAGCTGTGATGGAGACAGGTGTGTGTTTTATTAGAAAATGGGCTTAAAAATAAAGCTTTCTGATTGGCTAAAAAGCCATGCTCAGGCATGCATTTATTTTCAGTAGAGCCATAACAGAACAAGTGCCAATTGGGGTGCCCCATTACTAAGGGCATCCTTGGGCACTCAATTTTCAAACTTACCAGCTGTATTTTTTTCTCACGCTTAGTGGATGAGTTAGCAGCTGGCCAACCCCCCCACCACCACCACCACCAATTTGTCTTATGTATAAGCATAAAACTTAAAAAAAAAAAAAAAAAAAAAAAAGAAGAAGTATGGAAACTGAAAACTAGTCAACACGATCAGCTGCCTCTTGTAGAGTGAGACAGACACAGAGAGAGCTATCTTCGGTAGCACTGCTGTGTATGAGACCAGCGGTATTTTCTTATTTTGGAAAACTAAGAAAGTATTGCTTTCCTTCTCACACAGTAGCACTACCAGAGATAGCGCCTCCCCCTTCTCTTTGAAGTCATTGAGCTATTACACAGCAGTTCTTCAGCAAGCGTGAACCTCCTCTTCTTGCCATAATTCATATATACCGAGCATATAAATAAAGTTAGAAATCACACTACCAAACTCCTGCCCATACACAAAAGTTCAGCACCGTGACTCTCTGTGTGTGTGTGTGTGTGTGTGTGTGTGTGTGTGTGTGTGTTTTGGGGGTTACCATGACAACCAGCTCCAAAGGCACAACCAGCACAACTACAGGGATTCCAGTTGGACAAAAGATCCTAGCTCAAACTAGTGCAGACGGAGGAACTGTTTCATTACAAAGTAGATGATCAGTTAACAAACTTCTTTTAAACATAAATGATAACACTGGTCCATTTTCTAAGCACAATAGTACCTTCCAGGATGGTGGTATTGGGCAATACGGACTTTCTTCAGGGCTATAAGGTCTCCGCCTGGGCATTGGGCCTCATTATGCCCAATACCGCCCACTCTGTCGGGTATTATTGCTTACTGGGTGTATAGCGTGGTGAGTGTTAGGGTTGGATAACCCCAAGGAAGACTCCACCCTCCTTTGCCTCGGGAGGGGCAGGGTGTTAGGGTTTGAAATCCTTATATCGCATTTCCTACTTTTGTTGGTTTAATCTGAACCCTTACTGTTGCATTAACACAGTTTTTTTTGCAAAGAATGTCCTTACTTTTTGAGATAGTATAATCATATCCTTGTTTGCCTATGTAAGCACAGGGTCCTGTGGGCCTTGCCTCCCATCCATCAATACTTTTTGAGATTGTGTAATTGTATCCTTATTTGTCTGTGGCGCTCCCATTCCTGCAAAGATGCGTATGTGTATGTTGCTGGAGGGCCCTGCACTTCCATTGTAGGACAACAGCAACCAAATTGCCAGCATAGCCTTCTTATTACCCCACCTCATGTACCCAGTACTATAAATTTTCAAATCCCTGCCAAAATTCATTCATGCCACCGAAATGTCATTCCACGCCCCAGGTGTGAAAAGACAGTTTGAGCAGGATTTGAAAATGACAGCTGTTATGTTCATGAGGTGGTGTAAAAATGTTTATTTTGAAAATTTGGGGTCAAAATATTTCAGATTACCAAAATTACAAGCGTAGCGTACCAAATTTCAACAGATGCACATAATTTTGTATTTTTACATATTTTGCCCCTAATTTTAAATATAGCCTTCATGACCCCACTTCATGAACAAGAGCATGGAAAATTTTCAAATGCCGCTTGAAAGGTGATTTCACCAAGCTTACTACTTAAGTCTCCTTTTGGGCTGATTTTCGAATTCCATCACCATTGTTCATGAGGTGGGATCCCAAAAAGGCTATGTTGAACATCTGGTGTCAAAATATGCAAAATGACAAAGTTGTGCATCAAAGGTGAAAACCCATTGAAATACATTGAACCACACTTAACCTTAGTTTCTCATATTGTAGTCGGTGGTTCCAGCGGCAAGACATTTCTTCGAGCGGATAGCGGATCTTCACCCTGAGACCTGTTCACGTGAGTGAGGGTGTTGGGGGGATGCTCAGTGGAGGTCGGGGTGGGGTCGGAGTGTTGAAGAACTCTTTATTTTTTTTACAGTTTTTTTTTTTTTAAGACATAAAATGTCTATTATGTGTGAATTTTATTTTTTAATGATATTGAACAATTCTGTCAATAGCACCAGTTCATTGGAAGGGGACCAATATGTTTCTGTAATACAACTAAGTTAACTAAATTGTAATAGTTGGAACCTTAAAGGAAAAAACAAAAATACGTAATCTTGACACACATAGATACTGCATATGCTTGTGCAAAAAATCAGCCGTTCGCAACAACACCACAAAATATACATTAAAAATGTAAATGTAGCACAGCTATACAACTCAGAATTTTGGCAGGGTATAGTGTGATTGACAGTACATCAGCCTGATCCTCCTCATAGATACGAATATACATAGAATGTGTCAGCAGATGGGGACCACAAGGTCCATCTAGTTCGCCCATTTTTTCTACCCCACTACTTAGAATCGCTTGTTAACTTGCTTACATGTCTGTCCCATGCTGTTTTAAACTGCTTGACCATCTTCACCACCACCACCACCACCACCACCACCCCTGGAGGCGGGCTGTTCCCTGGGTCCACCACTCTCTCGGTAAAAAGAACTTTCTAATATTACTCCAACTGCCCCCGCAATCGCATGTCATGCCCTGTTGACTTCTACAACTGTTAATCTGGAAGAAGTCCTGTGATTGTTCCGTGTTGATGCCCTTTAGGTACTTGAAGGTCTCTAATCATGTTCCTGCTCTCTCTCTCTTTCTTGCTCCAGGGAGAAGAGGTTTATTTCCTTAGTCTTTCGCCGACATCTTATGGTGGAGGCCATTAATCATGTTTGTTGCCCTTCTGTGCACTGTCTCCAGCCTATCGACGTCCTTTTGAGGTGGGGCCTCAGAACTGGACACAATATTCCAGGTGGGAGCCTCACCATGGATCAATATCTTGCATCTGTAGTTCCTGTGATGGCTCAGTTGGCGGTTCATTGAAATGGACTTAAGTAATAACAAGGTAATCAGACAAATATGCTTTACCAATAATATTTTCTATTGTAATACTGAAGCAGAGCTGGCCTCCGGCGCTGAGCTGTAGGGTTGCCACTCAGCACCAGCAACCCAGGTTCAGGAATGGACTCGATGGCTGGAGGGTCAGCTGGGTGAGGAGGATTGAGCGCCCATAGGTCGCTTCCTCCCTCTCCAGGGAGGATGGGTTGCCTGCTCTGCTACTCTCACCGCCACCTGGATGTGGTGCTGCAGCGGGACAGTCTGTAAGGGAGGAAGACGTCAGCCAGGAGTCGGAGTCAGCGCATCATGACATGCTCTGCTCCTAGGCTCCCTGCATGTCAACGCCTGTGGGGATGGCACCAGAAAACAAGGAAAATGGACCCTTGGATGCCGGGCGAGATGGGGATCTAGCTCCCCAGACACCGTAACCCAGCTCCTCGTGGAGACCGGGCTTCAGACCAACCGACACGCACTCTGATGGACTGGAGGGGAAAAGACCTGGTCCCTCTTCACCCTGCCCGGGGTAGGCCAAGGCAGCATGGGTCGGTCCTGGCAGCTCCCGAGAGGTGCCGGGAGGGCAGAGTGAGCATCGGATCACCTGAAAAAACGCATCCAAGGTGAGAGGGTGGCATAAACAGAAAAACCCACTAAAGCAGGTTTACCTGAGGCACTTGTGGTCAGCCTAATAAAAATAACCATTTAAGACAGTTAACACTTCACCTTAAAGGGATGGCGGGAGGGCACTAGACAACAGGGAAACGGCGTCTCTGTGCCTCACTGCAGCCCGCAGCACGAGTTCCAGCTGCAGCTGCAGAAGTTAAGAAAGTCCCACTGTTCTCATAGAGAGAACATGAGAGAATGGCTCCTCTCCCTAAGCTGGTCATCCTGGATTTTGGGTGTCCAGAAAATTTATTTCTAGTAATGACTTAAAAAAAAAACAGAAAACTGAACCTAGCTAAAGGGGACCCGCTTAGCTAGATTTTGGTGTGCTTATTTTTCATCATTACTTTTATGTACTTTCCATATTTGTAAGTGTGTAAACAGTACAAAGAAAATGTCAGCAATACGAAAAGCATTTTTCTCCTCATGAAAAAGGATTGACCAAACGGAAAGATTATTTTTTCATTTCATACAGCCATTTTAAATGCTTACTGAGCATGCTCAGAAGCTGAAATTTTAAAATTTAATAACTTTGGAACAGATTGATATTTTTTCACTAAACCACCAAAAGGCATGTCTGTGTGCCAGTCCTTTCTACCCTGAAAAGTTCAGACCAAAAAACCAAACTGTCTCAGTGCCACAGCTCTTTGGGGCAGCAACAAATCCAGAAAATGCACTTTTTGTACTATCTGGATCTCAGAATCCACGCATCTGACGGGAAAAAAACTTGCCGTTCAGAGATCTACCCCATGTGAGACTGTGCATGCAAAAGTTTGTGCAAATCCGTTGTTGACTGGTTGCAAAGTTATTAAAGCACAAAATCTAGGATTTAACATTAAAAGTGTGTTACCAGCTCTAACTACAGTGGCACTACCATGCCACTATAATATATATTATTGGGGCGTGGTACAGGCGATCCCTATAGTTAGGGTTGTATAGGCACTTCAATGTTAAACCCCAGTTTTTGCACTTTCATAATTTTGCAGCTGTTCACAGGTTTGCACAAAATTTTGCATGCCTGGTCTCGCTGTAGTAGATCTGTGGATGTTTATTTATTTGGGTTTTTGTAAACGGATAAGTACACTAGACAACAATGTGCCTATTTTCGTTCGTTACGACCTGGGAGATTACATTTCACAGGAACAAGGACAAATAACGGTTCACATAAGCATTTTCACAAGAGCAGATTGTAGTTCATGAAAACTCAACATGATGATAGGACATTCCAAATAAGTGGGAACAGATGATTATACAGGTAGTTCTGAATAAACTTAATAATTGTACAGCAGCTGTAAAGACAGACTTAGAAACACAGGTTTACACCGTGTAGTACAGGGTAGACAAAATGAGGGCTGCCCAGAGAACATCAGTGCACATCAGGACTACACTTACTTTTTTTCAGGCAGTAGGGCAGTGAGTAACAGTGGGTGTACAGTCTTGTTATACCGGATTATAGAGGGATAATGGATGGCCATTGGACAATAACCATGTTGTAATCACTTCGAGAGAGGTTTCCATGACAACATGATGAACCTCGAGAGTGCAGCTGAGAGGTTTACCATTGTCACAGAAAACCTTGAGAAGTGATTATGGGCGCAGTTATTGTCCAACGGCCATCCATTAGCTTTTATAGTGTATGGGCTCCATACACTACAAATGCTAATGGAGCTTTTTACTTTTTTTTTTTTTTTTTAATAGTTAAGGGCAGCTTAATGTGAAGGGGGAGCGGAGTCTGGGTGAGCTTGAGCTTGTCAACTCCTGAGATAACTTTCCGCTGCTTACTGCTCAACCGGAAGTATGCAGGGATGTTCGAGGACAGAACAGCATATTTCATCCCTAACGGTCACCCTCCCGAGTGCAGTGCAAGGATTTTCCTGAGCTGTTTCTAACATCGGGCGCTCTTCAGCTTTCCAGTGGGTCTTTTTATCAACACCCTGATGTCATAGCGATGGGATTACAAGGAAATAATCTTGTTGCTTTTAGCGGTAATAAGGCTCCTCCATACATTATGCATAGATAAGTGCTATGGCTAGAGTTAACTCATTACAATCTATAGTATAGAGCATTAGTGGCAATATGCCCGATTAGTAGAGCACCAGTAGCGTAGTACACAAGGTTGGGGACTGTTGTACCTTCATATCAGGAGGGTAATGAAGGACTGAGCAAACCAAACTCCTAAGGATATTGGAATAGAGAAATAAGTTGTGTAGGCAGTAGGTCAGATTCGGAGTCAAGAGGTCATGGGGTTGGAAGCATTTACATGTCATGACTGGAGAAGATGGACTTTGAGGGTCGATTTGAAGGACAGGGTGGAGGTGGAGCCACATATTGTTTGAGGAAGAGAGTTCCAGAGCCTAGGTGCGACAGATGAAAAGGGCCTGGTCACCCATTTGGTAGCACACCTGCGTGACAAGTTGGGTGGTACCAAGTTTTGTTCAGGTCAGATGTGTGGATTATGAAATACAGATGGTGCAAAAGTGAATTTTGGGGATTTTTTCCCAGTGGTTTGAATGAGATTTCTGTCAACTTAGCTAGTGCCCAGATAGTTTGGAATTTTGGTCTGAAATTTTCTGGGTAGAAAGGGCTGGCCCACAGATGTGCCTTTGCTTGTTTGTGAAAAAGTATTAATCCATGCCAAAGTTATTTCATTTTGAAATTTTGAATAGCTGATTCTGAGCACGCTCAGTAAGCACCAAAAATAGCTGTATGAACGTAAAAGGAATTGTCTTTTGTATTGACAGCATCCTTTTCGCTTGGGGAAATCTTTTTCGTTTGGCTGCCATCTTGTTTTCAGTTTTACCTGACATTCTAATTTAAAAGTCTATAAAATGACATTCTGCAGTGCAAGCAACACATTTTGTTGTTTATCTGGACCCAGTTAGCTAGATTCTGCAGTTAACTGGTAAATGACCTGAAAAGCTTTTTATTGATTTATTTATTTATTTATTTCACATTTAAAATCTTTTTTGTCACTCGCTTAATATGAAAAAACATTGTTCTGTTTATGGATGCTTCCTGATCCAGTTATTTTGTTTATGTCAACTGGCCTTGCTGACCAACTGTTTGTAATTTTGGCCTGAAATTTTCAGGGTAAAAGGACCTGGGGCACAGATGAGCCTTTTGCTGATCTGGTGAAAAATATTATTCCTTCGTCCAGTTATTCATGCTTATTTTAACTAGGAGAAACATGCCGATGTGATTACGGAGTCCTGGCTCCAACTGCAACTAGTAACAACAAAGTTAACATCCCTCCTACTCTTTGTTCAGAGCAAACAGGCAAACCAGAGGTGGTGGGTAGCTATTTACATCAAGGATAAATTCCTGCCTCCATAATTGACTCAGCCTCTGTCCCAAAAGAATGCGAAAGCTTGTCATTAAAGATTGAAATTACTACCGTGTCTCATTATGTATAATAGGATGCTACAGACCCCATCAGCTGGACTACAGTTGTTAAAACATCTCGAAACATCCTGGGTTCGCATCTTCAGAGTATATCATACTAGGGACGTCACCTAGACTGGCTCTCCAGTGCATCCACCCAACTTAAAATGTTCTGTGATTCCCTTTGGGTTGTCACAGCTAATAAACCAATCTACTGCTCTAACAAGCTCAACCCTAATAACAGTACTTTCTTGGATATCATTTTAGTTAACAAATCCCATTTTATTCTCCCATACTGGGCGTCTTTTCTCTGATATTAGCGACCATTGCTTCATCGCATGTGTAAGATCCACTCTTAAATCCACAGCTGCACCAAAATTCTCCTTTAAAAGGTATATGCAACTTTGATCGCTATGGGTATAAATCAGAGCTAAGAGACTCCATGATGGCAGGATTTCTATCTAGCCAAGTCCCTGTCTATGGCTTATGATATTTTCTCAGAAATTTTGCTAGGGCTCTCAACAAGTATGCTCCCATAATAAAAAAGTTCGTACAGAAACAAATCCTGTCGGTGGTTTACGAAAGACTTGAAAGATGCTCATGGAGTAGGGTTGTACTCTGGAGAACTGCTAGGAAAACTAATATAATAAATGACTGGAATTCTTTCTCGGAGGGGCAGGAACCTCTGCACCAAAATGGTCAGAGAGCCAAAACTAATTTCTACCGCTCTCAGCTGGAGAGCTCCCCAGAAATGCGTCCAAATTCTGGAGGACGATCAAAGACATTGAAGGTCACACCACTGTTAATTCCCTACCTACTGAATTATTGATTGACAATACTGTCATCTCCAACAGACCATCTATCCTTTATGCTCTCAATAATCATTTTGCCATTGCAGGCTAGCCTTTGACTCTCTCCTGCAAATATCCTCGGCCAATAGCTTGGATTGGATACACAAGAAAACCCATCCCCAGTCCATCCTTCTCTCTGCAGCCTACTCCCTGAAAGAAGTCAAGATCTTCTCCTTCAGTTGGACACTACGAAAAGTGTTGGGGCCAATTTCATTGACCTGCATTTTAAAGGTCGGCTACTGTGTCCTCGCAGTCCCAATTACTCATCTCTTCAACTTATCCTTGTCCCAGGGTGACCTACCGTCCATTTGGAAAAATGCAGTTGTGGTCCCTTTAAGTCAGAGATCCTAGTAACCTCAGTAACTACAGGCCAGTCTCCCTACTTCCAGTCCTGTCACAGATGCTGGAGAAATAGTGAACTCCCAGCTGGAAGTACCTGGAATCAGAAAATTGCTCAACCCATTACAGTCCAGTTTTAGAGCATAGCACAGTACAATCTCTACTCTAGCAAGGTGACAAACGACTGGCAGCTTGAATTAGACAAAAAATTGAGCATTTTCTTGGACCTAAGCAAAGGCGCTCGATACCGTTGATCACAGACTGCTTCTGCCGTCCCTCCGAGGCGTTGGTTTGGATTCCTGTCCCTTAAATGGTTCTCCAACTACCTCTCAGGATGACTTCAACAAGTAAAGGCAGAAGGGAAGTTTCTCCACCAAAACCCCTGTTGAGGGGTGTACCGCAAGGCTCCATTCTTGTCCCTGTTTTCACCGCTCATATTAACAGTGTAGATGCCCCCATCAAATAAGCACAAATACACCTATTCGCGAATGATACGGTACTCTATGCTAGTAGCCCCACCCCGGATGTGGCCTGTAAAGCCTTCAAAATGAATTTAATCTGCTGCAACATCAGCTTATAAACCAGAAACTGCTCTTAAATGCAAAAACAACAACAAAGCAATGTTCCTCTCACCCTTTCACAATGCAATAAATCCTGCAATTGCTGGGACACTCCAGCAGATCATTCTAGGTGAGCGGTTGGACTATGTACCAAATTTCAAGTACATGGGGGTCTAGTTAGACCATAGACTTACTTTCACAGATCACTTAGAAGAACTGGCAAAGAAACTTAGACAAAGACTTGGTCTGTTCTTTAGGATTAATAACCTCCTCACAAGAGGTGCAAACTGAAACTGGTTCAAACTACCTTTCTTTCCCTATTGGATTACGTAGACTTTCTATATAGTCAGGGACGTGGAGGTACCCGAGCCAAACTCAATACGCTTTATCACAGAGCCATAAGATTTATCACAGGTCTTCCATACTCAACCCACCACTGTGCATTGTACACGCAGTGGGATGGTCATCCCTGCTTACAGACGGCAAAAAATGCTGTGGTTTGGACATACAAAGCTATCTCAAATAAACTGCCCCAGTATATCTCTGTCTGTTTACCTTTTTGCACTCTGGGGAAGTATGCCCTGAGAAGCACCTTATATGTCTACCTTTATGTTTACAAAGCAAAATCTCGATTAGCAGAGCAGCCATCAGCTTTGTGCTCCTCAACTGTGGAACAACCTGCAAAAACTTTGAAATTAACTCACCCCATCAGCCTAGCAGCTTTTAAATCTCTATATCTACATCATAATAAGGAGTCCTGTGCCTGTCTACCCTAAATAGTGACTCCCATAAGTCCAAGCACACTCTAATTACTACTGCTAAAAGACTGATCACATCTACAATCGACTCTTCCCTCTTTCTGCCTCCCTTATCTGTCCCTTCCACATTCCTTTGACCCTGGTTCCAGCTCTAAATTCTCCATACCATATCACTATATATTTTTTATATTGGGTTTTATTTATGTTCGTGTACCTGATATGTATATTTCTTTACTTATATGAAAAAATTGTGTCCTGTTTTCTGTTCCAAACATATACTACTGTCAATGCTACCTGCTGATACTTTGTATATACTGTATTATTGTATTTCACTTTATTTTTATTATTATTATTTTCTTGTGTGTTGCATCCATATATATTGTCCCTTGTTCCTTGTTGACAAACCCAGGTCCACCTCGAAAATGAGCTTGCTCAACGGTGATCGCCTGATTAAATACTTTGATTGATTGATTGATGTTTGTCACTGGACGCTTGTGAAACGGGCAGTTTTGCTCACATGCCTTTCCAGTATAAAATAAAAATGAAATGACTTTGTTTGGCCACAGATAAGTGCCATGGGATCTTTAACAACCACCAGAACAGGCAGAAGGGACCTCGGTTTAATGTCTCATCAGAAAGTCAGCACCTCAGGAGGAAGCACCTCCCTCATGCCACACTACAGTGTCAGTAATGGGATTTAACCCAGGTTCCCGTTGTGGGGTTGGACCCACAACCTTCCAATCCTCTGGCCTCAGAGTCGAGTGTGCAGCCTGCTGAGTCACTGGCACTGCTTTTAGGTAGAGGTGGTGACGCCTGCTCAACAATTGTAGAAACCCCAATCACAGTAGCATATGAGCATTTTGTTTTAGGTCATCTCCAACAAAATGCCAGGTCACCACAGAGTAAATGCATTTTCGTATTCTAACAGTAGCAGCGATTAAAATGATCAGGAGGCATTGACTTTCCGTGATAATACCTTCCTTCAGGGAATGGATAACACTCAAAAAATAAATTAGAGTGTTTGTGGAAGCAGAGAATATGGTAGTGGTGCAGTGCAAAGGGTGCAGAGCTGCAGTCTTTTGGGACATCTTCTGGAGACTCAGGTGCTGCCCCATTTGTACTCCTCTCTGGGTTGATGTCCGAGGTTGCTGGAGTCTGAGCCAAAGTGCCAGTGGTGCAGACAACCTTCTGCCCCACCCAGGGGCCTACCAGGTCTATCACCGCTCTCTCAGAGGATGCTTTAGGCAGAGTGGTTGGATTTTGTTACATAGATACATAGACAGTGTCGGCAGATAAGGGCTTATGGCCCACCCAGTCTGCCCATTTGAGCTTGTAAGTTCAGTTTGTTTTCCTAGAAGTCTGTTGCACCCTACCCTGACCTCCAGAATTCCTTTATGTCTATCCCATGCATTCTTAAATCCGTGATTGTTTCAGCCCCCACCACTTCCTCTGGCAGGGTGCTCACTTGTCCACCACCCGTTCTGTGAAGAAATTCTTTCTCATGTTTCCTCTGAAGTCTCCTCCTCCAACTTCATCCCATGCCTCTAGTCCTGGAACATCTTTTTCGCTTAAAATAGTGTTTTCCTGCACCTGTTCCTCCTGTACGATACTTGTATGTCTCTATCATATCCTCTCTCTCCTCTCCTCCAGGGAGTACATGTTCAGTTCCTTCAACCTGTCTTCATAGGACTTGTGATGCAATGCATGCACCATCTTGTTGCCCTCCTCTGAACCTTCTCTACCCTGTCTATGTCCTTACGTAGGTATGGTCTCCAGAACTGTACACTGTACTCCAGGTGGGGCCTCACTAGTGTCTTGTATAATGGAATTATGGCCTCCTTTTCCTGCTGGTGATGCCCCTGCCTATACATCCCAGCATCCTATTTTCTTACCTGCTGCCTTGTCACACTGTTTCCTACCTTGAGGTCATCAGAGATGATAACCCCAAGATCCCTTCCTGCTTGGTGCATGCTATATCCTCACCCCCCCAACTGATATATTGTGCCAGGGTTTTTGTGCCCCATATGCATTATCTTGCACTTCTTTTATTGAATTTCAACTGCCAAACTCCTGACCATTCTTCAAGTTTCTGCAGGTCGCTCTCATTCTGTCTACACCCTCTGGTGTGTCTACTCTGTTACAGAGCTTTGTGTCATCAGCTAACAGTGAAATTCTGCCACCAATGGACACCAGGTGGATGGGGAAGCAGAAGGGATTTACAGTCCTCAGCCTGTACCACTGTGCAGTTTCTTCCCATACTGGCAGGAAGAGCAGCTAGGAGGAGGCATTTGTAGCAGTGGGAAGTAAGGAAGTGGGGTCTTCAGAAGGGAGGCCCAAGGAGGGACAGAAGGACCCCAGCTGAAGAGGAAGCAGCTGCTGGTGGAGGACTCAGTTGTTAGGAGGATAGACTTGGGAGCAGGGAGAAAGGGAGAGGGAGCTTAAATGCCTTAGTGGTGCTTTTAATTGTTTAATTAAGCTTTGGCTTGGAGGGATGGATAGTGGACCCAGAGGATCGCTAGAGCAGCAGGAGATAGGCGAGATCTAGATGTCATTGTCCACCTGGGAACAAATGACCTGGTAAGGGACAGGGTAGGGGTAGTGCAGAGAAATTTCAGGGAGCTGGGGAGGGGCCTTAAGCAGGTGACATGCACAGTGGCTTTTGCCTACGTGTCTTCTGTATACAGCTGAGGAGAGGAAGCCGCGCCGCACCAGGGGCGTTTAACAGTTTGTTGAAGGCGTGGTGCATGGAGAAAGGCTTCAGCAACACTGGGGACTGAGGGCCAACTTGGGAGGACGTGGGCCTCTATGGGAGAGACAGCCTGCATCTTTCCAGGTGGGGGACCAGTTGTTAGTAGGAGGTTTAAATGCTACTTAGATGAGCATTTAAACTAGCCAGGGAAAGCTAAAACCAAGGAAGGCAGCACTTGCGCTTCCCACAGGTATGAATCAGCAGGGATGGAGCGCCCGAGGGGAGTGAACTTCCCCAGGGCCAGGGCGCAGGAAGACAAGGGGGGGTTATAAATCAGAAAAGCAAGAAGAAAGGCGAAGGAGACAGGTAATAGAGAATGTAGAATAGAAGAGGAGTATTAGGGAGTTTTAGGAACAGCACAGATGGGGGAGAAGCAAGGAGGCGGGAGGGAGTATGATATGAAGAGCCATGTGCAAGGAGTCCGGAAATAAAATTATGGACCTGGAGGCTAGCCTGGATTTAGTGGCCATATGGCGCCATGGTGCACTGACAGCCACAACTGGACATGGCCCATATCGGGCTACTCTTTGTTCAGGAGCCGACAGGGAAGGAAAGAGTGCAGGAGGGGGTTGTACTACATGTGAGGAAGGACTCAAGGCCATGCAAGTAAGGGGCACCCAGATGAGGAAAAAGCACTGAGCTGCAAACCTGAGAACTGGGTTTGAATCTCACAGCCACCACTTGCATACTGTGTGACCATAAGCAAGTCACAACATCCCTGTGCTCCCAGAACGCACCTGGAAACAAGCCTAGGTTTAGTGTCTCTTTCCTGGCCAAAACTTGTAAAATAAAAGAAAAAAGAAGTGCTGTGGGTCATCCTGGAACAAGTATTGGGGCCACTGTCCATAAAGGGTGGCATACAAACATACAGCACAGGCAGAGAAGTTGGATAAGGTACTTGGGAAGCCATCATCCGGATTGTGCTGCTAGTTGGGGACTTCAGTTTGCCAGATCTGGATTGGAGCCTTCCAGCTGCAGCTTTGACAAGGAATAGGCCATTCGTGTTCTTTTGTTTGTTTTGTTTGGTGACCAGGCCCACTAGGCACAAGTGACTGTTTTCAAGGATGACCTGGGAGCACTGGACAAGTTAAGTGACTTGCTCAGAGTTGCACAGTATGCAGGTGGAGGTTGTGGGAATCAAACCCAGTTCTGCTGGATGTACCAAGCTCATTCATAGCTTATTACTCTAATCTCTAGGCTATACTTCAGCCAGTCCTTGACTACCTACAAGGGGCT
This sequence comes from Neoceratodus forsteri, assembly GCA_016271365.2. Taxonomy (NCBI): domain Eukaryota; kingdom Metazoa; phylum Chordata; order Ceratodontiformes; family Ceratodontidae; genus Neoceratodus; species Neoceratodus forsteri. Next base: position 496,675,568 of record CM057450.1, on the reverse strand, counting down.
TCTCAGGAAACTAGTCAAGGAATCCAATAGGGATGGTACAGTGCCAGACCTGGTGCTTGCAGTCAGGGATGGCAGTGCAAACATTGCCGTGTACAGTCTCCCTACGATCAGTGAACACCGTACAGGGTGGTTTAACATTAAGAATGGAACAGAGGCAACCACACATGGACTAGGGTCCTGGACTTTGGGAGGGTAGATTTAAAGAATGAAAGACTGCCTCAGAAACCGAGTCATGGGGGAAGGTGCCAGGGTGGGGTAGAGGAACAGAAGGGAAAACAAGGAAGGTATAATTAAGGTAACAAACCTCTGCATGAAGAAAGTGAGTAAAAGCAGAAGGAAAAGACCATTATGGTTCACCAAAGTGGTGAGGAAAAAAGAGGTGGCATTCAGGAGATGTACGGAAATGTAAAGGATGGAAAACAGGGAGGTATACCAAGTAAAACAGAGGAGAACAAGAAAGCAGTGAGGGGAGCAAAGGCACAGACAGATGAAAGGATAGCCAAAGAGGAAGGACTTTCTTCAGGTACGTAAGTGAGAAGAGGAAACAAGGGAGAGATATTGGGGATAAGAAGGGCAGCAGGGGAGACTGCAGTAGAGTATCAAGAAAGCAGACATCCTGAACAGGTACTTCTGCTCAGTCTTCACAGGGAGAGAGAAGGGAATGGGCCACCAGGGAGCAGCAGGAATGGAGGGGGAAGGGGTTGAACAAAAGTTAATTTTCAGCGGAGTCGCCCTGAAGGGACTTGCAGCTCTGAAAGGGTCAAGGCTATGGGATCGGATGGGATACACGCTAGAGTACTACAGGAACTTGGGAGTTGCTAGCTGCTCCTCTGATGGCCTTGTTCAACAGCTCACTGGAAACAGGTGTGGTTCTGGAGGACTGGTGAGCAGACGTGGTCCCTCTCCATAAGAGCAGCAGCAAAGACGAGGCTTGCAACTATAGGTTGCTCAGTCTCACATTAGTGGTAGAGAAATTCATGGAAACCCTGTTAAAGGAAAGGTTAGTAGAGTATCTTGAAAGCAATAGGCTACAAGACCAAAGGCAGCAGGATTCTTGGGAAGGAGGTCATACCATATGAATCTGATTCATTTCTTTGACTGGGTGACAAGGGAAATAGATCAGGAGAGGGCAGTGGATATAGCTTGTCTGAACTTAGATCAGGGAGGGCAGTGGACGTAGCCTATCTGAATTTAGATCAGGGAGGCAGTGGACACAGCTTGTCTGAACATAGATCGGGAGGCAGTAGACATAACCCATCTGAACTTTAGCAAGGCCTTCAACACCGTGCTGCACGAGAAATGGATAAAGAAGTTGAGTAGCCTTTGGTGAAATCCAGTGTGGTGAATTGGGTAAGGAACTGATGGATAGGCAACTGAGGGTGGTAGTTAATGGCACCCTCTCTAATGAAGGAGAGTAACCAGCAGGGTGCTTCAAGGCTCCATTCTGGGACTGGTCCTCTTCAGTGTGTTTATAAGTGACATTGCAGAAGAACTGGAAGGGAAGTTGTGCTTTTGTTGATGCCACCAAAGTCTGTAATAGGGTGGACACTCAGGAAAGGGTGGAGAAAATACGAGGGATTTTGGGAAACTCGAGAGTGTTCAAGAGCATGGCAGTTAGGGTTCAGTGCCAAAAGTGCAAAATCCTTTACCTAGAGCATAGGAACCCAATAACTGAGTATAGGATGGGAGGAGGTACTGACATCACTAAGCAGGAAAGAAACCACTTGGGGTCATCACATCTGATGACCTCAGTGTCAACAGGAGTAGTGGGTAGGGCCCAGTGGGATGCTGGGATGCATAAGGAGAGGTATGTCTGGCAGGAGGAGGGGACGGTGGTGTCACTGGATCGCCGCTTGTGAGACCCCACCTGGAGTTTCTGTATCACTTCACTTTGTCAGTGGGGAGTTAATGAACACCCCAGCGGGGTAGTGGTACAGTCCAAACCTGTCAATCAGCATAGAACCTTGGGCACAGGAGGATTCCATTGCTGTACCACTAGAGGGACAGACAGCATAGGTGGAGCTCTCTCAGATAAGTGTCTCTTCTGCAATTGATTTGTTATTTTCTGGCAAGGACTGTGCATCTGGGAGGCAGGTAGGAGCCCCTGCATGGTGACAGGTAGCACCTCTAATTTAAAAATCGTGCCTATAAAGCTGTGGTTTTCAAATTTGATCAACCTGCCATACAATTCTTATTCAGTGCCTTCTGTCAATGATTTGAGGACCACATGCTATTTTTCTTTGCATATGATGCAACAGAGGTATCCGATCAGCACAGCCTGGTGCCTCAGGTAAGTGTGTTTGTTCAGTTCAGCGGGTTGCACAGTTAGTAAGCTAGATTGTAGGACTAATATTATTCTTTTCCTTTCTTTGCTTTCTCCCTAGTGTGCTACTGGTGATATACCCTCCTTCCTTTTCCTCTCCCTTCAGTTAGGATATGCTGTTAGGAGGGTGAGTGGATCCCTTGCAGACTTAGCAGTACCCTCCAGGGTTTAGGCTGGGTTTTGCACATAATTGGTTTTCTCAGACAGCTGTTTTTTCAAAGAGCCTGTTTTGCCTGGCAACTTTATTGGTATTGTCTGGCAACTTTTGGGCTAGCAGCAACCTGCAGAGCTCAGGAGTTAGCGCTCCCTCAAGCTGGGGCAAAGTGCTCTCCATTGCGGCTGTTTTAGCGTTTTCTGTGTGCTCGGTGTTCGCGCGGCTGACTCAACACCATTGTTGGCAGCTTGCCAGCATGTCAGACATGCACCCTTTTGCCTGGCTGATGAACTTGTTTTGCATCATGCTCACACTGTAGCAGCCTCTCCATATGCTGTGACGTCACGTGCATTGGCATGATATTGCCACGCAAGAGCATGCAGTCCACAGGTAGTACAGAAGAGGGTATCTCATTGGCGGATCGTAGCTCAAATAAGTATTTCATAACTCAGAACCCCACTTGTGTGCTGTTTTCCTCTAGTTCTGGTTTTCACGTGCCTGGTCCAGCAATGTAAGCTCACCCAGCATAGTTGCAGAGGTGGAATATGTCAGCGCTTTTCTCACTGCGGCTGGCCAGGGTTTAGCTCCCATTTTTTCTTTTCTGCACTGAGGGAATGTTTTTGGTGATCTCCTGGGCAGCCAGCCCTCCTGGGAGACGATTAACTTCATGGAGACAGATACTGTTTTTGGGCTATGTGTGTGTGGGGGAGGTTGTTTGCAGGCACAGTCAATAGCTGAAGCTTACTTATAGGGTGTACTAATGGCATTCAGTTTGGGGATACAATCAAGCATAGGGGAACATTTTTCAGAGAGAGTAAACTGTTAAACTGCTAGCTACAGCATAAGACTATACAGGTCTCCCATACAGCATAAGTACATACTGTAGAGATCGCCTGGACAATTACTCTTTAGATTTCGGATTCAAGGATTATAGTAACAGTTTTTCTTCTGCAGACATAACAGATGTCAGCCACTCTGCTTATCATATTATGGCAGCTACTTGGAGTGTCTGGCTCTGACACCAAGTTGTGGACCAGGCGCCCAGGTCAAAACTGTTTAACCTATCTTTTGCCAGACGATTGGTATTCATCCCTGAGCTGGACAATATTCTAAAGATGTCCAGGATAAGGGACAGCTGCTAATGTCCAGCCACCAACAGAAGGCAGACACAGCTTCAGGAGGGTGTGGGTTTGCTCAGCAGCAACAAACCAGATGCAGTTTTGACTCTTTCAGAATTTTGGAAACCAGAAGACTAGAGGAGCATGTTCGGTTCAAGGGTAACAGTAACAGGGATCCTTCTCCCGTAGATGTAACAGTGGTGCAGGAAAAGAGGAGATACTTGCAATAATGGCATGTGGACCCATGTCTGCCCCTTCCCTTGGTGTAAGATGCCAAATTTTTACCAGCAGTGCACCCAGCTAAATTCAGATGCATGGGTACTAGCATTCTTAGGTAAGGGCTGCACTGTAGAGTTCTCCTCTGTAGCCCACAAAGGGTCATTTCCTACAGTACAGTCTGTGGTACCTCAAAATCAAGTGAAGAGGAAGGAGGTGATTCAGACCTTAGATCACTTGATACAGATTGAGGCAATTGTCCCAGTTTCCGAATGAGTAGGGCCTGGGATTCTTCTAAATTTATTTTGTGGTTCTCAAGAAGTTGGGGGAAGGGATTATGACCGATTTTGACCTGGAACATTTAAACAATTTTGTTTGCCACACAGCCTTCAAGATGGACTCCTTGCGATCCGTCATACCTGCAGTCCAAACAGAGAGTTGTTTGTCATCCATAGATCTGAAGGATACCTTTCTCCGCATCCCCATTCATTAGTCACACCATAAGTTCCTGAGGTTTACAATCAGGACAGCATTTCCAGTACTGAGAGCTTCCCTTGACTTTGTATCAGCCCCCAGGGTATTTTCAAAGATTCTGATTGTGCTAATGGTGCAACTGAGACAGGAGGAGTATCACGAGTACCTCTGCCTGAATGACTTCCTCATCCAGGCGCCAACTACACAGCTGGCAGAGGTCGATGTCAAGGACTTTGGCAGTTCTGGAGACACATGATTGGGTCATCAGTTGGGGAAAGAGTTCCCAGATACCATCTTAGAGATAGGAGCACCTGGTGGTGGTGGTGTTTCAGACAGATGACAAGAATGTGCTCCTCTTCCTTCAGGAAGAAACCCTGAGACGAGAGATTCTGTGGCTGAGAAGCCAGTTGCTGGTCTCTGCTCACAGGCTTCTGCAGGTTCTAGGTCTGATGACTGCAGTGATACAGCTAGTGCTGGAGACCTGGTTGCTGGCCTCAGAAGACTGCTAAGCTCAGATCCCACTATCTAAATCAGTACTGCAGTCGCTGACATGGTAGGTGAATCTCAGCAAGGGACCCTCTTGGAAGCTCCAAAAGAACTGATTCTGTTGATTGGACGCCAGCCTGTCTAGTTGGGGAGCAGTCTCAGACCAAGTCCTTGTTTATAGGGTCTGGAAGTCCCAAGAGCAACAGCTTCAGAGAAACGTGGGGAAATGAGGGCAGTGTTCCTTGCCCTGCGTCTGTTTCACAGTTGGGTGCAATCCAGGATCTTGAAGGTGATGTCTGACAGTGTTGTCACTGAGGCATACATAACAAAAATCAAAGAGGCACGAGAAGCCAGGGCATGCTAACGGAAGCAACCAGGGTACAGTATTACTGTGGTAGAGAGAAACCTTCTAGTCCTCTCAGTAGTTCATCTAGCAGGGAACTGAATATGTAGGCTGATTGACTGTGTAGCGAGAGAGTTTATCCAGGAGAATGGACCTCGAACTTAAGAGACATTTGAGCTTCTGTGCAGAAGGTTCAGTTGAATTCAGATTGATGTCTTTGCATCAGAGGGGAATGCTTGGCCAAGGTTCTTCAGCCGGTACCAGTGTCCTCAGACAGAGGCGGTGGATGCCCTGTCCCAGCAGTGGGATTTTCTTAGAGCTTACTTGCTGCTTCTGCTAGTTCCCAAGGTAATACAAAAGATAAGCCAGTCAAGAGGAAGCCTCCTGACAGCCCCAGAGTGTCAAAATGGATGTAGTTCTCAGACCTAGAGAATCTAGCCCAGCAGGCTCCATTTCAACTTCTACTTCACAGGGACCTTTTCACAAGATTCCATTTTGGATCCAGATCCAGAGTCAATGCTGTTAGCAGCCAGACTCCTGAAAGGAGGAGCCTATTAAAACAGGGTTTCTCCAAGAAAGTGGTTGGTACCCTAATGGCCTCAAGGAAGGTTTTAAGTCTGCAGCTTATGACCATGTGGAATACCATCTCTGGTTGGGCGGGGAGGGAGAGAGACAGAGAGTGTGAGTGAGTAGACAAGGGTGTTGCATTGAGCACCCTGTGAGGGACAGATGGGGAACATCCATGGGCCCATCCCTGGGAACCAGCTTGAATATTATCCGTTTCTCAGGGTGGTCAGCAGAGGTTGGCCATCGCTTCCATCTCCAGTGCCACCATGGGACTTGAACTTGGTGTTGAACACCTGTGTAGGGCACCATTCAAACCTCTTTCATCAGTGCCTTTGGACATCCTGTCCTACAAGGTGTGTTTCTTAACTGCAGTCTGTTCAGCCAGAAGGACTGGTGAAAATCAGACACTATCCCATAAAGACCTTTACCTTATAATGCATAAGGAGGTGGTGTTGAGGACGATTTTGTCCTTTGTGCCTAAGGTACCTACAGCTTTCCATGTAAATCAGGAAGTATGTCTGCATCTTTTGTTCCAAGCCAGCAAAATCTGTACGAGAAAGAATTTCACAAGCTGGACGTCGATGGCAGTTAAGACTTGCCAAAAAGAACAAAAGAGTGTAGGAAATTGAAGAGTTTGCTTGTTTTGTTTCGAATAGCAAGGAAGGGTCAGAATGCTTTCGAGACCACCTCATCTAGGTGGGTAGAGCTTGCATTGCCAAGGCATATGCAGCTGAGAAGAAGAAAGCTCCAGCTCTCATTAAGGCTCACTCTGCCAAGGCTGTTACTACATCCTGGGTGGAGACAGGGGAGGCATCTGTGCTGGACCTATGCAAAGCAGCAACATGGTCCTCTGTTCACACATTTACTAATCACTATAGATTGTATGTCCAAAGTTCCATCGATCTGCTTTCAGATGCAGAGTTGTGCAGGCGGTGGTTAGCAGATGGACATTATATGTTGCCCATATAGGTTATATATGGGACAGTATTCTCCCCATCCTGAGTTGGAATGGGTACTGCTTTTAGAACCCATGTGTATTAATTCCCCATTGACAGCACAGCGTGATGCAGAAAGGAAAAATTCCTTCATACTTACCATCATTTCATTTTCCATTGGCTCCATTGCTGTCAGTGGGGTTTCTCCTGGGAGCCCCTGGCTCCTGTTGGAAAATATTGTCCAATATGTCTAAGGATTTTGGATTCCAGCAAAAATAATTTGTATGCGATTATAGCTGGATGTCTGAAATTGCCTGCTAACAATGGATATGTTTATATTTTACTGGACTTGCCAGGCTTGCAGAGTAACAGGTTGTGATTTTGAGTATTGTTTGTGCGTCGCCATTACAGGTTAGTGCTTAACTTGTTCTCTTCAGCTATATTCAGTGACATACTTGTTTTAAATGTCATTATTTTGCAAGTGTTATTAGCAGCATGCCAATCCGTCAGAGGCTCAGTGGCCTGATGTTTAAATGGACACTGTCAGCTTTTTAAAATGTTTGTATCTTTAATTTTCCCTCCCTGGTTAGAAAACAATGCTTCATTAGAAATATCACAAAAGTACTGTTTTAAGAAATATGACCGACCCATTTTTTTCAGCATCCTCACGCGTCTGCTCCCAGTGTGGGCATGACTGGTGCCAGTAAACTCATTTATTTATTTAAAATTTCTGGTGACTGTGAGAGGCACAGTGAGTTGAAACTTGTTTCCAGGTGCTACCTGAAGGAAAGGGAAGGAGGATAGTGCATATAAAAACAGATTACAATTAAATAAAAACATTTGGGTAAAACACAAGGTGCTTGAAGTACAACTATTTGAGCAGTAGGTTGGAATAATGCAGGAGTAATTACACAAGAACAATTGGTAGGTGTAAGCTAATAAATAATAGCAGTAATAAAGAGGAAAGATGTATACAAAATGGATGGTGTAGTCTGTAACCCAGTTGCAGCTCTGTAAGCTCTGCCTTGTTTGCCTTGTATCATATTTCCGCTTTTGCCTTGTATTTGTACCCAGCACCTGGGCCAGGTCCAACTTGTAAATGAGTTGTCTCAACAGTGTTTCACCTGGATAAATAAAGATTGATTGATTATTAAAAATAATGCAAAAGAGAGCAAGAAAATAACATGCAATAGATTCTAGAACATTTAGGGAATAGTATAGTTCAAAGATTCAGATTAATAGGGGTTGAGAGACCTCATCTCAGGCTCTCAAGAGGAGGAAGGACAGAGCAAGAGGGTGTGGGGGTTAGGAATAGTATACATTTTAAGTTGTGAAGAGATGGAAGTAGACTAAATGAGATTGGTAATGAGTCTCAGGAGAGGGATACTTATAGGAGAAAGCAGCCTGCCCCAAATTGGATAGAGGGTGGTGGAGAGAGAAGGTACAGGAGTCTCTGGAGTGTAGCAGGTAGGAAGAGAGGGATGAGGGGAGAGGAGAGATAGGAGGGAGGGATCCAAACTCGAATTTGGAGATAAGCATGGTACAGTGATGCTGCGGCATAAGGGAAGAGTAGAGGGAACTGTGGTGTATACAGGTGGAGCATTAGAGGCAAACGGTACAAGGCATTATAGAGGAGTCCAGTCTAGGAGAGGGATGAGGCAGGCGGATCCAAAGACCACACTGGCATAGTCAAAGACAGGAGGATCATTTTAGTAAGCAGTTTACAGTGCACGCGGGAGAGAGGGCTTTTATTTTGATACATAGTGCCAAGGTTAAGATGGACTTTGGAGTGAATATAATCAACATGGATGGAGAAATTGAGTTGACTATCCAACCAGATGTCTAGATATTTGAAGGGGGAACAACATCAAGAGTGGTGCCATCTAAGGTGGAAAAGGAGTGGAGGGGAAAGCCTGGCAGATTTCTATGTGGTATCGAAAGTCATGGACATGATGTTCTTAGTGTTTACCTTAAGCTGATTTGTCTGGAACCCGTGATAGAACCCCTAACAAAGTCACGCAGTAACTGAGACTCAACCTCTGGGGTTGAAGGTCCAGAGGCACAGAGGACCATGTAGTTGGTGTATGTATGGATATGGGAAGAGACACAGACAGAAGGAAGGTCATTTAGAAAGATTGAGAAAAGGACAGGCCCAGAATGGAGCCTTGGGAGGCACCTCCTAGAATGGGAAGGGGGACAGCCTAAACACATTGCATACAGCCCATAAGATAAGACCTAAACCAGTCCACAACATGGGTTGATAGATCAGCAGAGAGAAGGTTGGATAAAGTGAGGACAATACACTGAATCAAAAGCTTTAGTTAGGTCATTAAAGATGGCTACTGTGAGGTGTCCCTCTGGGTCCATGCCTATGAGTGTAGAGTCGGTGATCAGTGGAGAAGGGAAGAAATGGTAGAGTGATTCTTTCTAAAGATGGATTAAAAAGGAGAGGAAAATCTGAGGAGTTAAGGAACTTGGTAAATTTAGTGAATACGAGGAGTTCTTGCAGTTTTGCCAGGAAAGGGAGGAGTAATCTAGGTCTGCAGGAAGTTGCCAGAGTAGAGGGATCACCCCCTTTAGAAGGGCAGCACCCTGGCAACTCTTCCAGGCCTGTGAACAGTAACCTAGTGTGAAAGAGAGGTTCAGCAGGTGGGAGAGTGGTAGGAGTAATGGCAGGGCAGTGATCAGGAGAAGTTTGGGGTTGAGGCCACGTGGGCTGGATATATAGGGGTTGGAGGAATCTAAGGTAAGGGAAAACTTCTTGCACAGAAATGGGAGAGAAGCAGAAACCCCTTAGGATGAGAGGGGGGGGAGGCAGGAGGCACAGGACTGAGCTTTGTGGAAGGGCACAGATAGCTAAAGGAGTTGAGTATTGAAGCGAAGGGAAGGGATCTGAGACTGACAACCCATAAACCAGCAGTTGGGGGAGGAGGTGGAGGTTTGGGAGGGGCTCAAGAAGGATCGAAGAACCCTCCAGAATTTGGAAGGGAGTTGAGGTTGTGTTGGAGGATAGATTTGAAATATTGGACTTTTCCTGCTATAATAGCCTTGGTACAAGCATTTCTTAAGGAACTGTAGAGGTGGAGATCGGAGGGGAATGGAGGATTTATAGCATGCCCAGGAGAGAGCTTGGAACTTGCAAAGCTGGAGAATATCAGCAGATACCCAGGGGTGGTGGGAGCATCTGACCCACATCCTTGAGGGGTGGGTGCTGAGTATTCCATACCTTGTTAAGGATATAGCAGAAGAGGGAGAGAGACAAATCAATATCAGGGGCAGAGTAGACCAGAGACCAGTCGGAAGAGAGGTTGCAAAGGAAGGAAGGAATCAGTGTTCAGAATCCTGAAGGACCTAAGCCAGAGATAGTTAGGTGGAGAGGGATATACATACCTTCCTGACACAGTAAGTCATATAGTGGTCACTGAAGGCATCTGGAAGAGTACCAGCAGCAACAATGTGGTGGGGTGGGAGGAGAGTATTCAGTCCAAGGAGAGTGTTTGAAGGAGAGTGGATTTTTCCAGGTGGGTTTCTTATTAGCTGAGAGAGGTTCAGAGACTCTGTCTTTTCAATGGTGGACTTGAGGACAGGAAGAACCAGTTAAGGTTAAAGTCCCTGAGAGAATAAGCTCACAGAGGAGGCTAGAAAGACAAGGGAATAGATGATGTCAATGAGAGAGGTAGGAGAGATTTTAGGAGATGTATACATCACTCCTTCAAAGATGTGAGTGAGGAGGGGGGACTTGAGCTTAATCAGAAGGAGCACATGTGAGGAGAGGAGAGATTCACAAGAGAGACAGAACAGAATAGATTTTGGCAAAGCGTAAATGGCTACCCCTACTACCCCTTTACTGTGGTCCTGTCGAGAAGGTGGAAGTCCAGAAGGGATAGTTGGGAGTTGGGAACTCTAGAGGCAAACCAGGTTTCTGATATGCAGAGTAGGTCAGGGGAATATTGGGAGACTCAGACTTTAAGGGAATCAAGCTGGAAGCAGACTCCTTGAATTGACGTGGCAAAGTCTGAGGCCTTTAGGTAATGGAGAAGGATTGAGGAGGAGTGGAAGGGCCAGGGTTGTGTTGAATATCACCTGCTAAAAGGAGAGATAGTGGTGAGACCTTTGCACTCTTAGAGCGATGAGTGGGTTTAGGTCTGGATGGGGAGGAAAGGAGAAACAAAGCCTGTGAAAGAGCTCAAAGTTGTGGGAATAGGAGGAGGAGAACGAGGGTGAGCATGGAAGGATAGTGTGGTGAGGGAGGAATGGAGAAGAGGGTTAGGTGTGGAGGCGAGTGGAGGCAGTGGTAGGGGGTGTCTTGGGGGGGACCAACACGGGATACAGATCGAGGCATCTGGGAGGGTAAAGCAGAGGGGATGACAGGAGTGGGAGATAGAGATGCTAAAAAGGAGGCAAGGGAGGATAGGGGCCATGTGTGGGCGAAGAGGGCAGTGGGTGTGATTTGACCGAGGTTGAGGGAGGAGCTAAATGGAAGGGTATAGGACAATAGGTGAGGAGAGTAGATGTTATTAAGCCATAGGATTGAAGAGGGACAGTGGAGAGAGAGACAGTTAGAAAGAGGTGAGATAGTGTGTATGTACTGAAACAAGTCAGAGAAGAGCAGACCAGGAGCATTACAAGGAAAACTTGGGGAGGAGCAGGTGGGATCAAGTAAGGTGATTGTAACACTGGGGTGGAGAAAGGAAGTAGAATGAAGGAGAGAGAGACGAGAGTGAAGGAGGCAGAAGGAAACAGGCAGATGTGTGGGGAGATGGGATATGGAAAAATCCTGAGTAGTCTGTGGTACTGGGGAGATATCAGAGGGTAAGCAGGGAGAAGGGTGGCAAAAGTAGAGCAGGGGAATAGAGAGCATGGAGGAGCAGGCAGGCAGGCAAGAGGTGAGGAAGGCTCAGGAAGTAAGGAAGCTAAGTGTGAGGAGCTCAGTGAGAGAGAAATAGGGGAACCAATATAGGGAGTCTACACGGTTGCCAAGAAATAAGGGGGAGAAGGAGATCAGCACTGAGGGAAAGAGAAGGAGGTGTATGCAGGCAAGAGGAAGGGTGAGACTCTAGCAGGAAGGAGCTGAGGTGAGCAGCGCACCAAGAGACAAATGGGGAACCCAATGGGGAGACAGGAGAAACAGGAAACTAAGGAGAAAATGAATACAATGTACAAGTGTCACAGTAAACAAGCAATAGACCCTTGTGCAGAGTGGGTAAATAAGAACAACTACTGGTGCAGCAGACTAGTAAGCAGAGCTAAGTACACTATGGCAGCAACAGCATATGATGGATATATAATCCCTTTGCACATAATTGCGCCTCTACAATCAACAGAGTTGCAGTTTGAGTCCGGCTGAGTGGGAAGCAGAGTGGCGGCAGACTGGCTGACTCCAGCAGACTTGAGGCAGATGCTGTCCCTTTGTATGGGTCTTTCACGTGATAGCCGCAAGAGGAGGGCTGCTTGGGGTAATGGGTTCTAATACCAGAGGTATGAAAGCAAGCCCTGGTAACTCAATGCACAAGAATGGTGATAAGGCACTGGTGTCAAACTACAGGCCAACATTTATCCTCTCCCCACTATCCAAAGCTTTGGAAAAAATTGGCAAGTCAACTCACAGAATACCTCAATAAGTACAATCTGCTCTGCCCAAACCAACCTAGTTTCAGGCAAAAATACAGTAATACCACGCACTGCTGGAATACTCTGACTGTGCGCACAAGGCACTGGATGAAGGCAAATTAGTGGGGTCCATCTTCCATTGACTTACAAAGCCTTAGACACTGTAAACCACCCTCTACTAGTACTCTAGCCCAAAGATTGGGTGTAGCACCAAACACCATGAATTGGTTCAATGACTACCTAACACAATGAGCCTGCAAGTCAAAATCGGGCAGACATTATCCAGCTCCAGAGATGTACTCCTAGGAGTCCCTCAAGGATCAATTCTAGGGCCCCTGCTTTTCAGCCTCTTTGTTAACGAACTACACGGCCCTACACCAAACTTATCCTGTATGGGATGATGCCTTGCTGCCAAGCAGCAGCACCTCTCAGGTTGCCTTGCCAAACGGAACTAAGAGCTCTTTAATAAACTCAAGACTGGTTCTGTAGGCAAAAGCTGCTACTAAATTACAAGAAAACCAAGGCTATGTTACAATTCAGCCCCTACAGCAAATGCAGGCATACCCCTCGAAATCACAAATAAGGCTGGTGAGCAGACTGAGCAGGTACACTTGTTCAAGTACCTTGGGGTCATCGTTGATGACTCTCTCACTACGTGCCACATAGACTCTCTTGTTAGAGTGGTAAATACAAAGATCGGGGTCCTCTATAGGCATAAGAAATCCTCCCCCGGAAGCACTCAGACTCAGTCTCCAGCTCCATACTTCCACGATAGACTATGGGCTGGTGGTCTGTGGAGCTGCTACTGAGACAGTGCTCAAAAGGGTCCAAATTGCACTAAATAAGGCATGCCACCTCATCCTGTGCAGAATCAATACACTCATACTTGCACCCTGTATGAGCATGCCAACTGAAGCTTAACCTAAAAAGGCAGGATCAAATACCAGACTTGCCTCCTGGCAAAGAAGGCACTCTCGGAAAAACCCCATCCTGTGTAGGAAATCTGCTCAAAGCTTCTCCCTCACCACATCACCAGAGGAGAAGAATGAAGCACTGTCCATCCCATTCCCCCGAACCTCACTGGGGCAGGCACGCTTTCTCCCTACGGGCCCCCCGCTGGATAAATGAACTCCTGATGAAACTACAAACAAACAGCCTATCTCAATTCAAAACAGGCCTTAGACAGCACCTAATGAATAGCTCAAAATGCACCTGCTTCCCAGGCCCCACTTGTATGACAGGCCTTCGCCTAGGTAGCACCAGCACGGCTATCCAGTGAATCCTGCTTCCATTTCCAGCCTAGCCAAGGACTTAAATAATATATCAGTCCTCATCGATATGGTACTGCCCCTCTCAACCCCCCACACCCGCACCCCACTCGACAAAGCCTCTAGAGCTGCTCCCCCATTTCACCTTTTCCACCATCTCTCGCTGTCTGTGATAAGGTCCAAACCAAATCCTCCTATTTCTCTGCACTCACCTAGCCTGTCACCATCTGGGATAGCATCTAACGCTATACGGCTCCTCAACCATAGACCATCAATGGACTTGGTGGTCTACAGGTGGTGTACCTAGGGCTTTCAATTAAATGTAGCTTGCTACCCTTACAACTGCTCTGTTTTTCTCCGCTATTTGTCAAATTCTGATGTCATTTCTTACTGCTGAATGAGCAGGCATTTGTAACCACTGTATATGTGTTTTATCTTATTGTCCACCCCAATGTGGAACCTTTGTAAAAGAGCTCACGCCAAAGGTCTTTCCGATATATTCAATAAATAAAATAAAAATAAATAGGAGGGGAGTGTATCACCCTTTGTCCTGAACTGGCTCCCTGATTGGTGGAGCTCAGCTCTAAGGTGTGGGACAGAGGGTCTTTTTGTGTGCCACTTCAGGCGTGGTGAAGCAATCGGTGGGGGTAGAGCAGCACAAAGGTAACTGGGGCTGCTCTTGACCCCTGAAGTGCAGCGGTCTTCTGAGTCCTGCAGCAGCTCAGGTTCTGTGTGTGTCCCAGGAAATGAACAAAAGTCCAGCCCTCTGTCTTGATCTGGTTCCTTGATTGGCAGAGCTCAGCTCTGAAGTGTGGGACCAGAGGATCCTTTGTAATGCCACTCAGTGGTGTGTTGGAAGTGATTGGTGGGGAAGAACAGCGCAAAGGTAGCTGGGAGCTGCTCTCTTGCCCCGGAAGAGTCCAAGCGGTCTTCTGAGTCCTGCAGCAACTCGGGCGCTGTGTGTGTCCCAGGAGATTTACAGAAATCCCACCTCTTGTCCTGATCTGGCTCCTGACTGGCGGAGCTCAGCTCTGAGATGTGTCATGCATGCACAAGTTAATCATTTTCATTGTATTTGAGTGAAAACTACTGCATTTTACAAAATCATCTTCGGGTTCTGCAAAGTGTTTCTTTATCCAAAACAAGCGGTCTAACAGGTTTATTTTAAATTTGAAAAAATGGTCATGACTCGCATGCTTGTAGTCACAGCAGTACTTCTCAAATGTAAAATAAACACTGTTTGACCATTCATTTTAGATAAAGAATCACTTTGTGTTCAGTTTTAAATAAACATTGAATGCAATGCTACTGCAGTTGCCATTGTCGTTGCCTTTGAAATGAAATATTTTAGCAGTTCTCAAGTTCCTCAACAAGGACTGTTTTACATAGAAACATAAGAAAATGCTAGCAGATACAGGCCATACATAGAAACATAGACTTTGACGGCAGATAAGGACCGCTTGGCCCATCTAGTCTGCCCATTTCTTACCTACAGAATAGGCCACAGATCCTAGTTAACCAACAGTCTATTTCTTCCTACCCCCACAAGAATTGCCTTATGTCTGTCCCATGCATTCTTGAATTCTCCCACAGTTTTAGACCCCACAACCTCCTCAGGAAGGCTGTTCCATGCATCCATTACCCTCTCTGTGAAATAATACTTCCTCACATTACCCTGAACCGCCCCCTTCTATCTTTAAATTGTGTCCCTTGTTCTTGCACATCTCTTTTTCTGAAAGATGCTACCCTCTTGGACTTTGTTGATTCCACTGAGGTACTTAAAAGTTTCTATCATGTCCCCCTCTCCTTCTTTCCTCAAGGTATACATATTAAGCTCCTTTAGTCTCTCCTCATACGGCTTCTCTTATAGAAACATAGAAGTTGTGGCAGATAAGGACCCGCAAGGCCCATCCAGTCTGCCCATTTCTTTTTCTACCTTATAAATGTGCCATTGGCCTTTGCTCTGTCAGTGGCCTATCTATTCATACTCATTTGTATTGCTCCTTTGCCTATCCATGCCTGTTTGAAGCTCTGCACTGTATTCATAGCCACCACTTCTTGAGGTAGGCCATTCCATGCATTCACCACCCTTTCTGTGAAAAATTTCCTCATTTCCCTTATTCGGCCCCTCTAATCTCATGCTGTGCCCTCTTGTCCTGCTATTTTTCTTGTATCTAAACATGTTAGACTCTTTCACCTTGTTAATGCCCTTAAGGTGTTTGAATGCCTCGATCATATCACCTCTCTCCCTCCTTTGCTCAAGGGTATACATGTTGAGCTCTGTTAATCTGTCCTCATATGTCTTCTGATGCAGTCCCTGCACCATTTTGTTGCCCTTCTCTGGACTGCCTCAATTTGGTTAATGTCCTTGTGAAGGTGTGGCCTCCAATACTGCAGTACTCCAGATGGGGCCTAACCAGTGTCTTGTAAAGAGGATTATTACCTCCCACTTACGACTTGTGTATCCTACTAATACACCCTAACACCCCTAGTCTCTACCTACTGCTTTAGAGGTCTGCTTGGATGATTTCAGGTCATCAGGGATGATGATGCCCAAGTCTCTTTCTTCCTTTGTGACTGCTTAGCAACTCCCTCCCAGACTATAGGTGGCTTCAGGGTTTCTCTTCCCTATGTGCATGATCTTGCACTTCTTTGCATTAAATCCCAGTTGCCACTCTTCTGACCATTTTGCTAGTTTATCCAGATCTCTTCTCATTCTGCCCACCCATCTGGATCATCTACTCTGTTGCAGATCTTGGTGTCATCTGCAAACAGACAAGCCTTACCCTCTAGTCCATCTGCAAGGTCACGAATGAAGATGTTGAGAGGAGTGGCCCCAGGACTGATCCCTGAGGTACCCCGTGTGACTTGCATCTCTTCTGACTGTATACCATTTACCACCACTCTCTGTTTTCTGCCTGTCAACCAGTTTGACACCCAGTTGAGCAACTTCTGACCCACCCCAAGCCTACCCAGCTTATTTATCAATCTTCTATGTGGAACAGTGTCAGAAACTTTACCTTGACATCAACTGCTCCCCCTTGGTCCACCACTCTGGTTACCCAGTCAAAGAAATCTATGAGATTAACTGACAGGACCTTCCTTTGTAAACCCATGCTGTCTTGGATCTATGCCCCTATGGATTCCAGGTGTTGCACTATCTTTCCTTAAGGCGCCTCCATAATCTTGCCCACTACTGAGGTAAGACTGACTGGTCTGTAGTTCCCTGCCTCTCCCTGCTACCACTCTTGTGGGCGGGGATCACATAAACCCTTCTCCAGCCTTGGGACCCCTCCTGTGCTCAGAGACTCACTAAACAGTTCTGCTAATGGCTCTGCTAGTTCCACCTTTGGCTCCTTAAGGTACCTGGGATGTATGCCATCAGGTCCCATTGCCTTATCCACCCTGAGCTTAGCAAGCTCTTGTAGGACCCTTTCGTTTGTGAAGGGAGTAGTGCTCACCTCCCTCCCCTGTGTCCTTGGTGCTGACTGTGGGCCCTGCCCTACCTTCTCTTCAGTAAATACTGAGCAAAGTAACTATTTAGGATAGATGCTTTTACATGGTCCTCCTCCACATGCTCCCTTTTCTCCATTAAACTTAGCAATACCCCTCTGGACTTTCTCCTTTCACTAATGTATCTATAGAAAGTCTTGTCACCTTCTTTTACTATTCGTGCTAGTGTTTCCTCAGTTTGGGACTTTGCCTGCCTTACTGCCTTCCACTGCCCTTGGAGCAGTTTGGTATGCCTCCTATCTTCATCCACTGTGTTCCTTATATATTCCTGAAGGCAATACCTTTTGGCTTTGACCTTTCTGCTACTGTATTTAAGAACAAAGTGGTTTCCTTCTTCTTTTACCTTCCTTTTCTGTCTAACACAATGGGATGTTGCTTCAAGTATTGCATCATAATGCTTGCCCACTTTGCCTGTACCCCCTCACCTGTGTTTCTTTTGTGCCAGACTAAGCTAGCTCTGTTGGCCATCTTATCAAAGTCAGCTCCTCTGAAGTCCCATATTTTGCCTTGGAATGGGATGATTTAGATGTAGTGTCAAATTGAACCATACCATGTGATGGTCACTGGCATGAGTGACCTTCTACCTGAGATCTGTGATCCCTTCCCTGTTAGTCAGTACTAGATCTAGGATAGCCCTGTCTCTTGTGTGTTGTTGTACCAGTTGTTTGAGGCCCCTCCTGCAGGAATCCACTATGTGTCTAGTTCTGGCAGATGTTCCTGCTGGTATTGACCAATCTGTATCCAGCATGTTGAAGTCTCCCATTATCAGAACCTCCCATTAGCTGTCATGTTTTGTATATCTCTAACAGTAATGTGTCTATGCCTCCCCTGGTCTGGGGGCCTGTAGACAACCCCAGTTCTTATGGCTGTCCATTTCCTTTTCCAGGGTGACCCACAGTTCTTCTGGCTCCTATGTGTATTCTGAATTTCTGTATTTGACTTTCATTGACATACAGGGCCCACCCCTTTTTTTTGCCCTCGGTCTCTTCTGAACAATACATAGCCAGGTACTGAAGTCTCCCAAGTGGGGTTACTGAAACCACATCTACCAATGCTACTATGTCCAGTTTAGCCTCTGACATTATTGCCTGCAGGTCTGGGATCTTATTTCCCAGGCTGTGAGCATTTGTGTACATGATTTTCCATTGGCCAGATTTCGGTGTGTTTGGTTGTTGGGTGAGGTTTGGCATTACCCTGTAAATGCGTATGGGAGACAAACCTTTTTCTTACCTGGTACGCAAAATGAACTGCAAACATGCTGAATCCCTGTTTGACCACCAGCTGAGAGGGGAGGGGTGTTCTTCCCATTCGACGTAGTGCTGCAACACTCTCCCTCATTTGCTAGTTTAAATATTCTGCAAAGACGTCAAACTTCTGCCCCAATGCACTGACTCTCCTTAGTCAGATGCAGTCCATCAAATTTAAGAACTTTCGCTCCCAGAACTGTTGCCAGTTCCAAGCAAATCTGTGTCCTTTTCCTGGCACCAGCCTCTGGAGCCACGTGTTTAGCTCCCCTATCTCCCTTCTCTGACCGGCCCATCTCATCTGCTCCCCTCCCAGACTGTCAGGATCTCAGAGAAGAGATGCTGAACAGAAATAGATGATAGTTTGTCACCCAGCCTGGTCAGGTGCTCCTTGGTCTCCACAACTGACGGCACGCTAGATCGGTTAGTCCCTTTGCAGCTCAGGACATCAATGTTTTCTCTCCCATTGTGAATCACTTCTACGCGGTCAGTGTCTCCATGTTGATGTACCTGAGACATCTGACCATTACCCTGGCTGGAGATGGGTGTCAACTCCTCGAATCATGGAGTCTCCCATGTCAGAGTTTTGGATTTCCTGTTTGCTTTTTTGTTTTGGTTCCTGGATTTGGGGTGAGATTTGTGCTAGGCTCCCTATGCCAGAAAGTGTCCTGGCTCTGCAGTGTCTTTTGCCTCTTTGTTTGATTTCAGAGATAGAGGCAGATACCTGTTTGTAGTGTTTATATGGTTTTGGGAGAAATATGTTGGAGAGCAGAGAGTGATGGGGCACCTGATTGCCCCTCTTAACCACCCGCCAACCTCCTGGTCTAACTACCCTCTGCGGTCGAGGTTTTCTGTTGGATGCTGGGGAAATGAAGGGTGGTTCTTATAATGTATTTCCTCTTGAATATGAAATTTGAGGCATGCAATCTCTGCCCATGCTGCCCGGAGCTGAGCCTAAGATCTCCAATGGCTCCACATGGGACAATGTCCTAAATCCTGTAAGACTGTCCTTCTGAAAATTGTTCCACAGTACCTGCAGTTAATGATATCCATTCTAGATAAGTTGCTGGGTTTATAACCTAGTCAGAGTAATTAGAAGGAAAAATGCAAGTAATGGTTTGATTTCGATTTGTTTAACTCTGTTATAACAAGTTAAATTACTAGTGCCCTGTAAATGAGCTCACCTTGTGGATGCCCCACTGATCCATCCCTTCCTGCTCTGCCACAGGAAATGTCACAACTGTGGTGTACCTATAAAAGCAGTGTAGTGGTGGAGCAGGATGGGCCCTTCCCGCCGAAAAAGAAGAACCACGGACGAAAAGAACAAGGAGGTAAGATAGAAATAATCAGTCAAAACAAATACGGTAACCCTGAAAGCTTATCCTAATGTTAGATAAAACTGTAAAACCTGTAAAAATTTCAGAGAAGATATATGCTTGTAAGAAACACTTTGCTAGCGAAAAACCAAAGGCAATGAAAAGATAGCAACAAACAGTAGCAATCCCCTGAGTAGAAAATGTTAAACAACCACCACACAGTAAATCTGTTTAGCCAAAAGAAGTCTCAATCCTTTTCCCTTTGCACTGGCAAGGTTCTCTACTCCCTTAGCAGTCTTGAAGGAAAGAGTCAGGTGAAGCCAGGTGCCTTGGCCAGCAAACCAAGCCTTCTACCTCAAGATATCAGCTAACCTGACCTTTTAACCCCTTCTTTCTGTTGGAAATTACTGACAGTTTGCCAGCTCCACCCCTCACATACACACCTAATCCTTTGGAAGAGCTGTGGGAGAAAGCAATTAGCTCCTTCAATGAGAAGGAGACTGAAACACCTCTGAGACAACAAACCTTTAAAAAAAAAAAACAAGAATAAAAATAAAACAGTGTCAAACAGTAATTTTTTTGCCCAATGATAAAAAAGTCACAAAAATGTAAGCTCCACCTGTAATAATTTCAGAGAAGATATACCCCAAGAAACACTTTGCTACAGAGGAAATAAAGCAGTAACAGAAGATATACCTTGCAAAAGACAATTTGGATCAGCAGTAATCTGTTAGCACACACCTGAAGGCACACCTTGTAATAATGCAGAAGAAGGTATACCAACAACAATTTGAATCAGAGAAAAATAAAACAATGAAATGTTAGCAACAAACAGTAGCAATCCTGTGAGTAGAAAATAAAAACAACACCACAGTAAATCTGCTTAGCCAAAAGAAGTCTTAATCCTTTTCCCTTGCACTGGCAAGGTTCTCACCTGCCTTTCAAGCAGTCTTGGAAGAAAAGAGCGCAGGTGAAGCTTAGGTGCCTTGGCCAGCAAACCAAGCCTTCTACCTCAAGATATCAACTAACCTGACCTTTTAACCCTTCTTTCTGTTGAAATTACTGACAGTTTGCCAGCTCCACCCTCACATACACACCTAATCCTTTGGAAGAGCTGGGAGAAAAGCCAATTAGCTCCTTCAATGTGAGAAGGAGACTGAAACACCTCTGAGACAACAAACCTTTCAACAAAAAAAAAAAAACAAGAATAAAATAACAGTGTCAAACAGTAATTTTGTTAGCTCAATGATAAAAGTCACAAAAATGTAAGATCCACCTGTAATAATTTCAGAAGATATACCCTGTAAGAAACACTTTGCTACAGAGGAAATAAAGCAGTAACAGAAGATATACCTTGCAAAGACAATTTGAATCAGAAGTAATCTGTTGCACACACCTGTAGGCACACCTTGTAATAATGCAGAAGAAGGTATACCAACAACAAATTTGAATCAGAGAAAAATAAAGCAATGAAATGTTAGCAACAAACAATGCAATCCCTGTGAGTAAAAATAAAAACACCTACCACTCAGTAAATCTGCTCTTGCAGACCCTGCACCATTTAGTTGTCCCTCCTCTGGACTGCCTCATCTGTCTCTGTCCATATTAGATTTATCTGATCATGACCTTCCTGCTGTGAACCCATGCTGCCTTGGGGTCCCAGTGCCCCACTGGCCTCTAGGGTACTCTTGCTAACTATTCTTTTCCTTCAGAAGTGACTCTTATCCTTTCCCCCTAGAGGTCAGACTTGACAGGTCTGTGGTTCCTGCCTCTGTCTTGGTCCCACTTTGTGAGGGGATCACATCTGCCTTCCTCCAGTCTCGGTGCCACCATCCTCCCATGATTTGACTTAAAAGAGTAGCCAGTGGTTCGGTTAGTTGCTCTCTTAATTCTTTTAGAATTCTGGGGTGAATTCATCAGGACCCATTGCTTTGTCCACCTTCAGTTTTAGGAGTTATTGCAGAACCCTTTCTTCTGTGACAGGACTGGGATCGACCCCCCTATCAAAGGCCTTTCTGTTGGTGTTAGGTTAAGGCACTTCCCCCTCCTCTTTTGGCAGATACACGAGCAGAATATTCATTCAGTATCCCTGCTTTTCACTGTCCCCCCTGCCAGCCCCCATTCATTCTATTCGGCCTCACTATCCCTCCGTTTGTCTTTCTACGCTTGCTGATGTACCTATAATAGGTTTTTATCCCCTTCTTAACTGAGTTGGCTATCTTTCCTCCAGTTTGGAGGCCTTTGCTATTCTGTCCTCCCTCCTGCTTCCCTTCTGCCTTAACTGGTACAACTGTCTGTCCTGCTCCTTCTGTGTTTCCTTATACTTCGAATGCTATCTTTTCTTCCTGACTTTCACAGCCACCTCTTTGAGAACCCTAGTGGCTTTTCTTTCATTTTGATTTGTTTATTTGCTTCACACAAAGGCTTGTTGCCTCTGTGATGGCAGTTTGATGATTCCCCATTGTTGCTCCACACCTCCTTCTTAGCTTGTTTGCTAGTGCTTTTCTGAGACTGTCCTATCCTTGCCAAAGTCAGCCCTCCTAAAGTCCAGTACCTTCACTTTTGTATGGCTTGACTCTGTAGCTGAGTTTAACGTGAACCACACTGTTTGATGGGTCACTTGTTCTCAGATGGCAACCCACTTCTAGATCTGAGATCCTCTCACTGCCCCGTTTGAGAGTACAAGGTCTAAGATTGCTCCGTCACGATGGGTTCTGAAACCTTCTGTCTGAGGCCTGCCACCTGTCGGGCATCAAGAATGGCCCCTGCTCTTGGATTTGGCTGCAGCAAATGTGCTCCAAGTTAACATATGGCACATTCAGGTCTCCCATCAACAGTATCTCCCTTTTCTCTGCCATTCTAAGAATGTCTTCCTGTCATATCCTTGTCATTCCACTCCCCTGACATGGGGGTCTGTACACAACCCCTGTGCAGGTTGTGATGCCCTTCCAGTCTCAGGGTGAACCCACAGTGCCTCCTCTCCTCCCTGTTTACTCTTTTGTTCAGTTGCTTTTATCCCTTCCTTTACATAGAGCTACTCCTCCCCTCTTCTCCCTGCCTGTCTCTCCTGTGGTTTATGTACCCTGGTATGTTAACATCCCAGTCATGGTTCTCTGTGACCATGTTCTGTGACTGCTTCTGATATCTAGGCATCCCTCTTCCATCAGGCCACCAGCTCAGGGGCTTTTGCGCCAGAACTTCTGAGCATTGGTGCTCATTACCCTCCATTTCTGATGACCTTACTCCTTTTGCCCGTCCCTGTCCTTCTTGCCTTTGTCACTTTCTCCATTTACCCTGCCTTTCTCCTATCGACACCTCTATGTTGGTGTTTGCCACACTTACTACCATGATTTTTTTGGGGGAGCTAGGATTCCCCTGCTCCTTTCCAGTGCCTCCCCCTTGGCTAGTTTAAATGTTTGCCAATGAAGCATTTAAACCTATCACCTAGGATCCTGGCTCCCCTCCCAGACAGATGCAGCCCATCATGCCAGTATAGGCTTGCATCACTCCAGGTGGACCCCCAGTCCCCAATGAAGCCAAATCCCTGAGCTCCCCACCAGTTTTTCAACCACTGATTGAATCCCATGGTGCGGAACACCCTAGCCTCTCCTGTGCCATAGATGGGCAGCACCTCCGGGAAGGTTACCGTGCATGCTACTTGACTAAGACCCCTCCCCAATTCCACAAACTCTTCCTGCACTTCTCTAATCCCTTTCTTAGCCAGGTCATTTGTCCCTAGGTGGTCAATGACATCCAGCTCCCTCCCCTGTGCAGCTGCTCCAGCAATCTTGAGGATTTGCTCCCTGTCCCTCCAAGCCATGGCGCCAGGCAGGCACCTTACCTCCCTCTCCCCTTCCTCCCCCAGTTCTGCTTTCCTAACAATGGGAGTCCCCAGCAGGGTTGTTTCCTTCCCCTCCGGGTCCCCTGCCACCCTCCTGTGGGTCTCCTTTGTGGAGGTTCCCAGCATCCTCCTTGGTCTCCACTGCGGGTGCCTCCATAGAGGAACCACACTTTGCCAGAATGGCATAGGAATTATGGAGAGGTACAACTGGAGGGATCGCCTCTGTTCCACCACCCTCATCCTCCCTGGAGTCCACTGTGGTCCAGCAGCTCCTCTTTCTTGCAACCTCTGAGGCAACGGCAGTGGCACTGGTGGTCCCTGGATGGAAGAGGAGGTCCCACAAATCCTGGCCAACTCAGCCTGGAGATGAGCAACCTCCTCCCTCAGCCCAGAGAGGTGCCTGCAGATGGGACAACACCGCATCCTCCAGAACGTCTCCCGGAAGACTGCTGCTCCACAGCTACTGCACTGCACCAATCCAATCATGTCTTATTTTTGGCTCCTTAACTGTTTGCAATCCGTACTCTTTCCTCTGTTTTTTTTTTCTCTCTCTCCTTACTTTCTGCCTGTGTGCCCTTTAAGCTCCTGATTGTCCTGTTCTAGACAAGAATATCCTATATTGCTCAGTAGACCCCTTACTTGCTCAGAGGCAGACCTCCAGCAGCTAGAGGGGGCCGGAGAGCTACTCTTGCCCTTCTAGGATGGTGGGTCTTTGGTGGCTCTGTGATCACTCACTTCCTGCTCCCAAACAGGAAGTTCCTGTTGTCAGTCGAATCCTGTGCCTATAAAAGTAGAACTAGCTTTGGAGAGGTGGGAAGGAGGGCAATATAGTCCCAGTAGAGAAGTCCAGACACACAGCACTCCTTTCTCCTAGTGTCTTCTGCCAAGCATACAGTCTGTCTGGTCGCTCAAGTGTCCCAAATGACAACAACTTATAAGTTAAAACATGTTTTAAAGCAAGCAGGCTTTCTGGTCAATTTTGTAAAAATATATAATTAATAATGTTTGTCCACTTAAGTGCTTTAAGACACTTCAAGGTTGGGGCTGGCCTGGTGGCGTAGAGCATACCTCTCAACCTTTTGCCCCCCAAATGTGGAACATTGCCTGTCAAAATGTGGAACAAATGGGCAAAATGTGGAACACTTAATCAAATCTTTACCTAAGAAGCTCAAAACACTGTTAACATGTTGCATTTATGTTCAGAAAGTCTGTTATGAATTGAATAATATATTTTTTGCATCATTTACTATGGATTTTTACTTTAAATTGTTGACTTGGAATGTGGAACTAGTCCTCACAATGTGGAACAGGGAGCTTTTGAGAAGTAAAATGAGGAACGTTCCTCGTAATGTGGTACAGTTGAGGTATGGCGTAGAGGACTGAGGCACAGTACACCTTATCTCTCACCACAGCAGCAACCCGAGTTTGGAAACGAGCTCGAGCCACCAGGGCGGGGGGCTAGGAGTGGATCGAGCAGCTGTCAGGCAGCTCTCCTCTCTCAGATTGGAGGGGTGGTTAGACTAGAACAGTATGCTTCTACAGCCTGGAGTTCCCTAGTTTTTTCACTGTTAGCCTCACAATTGCTCCTGTAACTACTTGACTATGTACTGACGTACTGCTGTGTAAACTGTCTTTCTCTGTATGTAAAATTTGTGACGTGGAACCTTTGTAAAGGAGTCTCTGGCTCAAAGGCATTTCCAAATCTCTCCAATAAACAATAATAGTCCCGAGTACACCAGTTAGACTGATAAACACAATTTAAAAAACTCTGATAAAGGCAAGATTGCCCTGCTAGTAAAGTGTGGCTAACAAGCTAACAAATCAAAGGAGTCGCCAGCAATGAGTGTTAAAGTCCTATGGTATACAGACTCTGAATTGTAGTTCCTGTTTTTATAGGTAAATGAGGCAGCTCACTTGCCGAGGTATGAATCTCATACCCGAAACGTATTGCCATTGTCATGTGTTTCTGTATTCTAACCATATGTATGTGACTTATAGGTGTGGGTTGGTGGCTCTCTGGATGGCTGGTCACTTACTGAAGAAAGGGGGCAGTGTTACGCTGGAGAAGATGGTCAGTCTGGCTTTAGAGAGGCAATACACAGCTCAAGGAGAAATGTTCTCAGGTAAACATCAAACAGTGCTTCAGAGTTTGCAGTATATGTTTATTTTAGTCCATTCTTCAAAATTCATAGGTAACAGTTGGGGGTAAGGAGTGCTGGATTCTACTACTGGAGCCAGCTTGTTTCTGTTGTTAGTTTCTAGATCTGTCAGGAGTTTGTATAGTTTGTAGAGGCCCAATGCAGCCCTAACAGTTAGCATAAACCAGAACTTTTGGGGTTGATATGTCAGGGCATTGCACTGTGTATGGTACCATGCGTGCACCAGCAGCATTTATCAAATCTGATTGTTCATCAGCCATGTGTCAGAAGCATCTAATCTAGTCCTTCAAACCTGGATGCAGGACATCAAAGAAATCCATGAGCCACTCCTCAGAATTTAAAAAAAAAAAAAAAATAGCACCCATTTTTTCCCCACTTTTATTTAAAATGTGTTAACCAGGTAAGTCTGAGAGTGTCAAATGCCCATTTTCATGGAGGACTCCAACAGATAACAAATTGCAGACATAAAATTCTCACACTACATACTGTACATACAAAAAGAACAAGCAACATTAGATATATAGCAATATAGTGCAGTGGTCTAAGGCTCTGAGCTGCAAATCTGGTGACATCCAGCAGACCAGACCTGGGTTTGAATCCCACAACTTCCACTTACATACTGTGTGACCCTGAGCAAGTCACTTAACCTCCTTGTGCTCCCATGTCGCTCCTGTAAAAAAGCTTTCAGCTTAGTGTGCTATACCTGGTTAATCAACTAAATAAATAAAAAATAAATAAAATAAATATACTTGGTAATAGTCAGGACAGTGGCACTGAGACATAGAAACATAGAAGTTGACGGCAGATAAGGACCGCAAGGTCCATCCAGTCTGCCCATTTCTTTTTCTACCTTATAAATGTGCCATCGGCCTTTGCTCTGTCAGTGGCCTATCTGTTCATACTCATTTGTATTGCTCCCTTATGCCTATCCCATGCCTGTTTGAAGCCCTGCACTGTATTCATAGCCACCACTTCTTGAGGTAGGCCATTCCATGCATCCACCACCCTTTCTGTGAAAAAGAATTTCCTCACATTCCCCCCTTAATCGGCCCCCCTCTAATCTCATGCTGTGTCCTCTTGTCCTGCTATTTTTCTTATATTTAAACATGTTAGACTCTTTCACCTTGTTAATGCCCTTAAGGTGTTTGAATGCCTCGATCATATCACCTCTCTCCCTCCTTTGCTCAAGGGTATACATATTGAGCTCTGTTAATCTGTCCTCATATGTCTTCTGATGCAGTCCCTGCACCATTTTGGTTGCCCTTCTCTGGACTGCCTCAATTTGGTTAATGTCCTTGTGAAGGTGTGGCCTCCAATACTGCATGAGTACTCCAGATGGGGCCTAACCAGTGTCTTGTAAGAGGGATTATTACCTCCCTCTTACGACTTGTGATACCCCTACTAATACACACTAACACCCCCAGCCTTACCTACTGCTTTAGAGGTCTGCTTGGATGATTTCAGGTCGTCCAGTGATGATGATGCCCAAGTCTCTTTCTTCCTTTGTGACTGCTAGCAATCCCTCCCAGCCTATAGGTGGCTTCAGGGTTTCTCTTCCCTATGTGCATGATCTTGCACTTCTTTGCATTAAATCCCAGTTGCCACTCTTCTGACCATTTTGCTAGTTTATCCAGATCTCTTCTCATTCTGCTCACCCCATCTGGATAATCTACTCTGTTGCAGATCTTGGTGTCATCTGCAAACAGACAAACCTACCTCTAGTCCATCTGCAAGGTCACTAATGAAGATGTTGAAGGGACTGGCCCCAGGTCTGATCCCTAAGTGCCCACTTGTGACTTGCATCTCTTCTGACTATGTACCATTTACCACCACTCTGTTTTCTGCCCGTCAACCAGTTTGACACCCAGTTGACTAATTTCCGACCCACTCCGAGCCTACCCAGCTTATTTATCAATCTTCTGTGTGGAACAGTGTCAAAAGCTTTGCTGAAGTCAAGGTGCTCCCCCTTGGTCCACCACTCTGATTACCCAGTCAAAGAAATCTATGAGATTAGCTTGACAGGACCTTCCTTTGTAAACCCATGCTGTCTTGGATCCTGTGCTGCTATGGAATCCAGGTGTTGCACTATCCTTTCCTTAAGGAGTGCCTCCATAATCTTGCCCACTACTGAGGTAAGAGACTGGCTGATCTGTAGTTCCCTGCCTCCTCCCTGCTACCACTCTTGTGGGCGGGATCACATGAAGCCCTTCTCCAGTCTTCTGGGACCTCTCCTGTGCTCAGAGACTCACTAAACAGTTCTGCTAATGGCTCTGCTAGTTCACCTTTAGCTCCTTAAGTACCCTGGGATGTTTGCCATCAGGTCCATTGCCTTATCCACCCGAGCTTAGCAAGCTCTTGTAGGACCCTTTCTTTTGTGAAGGGAGTAGTGCTCACCTCCCTCCCCACTGTGTCCATGGTGCTGAGGTGTGGGGCCTGCCCTACCTTCTCTTCAGTAAATACTGAGCAAAAGTATCTATTTAGGATAGATGCTTTTGCATGGTCCTCCTCCTCACATGCTCCCTTTTCTCCATTAAGCTTAGCAATACCCCCTCTGGACTTTCTCCTTTCACTAAAGTATCTATAGAAAGTCTTGTCACCTTCTTTACTGTTCGTGCTAGTGTTTCCTCAGTTTGGGACTTTGCCTGCCTGCTGCCTTCCTGCTTCCCTTAGGGCAGTTTGGTATGCCTCCTATCTTCATCCCAGTGTGTTCCTTATATTTCCTGAAAGGCCAGCCTTTTGGATCTGACCTTTTCTGCTACTGTATTTGAGAACCAAAGTGGTTTCCTTCTTCTTTGCACTTCCTTTTCTGTCTAACACAATGGGATGTTGCTTCAAAGATTGCATCCTAATGCTTGCCCACTTTGTCTTTACCCCCTCACCTGTGTTTCTTTTTGCCAGGGCTAGCTTAACTCTGTTGGCCATCTTATCAAAGTCAGCTCCTCTGAAGTCCCATATTTTTGCCTTGGAATGGGATGATTTAGATGTAGTAGCCAAATTGAACCATACCATGTGATGGTCACTGGCACCCAGGTGACCTTCTACCTGGAGATCTGTGATCCCTTCCCTGTTAGTCAGTACTAGATCTAGGATAGCCCTGTCTCTTGTGGGTTGTTGTACCAGTTGTTTGAGGCCCTCCACCTGCAGGGAATCCACTATGTGTCTAGTTCTGGCAGATGTTCCTGCTGGTATTGACCAATCTGTATCCGGCATGTTGAAGTCTCCCATTATCAGAACCTCCCCTTTAGCTGTCATGTTTTGTATATCTTCTAACAGTAATGTATCTATGTCCTCCCCCTGGTCTGGGGGCCTGTAGACAACCCCAGTTCTTATGGCTGTCCCATTTCCTGTTTCCAGGGTGACCCACAGTTCTTCTGGCTCCTTATGTGTATTCTGAATTTCTGTAGCTTTGATATTTTCGACTGACATACAGGCCACTCCTCCCCCCACGCACCTCGGTCTCTTCTGAACAATACATAAGCCTGGTACTGAAGTCTCCAAAGTGTGCTTACTGGCAAACCACCGTCTCACTAATTGCTACTGTGTCCAGTTTAGCCTCTGACATTATTGCCTGCAGGTCTGGGATCTAATTTCCCAGGCTGTGAGCATTGTGTACATGATTTTCCATTGGCCAGATTCGGTGTGTTAGTTGTTGGGTGAGGTTTGGCATTACCCCTATGCGTCGTATGGGGAGACAAACCTTTTTCTTACCGGTGATCCAAATGAACTGCAAACATACGAATCCCTGTTTGACCACTAAGCTGAGGGGAGGGTGTTCTTCCCATTCAGCGTATGGGGTGCTGCACCCTCTCCCCATTTGCTAGTTTAAATATTCTGCAAAGACGTCAAACTTCTCCCCAATGCACTGACTCCCTCCTTAGTCAGATGCAGTCCATCAAATTTAAAGAACTTTAGCTCCCAGAACTGTTGCCAGTTCCTACAAATCTGTGTTCTTTTTCCTGGCACCAGCCCTTGAGCCACATGTTTAGCTCCCCTATCTCCCCTTCTCTGACCTTCCGTCCATCTGCCCCCCTCTCCCAGACTGGCAGAATCTCAGAGAAGGAGATGCCGGACGAAATGGATGATAGTTTGTCACCCAGCCTGGTCAGGTGTTCCTTGGTCTCCACAACTGACCGGCTGGCGAGATCATTAGTCCCTATGTGTACTAGGACATCAGTGTTTTCTTCTGCTTTGTGAACAATTTTAGCAATGCGGTCATATCAATACAGTACGTCTGTAAAGTCACTTTAAAGGTATGATATGGTTCTGAATAATGTAGTATGGATGGGAGTGAATTCCATTCTTTTAAAGAGCAACTATCACGCTCTTTCTCAAATTCCCCTTAGAAGCCCAACGAACCCTTACCTGCCCTTAAATCTAATCTTTTTTTCATTTCTTTTATGAAGTACAAGGAAGGGAAGAGATTGTAATTTTGCTCCGTGGAGCTCTGCCGCACTGATCACTTCCACTTCCTTGTACCTCTGCACAGTCCACACCACCCCCATCCGCCCCCATGCTACTACGCAGGGTTTTAAATAATTGATTAGCAGTTTTTTTATTGGGACAATACTAACCGTACAGAAAGTATTTATATAGGTTTTCTAGAAATGTTTGTTAAACACAGTGAGGTAAGAGCTATGCATTTTCACAATGTTTTAGCACTTTTATGAGCAAAACGCTAATCAATTTTTAGAGTTAAATAAAACCCTGCTACGTTTTGTGGCATAAGTGTATGAGGAGCGTGGGGTTTAGCGTCCATTGCAGTGTATGGGGCTGCATTTAAAAGTTTAAATTATGTAGTTTAGATGGCAAGTTGGAATAAATCATGGCTTCTGCTTAACTAACAAGGACCTTGGATTCCAAATTGCTGTACTTGTAAGCCCCGGCCATCACTGTCCCCCCTGGCATCTCTCTATAACCTCTCGTTCTGTCTAGCCAACATCCCCGCCAAGTGGAAGCACGCCACAGTCATTCCACTTCCCAAAGGTGATGACCCCTCTGTCCCCAGAAATCGCCACCCGATATTGCTGCTACTGCTTCTGACCAAAATCCAGGAAAAAACTTGTTCTCTCTCTCAGTTCTCCTCCTATCTTGATTCCTCTTCCTTTTCACCCCTTACCAGTCTGGCTTTAGGAAGTCCTACTCCACTTTCACCTCCCTCGTAAGACTCACGGACTCCATCCTCACTGGCACGGACAGGGGCCAAATCACATCAGCCATTTTTGTCAACCTGGCCAAAGCCTTCGGCACTGTCTCCCACACACTCCTGCTTTCTAAGCTCTCTCACGCAGGACTATCAGGCATGGCCACCAGCTGGTTTCAGTCTTAACTGTTAGGCCGATCCCAAACCAACAGAATTGGCAATGCCATCTCTGTGCTTCTTCCTGCTACCTCTGGAGTCCCGTAAGGCTTGGTCCTTGGCCCACTCCTTTTCTCCATCCTCCTAAACGACCTGCCCTCTGCCTGCCCTCATACATCCATTCACATGTATGCAGATGATACAGTTTTATACGCATCCAGACCCTCGACTTCTGATGTAGAAACCAGACTCCAGCAGGACTTCAGTGAAGTTCTGTGCTGGTTTCGCTATAATCAGTTATTCTCAACACCAAGAAAACTATCTCTCTGACCTTTGGCATGAGGCAGAGACTTTCAAGACTACTCTCCACCCTCTCTTTCCATACCCTGGATGGGATTTCTGTTGAGGCTTGCTCCTCCTCCAGATATCTTGGGGTCTGGCTTGATCAGCACTTTGATTTCTCCACACACACTGATGCCATCCTCAGAAAGCTTCACCCCAAACTAGGTGCACTGTATCGCAGTCATGGTTGTATCCCGTTGCTGGCTTGGTGTGCCATACTGCAGAGGATGATCCCCCCTCTATCTTCGACTATGGGGACGTAGTCTACAGTGCTGCACCAAAGTCCACCCTTGCCAGACTGGACCCCCTCTTCCATTCCTTCTGTCGCTTTGCACTTGACTGTCCTCCCAATACCCGTCACTGTGTCCTGTACTGCAGCCTTGACCTCCCCTCATTACAGGACTGGTGTCTCTCCCACTGTGCTAGCCTCATGGCCAAATACTGGTCTCAGTCCTCCCTCATATCTCACCATGCTCCTATCAGCCCACACCCCCAGGGCTATGCACTGAGGAACACGACTGCGTCTTCTGGCCATTCCACTCATGACAACCTCGGCAGGGCCAGTCCGCTTTCAGGTATTGTATGCCCAATATCTGGAACTCACTCACCTCAGTTATCAAGCAACCACCCTAGGATGACACCTAAACTCCATTCTCAAAACATACTTCTGTCCCACTTGTGCATGCACCCATGTGAGCTGACTAACCAGGTGACCAGCGCCTTCTGTATAGGGGCCAAACCCCTCCTACGTAGCATCCCTAATTTCTCTGTTTCCTGTCTATACCTCTCACTGTAACCTTCCTGGTGTTAGCCTCCTGCCATATGACTATTCATCTGCCAAGTGTAATTGCATTCTGCCTCGTAAATGTTTTATCTTGTATGTATACCTTGAATTGTATCGTATATGTATTTATATATGTACTCCCACTTCCCCTACCCCCAGGGTGCATCTGGAATCGAGCAGTAGTCTGCTCAGCATGGCTCCCTGGTAAAACCTTTAAATAAATAAATAAATAAATACTACCTCCCTGTTTCTGGTGGCGACACCCCTCCCTGTGCTCCCCAGCATCCCACTCACCCTCCATACTGCCTTGTCGCACTGCCTTGCCACCTTTAAGTCATCCGATATAATGGTGAATTTTGATCACTTAAACAGGAAAAAAGCAAGGTACCATGGCCCCCTGTCTTCCTCTTTCTACCCCCCCAACCGAACCAGAGGACACCACAACAGCAAATATTCAATCCAGCAGCTCTAGCTCTGCACACACACAATGGCTTGCATTAGCATGCACCTCACCACACACTCCCCACAAGCCAATGAACAAGAGTTAGGCAGAGAAGACACTCAGCCTCCACCCTGTGACCAACCAGAGACCTGCAGTTCTGGAAGTTTTTTTTCTTTCTATGATTTTTATCATCTTTTTTCCAGTATTCTCCCAGTCCCGTGCCCAGGCATGTGCCTGTGTGAAACGCGTGCACATCATGCCTGGGCGCCCTCACCACCTGCCACCCCTCACGCTTCACTTCCACTGGACTCCCACCCGAGGGAGTGGAACTTGGGGCGACACCACCCCGGGAGAGGAGAGCTGCCCCCGTGCCGGGCTCTCCCAAGACCCCTAGGTGATTCACGCACTGAACCCAGGGCCTTAACCCTCAGCGCCAACAGGCCAGTTCTAGAAGTTTTTGTACAGTGTCAAGTAAGTCAGGGCAGATCTAGGATTTCTTTTAAGACTACACAAACCTAGAGGGCTTGGGAAATAGAAAACTTCATGACATGTTTATTGTGGTGGGTGCGTAGGGGTGTGTGTGTGTGTATAGGTTCTGATCATGCTCAGTAATCACTTCAGAATAGCTGTATGAAACAAAAAAAAGAAGCCTTTTTCATATGGGGTCAATTCTTTTTCATGAAGGGAAAATCCTTTTTCATTTGCCACCATCTTGTTTTCCATTTTTATTTATTTATTTATTTATTTTTGCTAAGGAAAAAAAAATTTCAAAACTCACAAAAATGACATCCTGGAGATAGACCAACACCATCTGTCTTGCTTATTGGGACTCTGTTAGGTGGATTCTGCATTGAGCTGTTGCAGAAATTATCACAAACTGTTTTTTTTTTTTGTATATTCTTTTTTCGCCCTCCTCATGCTTGCAGGCCCCCATTCCTTCAGCCCCTCCTGTTCTAACCCGGCCCTTCTCTTACTCCTTGTATTGCAGCCGATCCGTGGGATATCCCAGCATATCCCTTCGCTGGGCGGGCCCCCCTCCTCCAAGGGGGAAGGCACATGGGGGAAAGGGATGACCCCAGCACACTCTTCTTAGGGCCCGGGGATGCTGTTGTGGAGAAGGAGGCCCCGGGGAAGGCACTGGAGGCAACCGGGGACAGAGAGTTGTCATCCGGGCCAGCAAGCGGTATTTCCGCTTGTGTGTTCCTTCAGACCCACCTGTTGTGCCCCTGGTCTCACCGGAGGCCGCTGCAGAGCGATCATGCGTCCCTAACCCTCCTCAGGGAGGAGAGAGCAGTCCTATGGACACTAATCCTACCCTTCTCTGCCGGGCACCGGAGTCCATTCCCGACCTGGGTCACCGCGTGAGTTCGAGGTGTGGATGCCCAGCGCCTCAGCCTCTGCACCACCAGGCGCTATTTTTACATTTGAAGTACTTTTTAGTGACTTCCAATCAAAAATTTTTGTGTGAACAAAATATCATGTGAAAATTTTCATATGTGTAACCCCGTTAACCAGGGTTACTAGAATCCCAGTAAGACCTAGTGGTAGGCAGGGAAAGCAGCTTGTGAAACTCCAGTTAAATGGATTTCACACTGTCTCACTCTGTTCTCAGTCTCAGCTGAGACTAAGGGATGACATCATTTTAGAACGGTTGCAGCTGCATAAGCCACACTGGAGTGTTGCAGTTGGAGGTTAGAGTAGAACACTGGGGAATTTGAAAGCAGTCTGTGTGCAGTCTTAGACTGTAGTGCAGCAGAGTGTGTGCACTCTCTCAGAGCTTTAAGCTGTGTTACAGAACTACTTTTGTTTTTGGTGTGTTTCCACCTGAAGAGGAACACAGGAACTGATAATTGAAGTGGTGGAGACCGCTCTCAATGGTTCAGAGCCCCATCCCTGAGGGGATGGGGGGGAGGTTTTTGCCTGTTTTCCAGGGGCAGCCCCCCTGGGTCCGGCTAAGGGAAAGAAGCTGCCTGTCTGTGTTGTGCTGAGGCACCAGAAGCTCTGTAAGAGATTCCTTGAGGAGGAAACTCCTGTGGGGCACCTGCAACCAAAGAGTGAGTTCTCTCTGAAAAAGGGCCAAGTGTTTTCACCTGAAACAGAAGGAAACTAAAGGGACTGTTACCGTAGGGTCAGAAAAAGACAGCCAAGTACAGTTGGAAGATGTGGGGACTGGACTGCTTAACCAGTGGGGGGTCTAGAGTAATGGACAAAGCCACTTACAAGTATGTTCAAGGCCAGCACAAAATGGAAAGAAAGAATGTGGGGATTGGACTGCTTAACCTGTGGGGGGTCTAGAGTAATGGACAATGCCACTTATTTTTAAGTATGTTCAAGTTCAGCACAAATGGGAAGCAAGACAAGTAGATTGAATGTGAAATACATTTAGCAAGACTCTACACAGCAAAGTGCTAAAGGGATGAGGTGTTTACAGTCCATAGAAATAGCCGGGTATGAATTGTGGGAGCGAGAGGTGGGAGACCCCCTATCAGTAATAACCAAATTCACCTCTACGGATTTGCTCTGAGACACCTTTTTGCTTTCCCTCAGTTACTTGGCCAGTGCCTGAGGAAAGTACCCAGACATTGGGATTAAAGAGGAGGATTCCCTGATGGAGCCGAGGTGCTCTTAGGTGGTTTAGGGAGCCACCAGAAAGTGTTTCCATGAAGTATGGAAGGTGTCCAAGTGGCTAGCAAGGGAGCCGAGCCAGGGAAAACCCAGAGCAGTGTACAAGTTCGGGCTGTGCAATCCAGAGCCGTGTACAAGTTCGGGCTGTGTAACCCGGAGCAGCATTCAACTCCAGGCTGTGTGCCCAGTGTGTTGTAGAGCCTGAGGGCTAAAGTGATGAGGATGTGTTCTGGTCTCCTTTAATCTGCATTACCAGGAGTGTAGCCCTGTGGGGGTCCATCTATGCTTTGTTTCTTCTGTTGGATGTGAATAAAAGCCACACTTTAGAATCCCACTTCTGGTATTGGACATTACAGTTATTGCTTCCTGTGTTCAGAGTTACTTGGGTGCCCCTGTGCAGAGTAGCCAAACCTAGCCTATGTGCCGAGTGACCTATTTCTCCACGAACCCAGTCCAAATAGTATTGCTGTCAGATACAAACGGCATACTAGCCTGGGGTTACATATGAATCGCTGGTCCTGTAATTATTTAACCTTCCCCTGGTGTCTAGAGGTGCCCCTCACCCTACTGTTGTAGTCACCATAATTATGTAATTTTTCCCTGATGTCAAGTGGCATCTCAACTCTCCAGTCGCGGTCCTTGTATTTAGTTAATGATTCCCTGATGTCCAGCGGTGCCCCTCCAACAATCACTGTCCCCATATTCCCCTGGTGTCTAGTGGCACCCGAACCCTCCAATCGCCATTCCCTGGTGTCTAATATGAACATACATACGGGCATACGAAGGTGCCAGCAGAACAGACATACTGGTCTATGAAGGTCTGCTCGATTGTGTAGCTAACTCCCTAGCAGGCAGCTGCCCTCCCCCAAACCCCTTAACCTCCCATTGTTGTCCCCTTACCCACCCCTGTACCCTGTCCCAAGCATTCTTAAAGTCAGCCACATTTTTGCTTGCTGTCACCCCTTCTGGTAGTGCATTCCACCTCTCAACTACTCTCTCTGTGAAATAATGCCTTCTCATTTCCCTCCAGAATCTCCCTCCTTCTGTTCTTAGCCCGTGCCCCCTAGTTTCCCTCCTGCGCCTTAGTTTCAAAACCCCCCTCTCCCCCTTGTTGATATCCTTCAGGTACGTGAAGGTCTCCATCATGTTCCCCTTCCCCTGCCTATCCTCCGGTGCATACATATTCAGTACTTTCAGCCTCATCTCGTATTTCATTCCCTCCATCCCCTGAATCATTCTTGTCATCATCCTCTGCACTTCCTCTAGCAGCTTGATGTACCACACCAGGTACAGCCTCCAGAACTGCACACAGTACTCCCAAGTGCGGCCTGACCAGCGCCCTGTAGAGGGGTAAGATCACCTCCCTGTGCCTGAACGTGAATCCCCATGCTATGCAGCCTAGCATCTTGTTTGCTTTTACTGCTGCTTTCCTGTGCTGGGCAGTATTGCTCTTACTTCGAGAGGGTTCCTGCAGTAGGTCATTACATGTAGGACTGCTCCACCTGGCATCGGAACCGCACAACAAACTTTTCCAGCAATGCCTGGTGGGGGACCGCCCACCTGACGTCACATGACCAACGTCGGTGTGACCCTATATAGTGGGTGGTCCCACACCCGCCTTCCAGTTCTTTCCCATCGTCGTCCTATGCATGGTACCTCGCGGTAAAATTGCTCAGTTGATCACCTTTATAATTGTCTTTTTCGAGAAATCTCGTGTCTTTTTTCTTCCCTCTGTCTTCTCCATCTAAAACAAAGAAGTGTGAAGCTTGCGGTGCTCAGAATTCCCATAAGGACAATCACCGAAAGTGCCTTTTCTGCCTAGGCATGGACTACTACACCACGGCTTGCCCAGACTGCCAGCCCTTCAACCAGGCAACCCGCAAGAGGAGGCAGCAGGTCCTGGAGGCCCATCTTGTAAAATCTCCGATGGCCTGTCTAGAAAAGGAGATGGAACGCATCAGAGAGTCCGCTTCTTCACCTTCCCTTGATGCTAAGAAGAAAAAGAAAGAAAAACACCGGGAGTGGGAGCGCCATGAGGGCAAGGACCGTCTGGACCCAAGTAGGTCTTCAACCAGCAAGGCTTCTCCCCCGCCGCCTCCCATAGTGGTTGTCCAGGCCACGACCAGGGATACTCCAGGCCTGCCAACTACACTGCTCCAAATTTCTACTGGTAAGTCACCCACCGGCTTCTCTGGCGGTCGCCCAGTCTTAGCCGATAAGCTGGCCCCTGGCTCCTCTGGGGCCCGCCCGGCTACAGGTAAGTCGATCCCCTGCTCCTCGGAGGCTCACCTGGTCCTGGCCAATAAGTCAGCAAGGGGTTTCACCCCCTCCTGCCCAGCTCCTTCGTCCAGCAAGTCGAACGCCCCTGATGCCCGCCCGGACGTCGCTCGTCCAGTGGCTACTGCCGAAAACCCAACGCGCAACTTTGCTCTCAGGAGACTTCCAGTCTCCCCTCTTCCCTTCCACCCCCGGTGGCACCTGCCTCGCTCCTTGTCACCCTGGGTCGGAAGGGAGAGCGATGAACAACTGGACGTGATCCATACTCCGGCTTCCTTTCATCCATCCCCCGAGGGGGATGTAGGGTTTGAAGTTCCTCTGCTGATGCCTGTTCCCATGTTGGAGGCTCCTCTCAGGCCCCCCACGTCGGACCCTACAGAAGAGAGACAGGTCCCTTCTTCGGGACCCCTTCATCCGACCCCAACTCCTGTTCCAGTGTTGGACCCATCTCCGGCTTCTCCGACATGTGAACCTGACCCTATGCCGGAGCCCTTTCGTCTGGTCCTGACGTCGGCCTCTGTACTGGACTGGGCTCTTCCATCGGACTCCTTTCATCTGACTCCAACGCCTGCCCCCCCATGCCGGATCCATTTTTTGGCCCGTCAGCCTCAGCGTCGGCAGCCCGGCTTGACCCCTATCTTCTCGGCATGCCGTCTCTCCTATCTGGCCCACTACGGTGGGGCTCGCGCCCGATCCCCTGACATCTGGCATCTTGATGTTCAGGAATGTCCTGGGTCCTTATAGGCATAATGTCCTGAGCTACCCTTACGGGTTTACTTTGGATCTTCCCCTGGCTGGTCCTTCTCCAGATCCATACTTTGTGGGACGTCATTATCTAGGGTATCCCATGTTTCAGGGATACTTTCATCCTCACTATCAGGGTTTGGGTGTCCATGGGTACCATTATTCTTTTACCCACGTACCTCTCAACCTGGCACCTCCCCCGGCCCTTTCAGCCCCACCCCAGGATTTTCATTCTCTAATCCAGTCCTGGTGGAAGGAGGCCAGGATGGAGTTGATCTCCGACTTGGAGAGCCGTCTCCCTGTGTAGGCTCCTATCCCTCCCCACCAAGGTTTCTGTCCCCCATGAGCTCGGTCCCTACAGTTCATGTTTTGGGGACTCATCCTCATGAGGTTCCACTCCCAGATTTTGAATCCATTGAGGATCCGGACAATCCGGACTTGGGGGAAGGATACATTGGAAGATTCATCTGAGGATCAGTCTCCAGATACTAAGGGGAAAGATTCTCCTAAATCCCCTTCAGAGGATACTTCCTTTTTGGATTTGCTAAGGGCCATCCAGGAATTTTACAGTTGGGAGACTGAGGAACAGGACCCTATCAGGAAAGGACTCGCCGAACACTTGGACTTGGAGTCTTATTCCCCAATCCTGGTTCTTCCCTGGATAGGGCCCTATGAAGACCTCACCACTACGGTTTGGCAACTGCCGCACTCCATCCTGGCAGTCCCCAGGAAAGCAGACTGGATTTATCGGGCTCCTGAAGGTGCTCCCTTTTTAGGTTCGCACCCAAAGGCTGACTCCATCATCATCTCTGCAGCTCATGATCACTCAGCAGCCCCTAAGCACATGAGCACCTCCCGTCCTGACAAGGAGTCTTGGCAGATTGACCAATACAGCAAAAAAGTATACTCTTCAGCTGTGTGCGCCCTCCATTCCCTGAATTACATAGCTCATATGGTGTCCTTCCAGAAAGCAACCCTGGCCAAGCTTGAGGCCCGAATCCAGCCTATGGATTCCTCAGACCTCAGGGAGGATCTCACCAAGGACTTGTGCCTGTCCAAAATTTCCTGCAGGCATGCTTTACGGGTCACTTATGACTCTGTCGATGCTGTGGCCCGTGCCTCGGTGACTGCCATCTCCCTTCAGTGGCCCACTTGGCTGCGCATCTCGGGGCTCACTAACGAGGTCTAGACCGCAATCCACGATGCCCTCTTTCCGGGCTCAGTTCTTTTTGGAGGGGACACCAAGGATATTATGAGACCTTCAGGACAGGGGCCAGGCCCTGAGGTCTGTTGGATCTATGTACTGGATGGGCATACAAAGGAGACAGCCCTTTTGGAAATGGACCAGGAGGCCTGCAAAGCAAACCCAGGCCCAGTTTCAGGGCAAAAGAAAAGCCACGGAGCTTCCTTTTCTTACCCCCCAGCCTCCAAGTTTCAGAGGTAATCAGAGCATCCTCCCCCTTCTGGCCCTGCCACCTCCTGACTCACTTATCCCTCCCCTTCTCAGCCTCAGACGAGGGGCGGTGGGGGAGGTTATCCCCTCCGCGTGCAGGCATGGGCGTAACCTCCGGCATGGGTCCTGCAACTAGTGTCTCAAAAACACACTCTGGAGCTTCTAGAAATCCCTCCGGATTCTCCTCCGGGTCACTCGTCTTATGGGCCATACCAGATTCTTCTAGTAAGGGAGAAAGTTCAGGCTCTGCTGCAAAAGGTGGCAATAGAGCCGGTTCCCCTTCGGCAAAGGGGATGGGGTTTTACTCCCACTTTTTTCTGGTTCCGAAAAAGACGGCGACCTCAGATCCATACTCGATCAAAGCAGACTCGATCTGTTCATCGAGTACAAAAAGTTCAGAATGCTAACCCTCCAGAGCCTGCTTCCTCTACTCCCGGAGGCCCATTGGTTATGCGCACTGGACATGTAGGATGCCTACCTGCATATCCCTATATTTCTGGCCCACTGCCGCTTCCTGTGCTTTCAGTTCCAGGAGGAGCATTTCCAATTCAGGGCTCTCCCCTTTGGCCTTTCTTCGGCACCCAGGGTTTTTACCAAGTGCCTAGCGGTGTTGGCTGCAGCCATGCTTCAGGGCATTACCGTCTTCCCCTACCTGGACGACTACTTATTTCAGCCATGTACAGGGAGAACCTTCTGGAGGCACTCTCGCATGCTCTGTCTCTTCTCACAGTTGGGGTTTACAGTCAGCATCCCCAAGTCCACACTCATTCCTTCTCAGAGGCTTCAGTTTATAGGAGCGGTGTCTGACATGGTCCAGTTCAAGGCCTTTCTACCTCCAGACAGGATAGAGACCATGTGAGAGCAGGCTACTCTTGTGGCCTCCTCCAGTATCCTGCCAGCCAGAGCCATGCTCCGGCTCCTGGGGTTGATGGCGGCCTGCATCTCCATGGTTCCCCTCACAAGACTGCACATGACACTAGCTCAGTGGACCTTGTGAGTTCAGTGGGATCAGTTCAGGGACTATTTGGATCATCTAATTATGATTTCTGCTGCAGTTAAGAGGGACTTGCAGTGGTGGAGGGATCCCTCGAACTTGTCCCAGGGCCTTCCTTTTCGGAGGCCTATTCCCCGGTGCACTCTTCCTATGGACGCTTCTAACCAGGGTTGGGGAGCTCATTTGAGGGACCACCATACTCTGGGACAATGGTCCCAACTTGAGATGTCCTTGCACATCAATATTCTGGAGATGAGGGTAGTCCTTTATGCCCTGTAGGCCTTTCAGTCCATTCTTCCCAAGGGACTTCTGCTTATCCAGACGGACAACATGTCAGTAGTCTGATATTTCAACAAACCGGGAGGAACTCAGTCGTACCCCATTTGCAGGGAGGCGATGCGAGTGTGGAACTGGGCAGTCCTGCACGGTCTGCATCTCACAGTCGTCCACGTGCCAGGCGTTCAAAACGTCCTGGGGGACAGCCTCAGCAGATCTTATGCCCTCGTTCATGAATGAGAATTAAGTCAGGAAGTGACAGACTCCCTCTTTCAGCGATGGGGATGACCGGAGCTCGACCTGTTCAACTCCCCATTCAACACAAAACTTCCTACGTTTTGCTTACTCGTTCCAGGGCATGGTGCTTTCTGGCACGACTCCTTGTCACTTTGTTGGACAGGGAAATACTTATACACTTTCCCTCCACTTTCCATGCTTCAGAGGGCCCTTCTGAAACTCCAGGCGGAGGGAGCCAAAATGATTCTAGTAGCTCCCCTTTGGCCGAGGCAAATTTGGCTTCCGCTTCTGCAGAAGGTATCAGTGGAACGCCCAGTTCCTCTTCCTCTTGACTCAGGATCAGGGCAGATTAGCGCATCCCGGGCTCAGGACCCTGCATCTTCATGCATGGCTCCTACATACATAATTCAGTCTCGTTTTGGGGTCCAACATAAGGTCATCCAGGTCCTGTTAGAGGCCAGGAAGCCCTCTACCAGATTGACCTATGCTATAAATTGGAAGCGTTTTTCCATTTGGTTGACGTCTAAGGGCTGGGACCCTTTCACATGCTCTGCCCCACAGATCAAGGAATATCTGTTGCACCTGTCTGATCTGGGTCTTTCTTATTCCTCCCTCAAGGTACATGTTTCAGCCATTTCAGCCTATCATGACTTGATGGGGGTAAACCCATGGCACAGTTGGAAATCTCAAAAACCTTCCTGAAAGGGATTCTCCATCTGAAACCCCGTATCCGCAACCCCACCCCACCTTGGGATTTGAATTTTGTGATTGAGAAGCTCACGCTTCCCCCCTTTTGAGCCAGTGATGAGCTGTGATTTGCGCTCTCTCTCTCTCTCTCTCTTGAAAGGCGCTATTTTCCATTGCCATTACTTCTGCTCAAAGGATTTCTGAGCTTCAAGCCCTGATGTGTAAGGTGCCTTATTTGATTTTTTTTCATAAAGACCAGGTGGTCTTATGAACCAGTCCTAAATTTCTTCCCAAGGTGGTTTCTGAGTTCACCCTCAGTCAGACGGTTGAACTTCTGGTGTACTATCCTAACCATTCTAATAAAGGTGAGGCTCTTGTTCACACGCTGGACGTACACAGAATCCTGTGCTGCTATGTCCACAGAACTAAAAGTTCTAGAAAGTCTGATCAGCTTTGCTCCCAAATCTGTCAGTTCAGCGGCGTCTAAGCAGTGCTTATCTAAGTGGCTTGCTAACTGCATTCGGTTCTGCTATCAGATGTATAACAAACCTCTGCTGGGGGAGGTCAGAGGTCATTCCACACGGGAAATGGCTGTGTCCACTGCATTCTTATGGAGTGCTTCTGCAGTGGCGATCTGTGCAGCAGCTACCTGGAGTTTGGTCCATACCTTCACCAAGCATTACAGTCTGGACATTGCTTCTAGGCGTAGGGCCAGCTTTGGCCTAGCCATGCTGCAGGGCCTATTGTCCTAGGCTGGTCCTACAGTCTTTTCAGTTGCTCCTCCTCCAGTGTTTCTCTAGGTCTCTCTTTTCTGAGGGACTGCTTGGGATTCAGTACTACGTGTAATGACCTACTGCAGGAACCCTCTCGGAGTAAGATAGTACAGTTATGTAAATCGTGCGGCCATACCTACAGCCGTTACCAACGCCGCAGCTGACTCATCCTGGTCACCCTCCTGGTCCTGGAACACGGATCTCATTGCCAGGGAACTGCGTCTGACTGGTGCCGAAAAAAAATCGTGTGTCCAAACCTGGAGCCGCTATCGCCGCTGCAGCTGACACATCCTGGCTGCCTTCCTGGTCCTGGCACATGGATCTCATTGCCAGGTACTACCACTACTTCTTCGTGAAGCCAGCTCAAGCCGGGAGCCTCTGATTGGTGCAGCGCTCTTGGAGGCTGTGTCCTATTGGTCACCCTGCTGCCAAGGCCCAAGCCGATTGGTGCACTTTTCCCATTGACTTTTCACTGCTACACTGCCTTTGGAGCT
Organism: Neoceratodus forsteri; assembly: GCA_016271365.2. Lineage (NCBI taxonomy): Eukaryota > Metazoa > Chordata > Ceratodontiformes > Ceratodontidae > Neoceratodus > Neoceratodus forsteri. Next base: position 496,632,577 of record CM057450.1, on the reverse strand, counting down.
GCTTAGCAAAACTTGGACACCTGAGATAAGCCTCCCAGGTCTTTTTCTTTTTGAATTTTAGAAGCTCTACCCATTGTCTGCCTATGTACTGCTTGCTCTAAAAAGAAAATGTGATCTTTAGTTACAACGCTAATTATCTCTGCCTAGTTTTACCTGACTTGCACTGTTTATTGCTAGTACCAACTCAGCCTGCTTTTGTTAAAATTTTACTGTGATTTTTGCTCTCCTGCTCTTTGCTCCTAACTGCCTGCTGTAATCTCTTCTCTCTCCTGAGCCCTACCAGTTTTTGTCTAAACCCTCCCGAGGTCCCTGCGACTTCCTCCTTACTGCCCCATAGCTCTCTCCTGCCACACTTTTCTACTTGTCCTCATCTTAACTTTCCCTCTTCCTGCACTCCCTTCCCCCATCTCCCTGCTACCTAGCACCTCACTGCCCTCACTCCCTCCCACTGCCCTTTGTCTCTGCTGACCCCACCCCAGCCATTTTCTCGGAGATAGATTGCCTTTAAGTCCTCATCTCACCCCCACCCCACCCCCCGCTAACGTTTTTGTGCCACCAGCCACCCGCCCTGATCCTGGTATAACTATATTTAAACCCCTGTTTCTTTCCTCTTCCCCAGGGACCTGTGCCTGAGCGGCGCCGACAAAAATCGTGCAGCCGAATCTACGGTCAGTGCCGCAGCTGACTCATCCTGGCCGCCCTCCTGGTCCTGGAACGTGGATCTCATTGCCAGGTACTACCACTACTTCTTCGTGAAGCCAGCTCGAGCTGGGAGCCTCTGATTGGTGCTGCGCTTTTGGAGGCTGTGTCCTATTGGCCACCCTGCTCCCAAGGCCCAAGCCGATTGGTGCGCTTTTCCCATTGACTTTTCACTGCTACACTGCCTTTGGAGCTGCTTAGCTAAACTTGGACACCTCAGATAAGCCTCCCAGGTCTTTTCCTCCTGTCCCCCCCAACCCCTCCCAGGCCTCCTTTAAATACTCGATCATCTCTCCAAGAACCATCGGGGCTATGCCGTAGGGGGAGGGAGGAGGAGACCTGTTCTGAAGCTGTGGTGCACATGTGTGCCACCACGCGCATGTGCCACCATGTCTGGGGGTCTCTGGCGTAGAGTAGGTCCATGGGGAGTATGCCTCAGGACCAACTCTGGGGATTTGCCGGGGTCCACATGGCGCTACAAGCCCCCGAGCTCAGTAGACTTGGTGGACAATGTAAGGCAACCTGCCACGGGAGGATAAAATAAGTTGGAAAAAATAAATAAATAAAATAATGCAGAGCAAAATATTAAAAAAAAACATATTTTAATTTTTCACAATAAAATCTCTGAACTTTATATGGAGGGGGCTGACGGACACATGGAAAGGCCTTCCTGAGGAGGTCATGGGGTCAAAAACAGTGGTAAAATTCAAGAATGCATGGGACGGACATAAGGCAATTCTGGTGGGGGGTAGGAGGAAGTAAGCTGTTGGTAAACTAGGATCTGCAGCTTATCCAATAGGTAGGGAAATGGGCCGACTGGGTGGGCCAAGCAGTCCTTATCTGCCGTCTGAGTCTGTTTCTATAATGCTTGCATTTTTTACATAAAAATTAAGATTCAGAATTAATACATGTGTTACGCACAGAGTACAATACATTTTAAAATGTGAATGAGTAAATATTTTTTACATGCTTGTTTAAAGAGTGCCTTTCCCGGATTTTTCTCCTTGCCTGCAAAATCATCAGGGGATTCCCTTACCTGACTGTGAGTTCCTCCGTATTAGCTGAAAATTTTTCTCCTTGAGCTCCTAAGGAAGGGAAGGGATTATTTTGCCCCTTGTAGAGAGATGTAACGATCCCTTCCACTTCTTGATCGCCAGTGCCATCCCCGCACTTCCTTGTTTTGTGAGGTCATTATATGCCTAGCGCAGGGATGCGCATGCTCCATGCAAGTCTGCGGGGTAGCATTTTAAAAAGTACAGTTACGTAAGAACTTACCGTAACAGTAGATCTTCGATAGAAGCTCTTGCAGAAGGTAATAACATGTAGGACTGACCTGGCAGTAGATTATGGCAAAACTATTTTCCAACAGTACCTAGGGTACCATCCACCTCACATCGGCTCCGCCCATGATGTCCCTTCCAGTATATAGGAGGTGGCGGTCCCCTCGTGCTCCAGTTCGTGCCAGAACGTCAGATCTTGCATGAGGATGCAGTGGTGAAGGTAAGAAAAAAACTGTCCATACTTCCCTTGCCACACAGAGAAGTAGGCATGGCCAATGCAGAAGAGACCCGATCCTCTGGGGATGGAGGGCGGGAAACGTATACCTGCTACAAGAGCTTCTGTCGAAGATCTACTCTTACGGTAAGTTCTTACGTTACTGTACTATCTTACTTCGAGAGGAAGCTCTTGCAATAGGTAATAACATGCAGGACTGATTCCCAAGCAGTATAAAACTAAAGACAACTACCTGAGAGGAGGAAAGGGAAAGGCGGGGAGCTATGCCAGGGGAAAATCCCTCAGGGGATCAAGCCCTGCAAAACTACAAGGCCAAAACCAGCTCTGCATCTGGAGGCTATGTCCAGACTGTAGTGCCTGACGAAGGTATGAGCAGTGTGCCACGCAGCTGCAGCACAAATGTCTGCTGTTGATACCCTCTTAAGAGCTGTGAACAATGTTGCCACTGCTATGGTGGAGTGCATCTTGATCGGGCCCGGAAGGGTCTTGCCATGATTTTGGTAACAAAAGGTAATGCAGTGCACCAGCCAACGCTAAAACGTCTGTTTTGTGACCGGGCAGCCTAAGGACCTGGGAGCAAAGGACAGAAACAACTGGTCAGATTTCCTGACTTCCTTGGTTCTGGACAAGTAACAACATAAAGCCCTATGAACGTCCAGGGTACGGAGGAGAGCCTCCCCTGTGTTAGAGTAGTTCGGGTAGTACACAGGGAGCTGAACCGCCTGGTTCAAAGTAAGCTCTGACACCACCTTGGGTAAAAATTTAGGATTAGTGCGCAGGTCTACCCTATCTTTGTGAAAAATCAGGTGTGGCTCCTTTCACATGAGCGCCTGAAGCTCGAAGATCCTTCGAGCAGAAGTAACAGCAACTAAAAACTGCATTTTCCAGGAGAGAAAACACTGCTCACAATCCGTGGCTGGTTCAAAGGGAGGGAGCGTCAGCTTTTCCAACACAAAAAGTAGATCCCAAGGAGGAACAGGGTCCCGGATAGGGGGCCTGATGTGCAGAATGCCTCTCAGAAAGGCTTTTGACACCTCTAGTTGAGCCACTGATCTGCCTTGGACAGGGACATGGTAGGCAGAAAGAGCGGCCAGGTGTACTTTAATGGAGGCGTAACTTAATCCTGACTCCGATAAGGAAAGCAGGTACTCCAGTATAGAATTCATTGGACAGACGAATGGATCCAAATGTCTCGCTGCGGCTCAAAGACAGAAATGTTTCCATTTCATAGCGTAAGTAGCTCTCGTGGAGGGCTTTCTGTCCTCCACCAGGACTTGCGCTACCTTATCAGAGACTCCGAACCTAAGCTTAGCTAGGTTCTGAGGAGCCAGGCATGCAGGTGAAGGGAACCCAGGTTCGGATGAACCAGGGACACGTTGTCCTGAGAGAAAGAAGATGTGTTGAGATTGGTAATGGCACAGGGGGTTCTGCTGAGAGACGCTGAAGCAAGCGGAACCATATCTGCTGAGGCCACAGCAGAGTGATCAGGATCATAGTAGTCGCTTCTGATTGTGCTTTTAGGAGAAGGAGCGGGAAGGGAAGGAAGGCATAAAGATACCTCCCTTTCCAAGAGAGGGACAATGCATCTAGCCAAAAAACACCAGGCCCTGGATCTAGCGAGCAGAAACTGGGCAGTTTTGCGTTGGATGGAGACACGAAGAGGTCCATATCTGGGGTCCCCCATCTGGCAAACAGATCATTGGTCACGGTCTGGAGAAGGGACCATTCGTGGGCCTGAGGCCTCGACCTGCTGAGAGCGTCTGCTAATACGTTCTGGATCCCTGGAATGTGAATGGCAGAAATGACCAAATGATGAGCAGTGGCCCAATCCCAAACTCTTACGGCCTCTCGACAGAGAGAATAAGAGTGGGTACCTCCTTGTTTGTTGATGTAGAAGACCACTGATGTATTGTCTGTCAGGACAAGAAGGTGACCCAGACAAATTACTGAGTCTGGCACCTACAGCGCATACAGGACTGCTCTGAACCCAAGGACGTTTATGTGCAGTTTCTCCTCTGACAGGGACTAAAGACCTTGAGTCCCGTGATCCCCCAAATGTGCGCACCATCCCAGGTTTGAAGTGTCCATAGACATTGTCTGAGAGGGGTTTCCAGGCTGAAATGGCACTCCCTCTAGAAGCATCGAGGGTGATATCCACCAACAAAGTTCCCGGCGGACTGGCTCTGTGATCCTGACCCATGCATCAAGGTCGTCCCGGTTCTGATCCCACTGGACCCTGAGGGTCAATTGAATTGTTCTCATCCACAGTCATGCGAAGGGAACAGAGACTATGGCTGCTGCCATGTGTCCTAGCAATCTGAGCAGTAGCCTGGCTGGAACCAGAGAGGTAGAAGAGATGACGCCGGCTAGAGCCCGAATGCGCTCCACCTGGTCTATTTTCTCTCTAACAGGGAAGCTTTGAACTCAGGTGAGAACCAACAGCAGGTGCTGCTCCTGACCCACACCTTAACCAAGGGTGCATGCTTATTTAAAGCCTCACTTAAAATATCGAAAAAAATAGTATATGCCCTGTTAACCATTTTGGCTAGGAAGAATTCCTGCCATCGCAGTGAATGTTTCAAGTCATGGACGTATGCAAACAAATCGAAGTTGCGTTTGCACCTCTTGATAGAGAACTTTGCCACAAACTGTGGGTTGTGCATGGATCTAATGGTGGTGATTATACAATGATCGCTAATGTCTGAGAAAAATGTTCCATCATGAGAGAACAGATGTGGCTTGCTTGCCAAAATTACATCTAAGAGGGAGCTGTTGTTAAGGTTCTTTTTATTTGGGCAGGTAGGCTCGCCAGTGAGTTGCACCAACCCTAGAGTGTCACAAAAGGAATTCAAGGGAGCTGATGCACATGACAGCCAATCGTAGTTCAGGTCGCCAAAAATAATGGTTTCCAAGATACTGAGCCCCAGTACGGAATTGAGGTGAGACAGGAGATGAGGTCCGGCAGAAGGGGGCCTGTAGCAGCCTATTACACAGAGTACACTGGAAGGAGAAAGTTTGATCCTTAGGGTCAAGCACTCAAATTTTTTGGGGGAGGATGATGCGTCTATGCATGCGGCTGAGTATTTGTCCCTTACATAAATTGTCACCCCACCTCCTCTAGATTGCCTGTCTGCTCGGAAGAGTAAATAATTTGGGATATAGATTTCATTGTCTGGGGTGGGTGGCCTAAGCCAGGTCTCAGTGAGCACTAGGATGTCAGGTAGGGTGTGGCTCACCCAAGCCTGGATAAGGGTGAACTTTTTCAGCAAACTACAGGCATTAAGATGCATAAAAGACATTCCTTTATACCTGCCAGGTCTGATGGAGAAGCAAGGGTGTCTAATGGTCCTGGGTTGAGTTCGACATTGCCTGAGCACAATAGTAAAAGAAGCAGGATTCTTTTTAAGGCAGTGAACTGTAATCTGTAAACACTGTTTTTGGGGCGATAGGGGAGGCGGCGTTGATGGGTAGGCCTGTACCCACTCCTGGTGTTATACTGGCCTAGTGTTGCAGCCACTAGTGTCCTGGCAGGAATTTGTCATGAGTAGGAAGTCTCGAGTCTGGATGGGGGAGTAATCTGCAGAGGCAGCTCGGGAGATGTCCCACTGCCCAGCAGAGACAGCTGAGAAGCCCAATAGTCCAGAATGGCTACCTGAAAGGAGCTGTTGGACGCAGGACAGGGAGAAGCGCAAGGGTCATTCCACTTTAGGGAGGGATAAGAGTTCTGAAGAATTGAGCTGAGCGCTAGTAAAGCTAGTGACACACCGAGGAACCAGCTGTAACTTCCCATGGTAGATCTAAACTCCACAACAGCCATCAGTAAAAGTCACTAGAAGCCTAGACCAATCGGTGATCAGGTGTCATAAGTTCAAAATCCTTTTGTTGGCTGAGAGGCGGTTTTGGCGCTGAATGTACCTGTGGAGCAACTCTTTGCAGCTGAGCCAGTGAGGTGGTTCAAGGATGCAATCCGGTGTGGCAAGATTGGTCTGTAGCTTTTGGTTCTGTTTCTGGCCCTGCTTCACCAGTACAGAATGGGAGTGGGGGCAAGCGTTCAAGTCTTGCAGCCTTGGTGGATGAGCATGGTTCGGCCTGAGAAACAGGCAGAAAAACCCCGGGGATGGTCCTCAGAAAGAGAGGTACCCCTGGTCAACTAGAGCAGAAGAGGAAGTTGAAAATATAATGTATTTTCTCTTAGCAGAAAAGACTGCTGTTGTAGCCCTCTAGTAGCTATGTAGTATAATTTGCAAATGAGAAAGTAGACAAAAAAAATAAAAATGAAATTCTTGCCTTACAAAACCTTGAGCTTAAGCCCCCGTTCTCCCCATGTCCCCATTCCTGAATCTCTTTCTTCAAGATCTCTGCTCATGCTTCTAGTGCCTCCCTTCCACCCCTCCCCCGTTTGCAGCCCCTCCCTCCATCCCCTGTGCCCTTGCCCTGCTGCTGCCGTGCCTCCCTCCTCACCCTCATGGCTGTTCCTCCCTCTATAGCCCTTTGGCCTCCCACTGCACATTCCCCCTTTGTACCCTCCCATTCCTGCATCTCTTCCTCCCTCTCCTCCTCCCCATCTAGTGTCAGCAGTGCATCAAACCTGTTCCCCCCCTCTTCTTTTTTGGCTTGCGGAATCTCTGCTCTCCTGCCCTGTGTCCCTCCCCTCCTGGTAGACCCAACCTTCATCCATCCCTCATTGCTGGACTGCCTGCCCCTAATGATGCCCACCACACCTTCCCCTGACCCTTTGTTCCCCCCCTCGTGCCATGCCTGTGTAATACTTCCATGTTCCCATGTCTCCAATTCTGTTTTCCATTTGCTCCCCCCTTCGAGTCCCCTCTTAATCATCCTCACCTCCTCTTCCTCCAGCCTATTTATCCTGTGACATATTGGGCATCCCCCCAGCCTCCACAATATATTCATCCATACTGCTGCCCCACACCCATTTCATCCCACAATTCTCCCCATGTTACCACCACTTGGCCCACTTTTTACTGGTGTGTCCCTGACCAGCTGCTGTTCAACAGATTACGCCCCAACTTTGACAGTGCCTTTTTGCTGGTGGGACCCTGCCCAAAGCCCTAACAGAAACCCCTGAATGGTCTAGAACCGCAGCTTGGAAAAATCAACTGCCCTACTCTTCAACTCTGCATTATGGCATCACTTTACAGTACTAGCTTCTTATTTCATGTCATGCCCCCGAATGGTCTAGAACTGCAGCTTGGAAAAATCAACTGCCCTGCACATCAACTCTGCATTATGGCATCACATTACAGTACTAGCTATTTATTTCATGTCATAGCACTAATGCCCCCCCCACACACACACACACACTCCAGTCGCCGGCCCCGTAAGTATGATATTTTTCCTTGGTGTCTAGTGGCATTTCCCACCCTCTGATCACTGTCCATGTTGAGATATTATGTTTCCCTGGTGTCTAGTGGCACTCCCACCTTCCGATCGCCATACTTCCTGAAATAAATAAAACGGTCCCTCAATGTTTTCTTTTTCCTTTTAGACCTGTAAAAAGAAAAACTGTCTATCTTGACGCTGGCGACCGGGTTCGAGGGGCGGACCAGGGTCGCTGGAGGCGGCGGGGAGAAGGATAGGCGTCCTAGCGACTGCTCTCCTTCTCTGGGGGTCCGGGCACTGAGTGACCCCTGGTGGAGGCCAGGAGTCGCACCGCTGCGGCACTCATACTCATGGTGCGGGGCAGACTGGCGTCATGTCGACCCGCTTCCCAAAGGAAAAAGCTGAAAAATAGCTGCCGGCCGCCGCTAATGAAGCTTGCCACGGCTTTGATTAGCTCCCGGGCCAGCCCTCCGACCTAGTCCGAGGACTGTGGCATGTGGGGAGGTGCCGCCCAGCCCGCTGTGGGGCAAGCCACGGGTGTCGGAGGCTCGAGGCTGATGCGGGGAGTGGAAACCCGTGGGCCCATAACGGCGAGAAACATCAGGCCGGCAGCTTGCAAAAAAAAAAACTGTCCCTCACCAATCCCACCCTCACCTCCCACCCAGCACCCCACGCCCCCCACACACCCTCTCCTCACCTGAACAGGTCTCAGGTGAAGATCCACTCTCCAATGGAAGATGCATCTTGTTGCTGGAAACGACTGCTTCAAGAGAAAGTAAGGAAAGTGTAGTTCAGTGTATTTCAATGGGGTTTTAAACTTTGATGCATAACTTTGCCTCCTTCTACTGCTTCTCTCAAGTGACGTAGAGTGCAACCCCGACACAACTGCCCCCACCCACAACTCCATCCCCCACAAAGGGCTTCATGTTTTTCATGTAAATGCCCATTGTCTGTTCCCAAAGATTGACTTGCTAAAAGTTTGGCTGTCTCAGCATCCCCTGGATGTATTCTGCATATCCGAATTGTGACTCTCCTCCTGCGTACTCTAGCCTCACCCTACCTGGTTTTGACAACTACTGTCAGGACCGTGGCAAGAGAGATGAAGGTGTTGCCATGTATATCTGAAATTATGTCCCCGTCTCCATCATCTATCATGAAGCTGTCCCAAAATCCTATGAAGTTCTTCGCATCCACCTAGGCATCCCATCTACTTCCCGAATGTTTATCTGTGTCCTTTACGCCACCCTTAAACTCACCCCAAGTCCCTCACCTCCTGCATCAACACTGTCCCCTCTCTCTCTCTCGTCACCAGGTGAACTACTAATGTTGGGCGACTTCAACATTAACTGGCTGTCCCCCTCCTCTTGCCCCACAAGACACTCCTTTGAAGCCCTCAACCTTACCCAGCTAATATGTGATCATACCCATCTCAACACTCACTCCTCAAACCACTCCCTTCTTGACTGGATTCTCTCTTCCCACCACCATTTCATATCAGCAGCCGGAGTCCTACTCGATGCTATAAGCAACCACTGCTTTACCTACTGTGTCAGGAGGACTCACCTCCCCTATGCGCTCTCCCCCCAAAATACATTACCTATTGGGCATTCAAACACATATCCCCCGACCTCCTTCTCTCGTACCCACACTCTGCTGTTTGATCCCCTGTCCTTTCAGCAACTGATGCTAACAGTGCGCTCTCACACTTCCGTTCCATCCTGACCCAGATCTGGGACCGTCACTCACCCCTACACACTTCTCGGATAAGGTGCCACCATCACCCGCGGATTACAGCCGAAATCCTCTCCCTCTGTAAAGCTTGAGACCAAACCTGGTCCCTATTCAAAGCCTCTGGCTCCCCCTCTAGTCTCCAGGACTGTTGCTCCGCCAGGAACAAATGCACCAAGGCAGTTCGCCTCGCTAAATCCAGCTATGCAGATGACACCATCCTCTTCACCTCAGGACCTACTCCCGTATCTATCTGCCCTACACTCCAATCCTACTTGACCAGCGTCCTCCGCTGGTTCCAGGACAACAGCCTAAAAGTCAGCCCCAAGAAAACGGTCTCGAAGGTTTTTGGACCCCCCCCCCCCAAAAAAAGCTGGCAAAACTGCTCCTTCTCCCCTCATTCACTACTTTAGATGGATCCATCCTCAACTCTGTATCCTCTTATAAATACCTGAGCATTTGGCTTGATCAGCACTTCGACTACTCTGTCCACATCGACTCTATGTGCACAAAACTTCACCCCAAACTCGGAATGCTCTTCCAAAACAAAGAACCCATCCCTTCAACGCCATCATGTCCTGTTGTCCAAGACCATTCTCCCCCTGTTCCACTGTAGTGATATTATCTATGCATTGGCCCCCACCTCCATGCTCTCCCATTTAGATACCCTCCTCCACGCCTTCTGCCATGTCGCAACAAACTCCCCTCCTAGGACTCAACACTACTCCCTTCTCTCCTCCTTAAACCTGTCCTCCCTCTCACACTGAAGGGACCTCCATTCCCTAACTTTCATCACCAAATACTGGTTCAACCTCCTCCCCCTTACTTATCCTCCACCCTCTCCCCTGCTTCTGCTCCCTCCTACTCCCTACGCTCTTACCACCCCTGCAGCTTCTCCATCCCTTACAACCGGTCCACCTCAGGCTTCACTGCTTTCTCTTTGTGTCTCCCCTGCCTCTGGAACCAGACACCCCTAACCCTTTGTGACGCTCCCTCCTACCATGCCCTCAAGCATCAAATAAAGCTCCTCCCTGCACTTAGCCCCCCCTCACCCCTGCCCCTCAACTCCCTCCTCTTGCTAACCCTGTGTTACTCTCAGAACAGCTGCATTAAGCCCCCCCTTCCCACTACCCCAATCTTCTACCCATATTTTCCCTCAAACCTCCCTCCTGACGCTGTTCACCCTTTACTCTCTTTATTTCCTTAACTGCTCATGTACAGCCCCTGTTATCTCGTGCCTGTATGTATTGAAATATCCTGTATATATTGTAATTAATCTGTACATTATCTTGTTACTATCCTATCTGTTTTTGTATACTTTGTAAAGCTTTGTTTTTGTATTCCTTGTACCCACCCCTGGGTAGCAAATGGAAACGAGCCTCTGCTCAGTGTGCTTTTTCCCAGTTATCAATGTTAAATAAATATGTTTTTGCATATTTTTACACCAAATTTTCAACATGGCCTTATTGAGGCCCCACCTCATGAGCAATGGCACTGGAATTACATGAATCTAGCCAGAAAGGCGATTTTTGCGGTTGCGTGGCAAAATCATCTTTCCAGTGGGATTTGAACATTTTCACCACCCTTGTTTGAGGTGAATTCATAGGAAGAGTATGTTGAACATTTGGGGTTAAAATATGTAAAAAGGGCAAAGTTATGCACATCCGTTGAGATTTTGGTCGGTCTTAACTTTGGTAATACAGTATTAAAAATTTTACATGGATACATAAGTGCTGTCAGCAGACAAGGACCACTAGGCCCATCCAGTCTGCCAATTTAAGCTGCCTAACAAAGCATCCAGTGACCCTATCTGGTCATCGGCTTTAGCTTTTACTTTCTATCTCTGTTATTCCTTTGTTTCTGTACCATGCATGTTTGAAGGCTGCCACTGTACGGCCTACCACCACCTTCTGAGGCAGGCTATTTCATGCATTCACCCCACATTTTGACCCCGAATTTTAAAAATTTAAATTTTTTTACACCACCTCATGAACAAAACAGCTGTCATTTGTCAGCTGTTGCCCAAACTATCTTTTCTCATCTGTGGCGTGAAATGACATTGCGGTGGCACAAAATCTCGTTTTGGTGGTGATTTGAACATTTTCAGTACCGCATTCATGAGGTGGAGTAATAACAAGGCTATGCTGACATTTTGGTTGCTGTTGTCCTAGAAATGGGCCCTGCGCTTCCACAACAACATGCATATATGCACATGCAGTCTGCTCCTGTGTCTCCCTTAATATTAAGCTAGAAAGTCTGATCTTCTGTCTAAAACTTGCACAAAAAAGAGCTGTACTTACTTATTGCCTAACAGTTATGACCTCTATTTTTTCCTGTTTAGAGTGCCAAGAGTTTGGACTGTGTTTGATTACACTCCTTTCTGAATTTCTGTGGTTAGGCCAGTCTTTAGGCATCAAGGAATACGCAACTCTGTTGTCCTGCTGTTTTGGTCCTCCCGCTGGTTCAGATGTTCCATTGTCCATGGCCCAGTACTTAATACCAAGCCCTTCTTCCATCCCCTGCCAAGGATATACTCTCCACGGGCTCCCTGCCCATACGCGGTGGGAACTCGGGCACTGGGCAGTCGGTGCTGCCTCTACTGCCACCTGAGAACCTAAGCTTGACTCTCCATTAGCAAAGCACGGCATTAGCAGCCATCCAATCGGAACGTGAGTGCTCTTTGGCGTTGGCTTCTGATTGGTTCCTGCAGTCTGCTTCTAAGTCCGTTCTAAACCGAGCATAAATCTGATTTCCATGCTGAAATTTGCCAAAAAAGAGCTGTAATTACTTTTCTCCTTGACTGTTAAAACCCTAATCTTTCTGTTTAGAGTGTTACATTTAGGGATACTGTGTGTTTGCACTACTTTTGAAATTCTGTGCTTGCGTTAGCTCCCTACACGAGCGGCCGATCACTTCTCCCTAGTGAAGTTCCTACTAAGCCTCATCTTGTGTCCTCCTTAAATATTACAGAAGCACTCTGAACTGATATGACTGGTGTAACATTGAGTACTTACTTGCATTAATTGTTTTTTCTTGTGTTATTTGCCTATTTTGTAAATATCTCTGTATGCATTGTACCATTTGACCCAGAGCTAACCAGGCCCATCTTGTAAATTAGCTTGCTCAACGATGTTCGCCTGGATAAATAAAGATTTTGATTGATTGATTGATATATGCGTGCCTTGTGCTGCCACAGGTAAATAAGGATACAATTAGACTACCTCAAAAAGTAAGAAAATCCCTTGCAAAAAACTGCATTAATGCAACATTTAGGGTTCAGGCTAAAGTGAAAAAGTAGGGAAATGTGGTTTTAAGGTTTCTAACCCTAACCCCCTCCATGCTTACAGCAAATGGGGGGGTGCAGTCTTCCTTGGGGTTGTCAGCCCTAAAGCTCACCCCATTAGGTGTGTATGTTTCTGAAGTGTATAGAATGGGGTGAGCTTTAGAGTTGGCAACCCCAAGAAAGACTGCACCCCTGGTTTGTTGTAGGGGTGGGGCTTTAGTGTTGGAAACTCTAAAACCACATTTCCCTTCTTTTTTCGCTTTAGCCTGAACCTTAAATGTTGCATTAATGCAATGTTTTGCAAATAACATTACTAGCTATATATATATACTGTATATAGATAGATTATTTATATATATACATATGTGTGTGTGTGTGTGTGTGTATATATATATATATATATATATATATATATATAGATTAACATGCTCCGTCTCGGTGATAACAGATTTTTTTAACGTTGTCCTTTCATCAGCTGTGGGGAAACAGAACACAGGCATGAGGCTATACTGTGTCTTTTTTACGTTTGCTTGCACGCATGTGCAAGAAACATAGTGCCATCATCCGAGTTTTCCAGAGGTGTGTCAGCCTCTTCCAGTTCAGTCAGTGTGTTTGCAGGCGCCAATCACTGCTCCAGCTGTCTATGACAGCTGAAAATGCAGTGGCATACAGTTGAAAGGGAGAGCTCCGCCTCAGTGAGCAGAGCTCCCCTCCTCAACACGCATGCACGCATATTGCGTGCTGACGTGCTCCACCCCACGCACATACTGTATAGCCGACGGGGGTGCCCAATGCCCGTCGGCTCCGCTTAAAAAGCTTTCTGGTGCCCACTGGGAGCCCACCCCAGCATGGCACACGTCCGATAGTGGCTGACGGGTGCCCAATCTCCTCGGCCCAACCCCCCAAACAGCCTTACAGCTGCCACGCTGAGAGCCCACCCCAGCGTGGCACAAGCGCAAGGGCCAATCCCCATCGGCTCCAACCCCCCAACAGCCTTATAGCTGCCACGCTGGGAGCCCACCCCAGCGTGGCACAAGCTCAGATGGCCAGGGTGCCCAATCCCCATCGGCTCCAGTCCCCAAAACAGCTCTTTCCAGCTGCCACGCTGGGAGCCCACCCCAGCATGGCAAACGTCCCCGTCGTCTTAGTAATAAAAAAAAAAAAAAAAACTGTAAATTAAAAAGCTGTCCCTCACAATCTCCCTGCCCCCTCTGCTCCCCCTGTCTCTCCACACACCCCCTCACCCCATACTTGCCTCCGGAGTCCGGCGCGACGATCTTTGGTGGACCGGGAACACGTCTGCACTCTTCAAAGCTGACCGCGAACTGAGGAAATGCCAGTAAGCTGTATATTGTAATAGATAGGGTTTTTTCAACTTTGCTGCATATCTCGGGCATTTTTTGGAATTTTTTGCACCAAATTTTCAACATGGGGTTTTTGGGACCCCTTCTCATGACTGTCATGGCGTTAGTTGGGCCCAAAGGGTGATTTCGCAGCCACTGCGTGAAATCACCTTTCCGGAATAATTAATGAAACGACACTGCCAGTGTTCATAAGGTGGGCTCTCAAAAAGCCTATTTTGAAAATTTAATTGGAAAAAATTCCTTAAAATGACTGTTTTTAAGGCGTCTTGTTAACAGGTTCCTCGCCTGCCTTCGTAAGTTAGCAAATTTTCAATATTTTCACTTCAGATTTTCAACATTGCCATTTTACCACACCTCCTTGTGAGCAGTACAGTTGTCATTTTTCACATCTCGCCCACAACATGTTTCTGCCCATGTAGCGCACAATAGTACAGTCGGTGTGCGAAAACAATGTTTGGGACAGATTAAGAAAATCACAGTGACACTGGTCATGAGCAGAGGTCTTAAAATGTCTATGTTTAAAATTTGGTGACAAAACTCCATAAAATGACTGTGTTACGAGTGAGCATTGCGCAGTTTCCACGCACCCTCACAAGTTCATGAATTTGTAATATTTTCAGTCCAGATTTTCACCAGTGGCATTTTTCCACACCTCCTTATGAACAGTACAGCTGTCATTTTCCACAACATGGCCGAAATGTGTTTTCACGCTTTCAGCACAGAAATGCGTGGTCGCTGTGGGAAATCATTGTTCGGGACAGATAAAGACAATCACACTGACACTGTTCATGATCGGAGGTCCCAAAATGCCTGTGTTAACAATCTGCTGTAAAAAAATCCCCAAACTAGTTACATTACGGGTGTGCGTTGCACAGTTTCTATGCACGCTCGTGACTTCACCAGTTTTTTTAAGATTTTCACAGCAGATTTTCAACATTGCCATTTTTTACACCTCCCCATGAACAGTACTGCTGTCATTTTTCACATCCTGTTCAGAATGTGTTTTTGCACCTGTGGTGCCAAATGCCATAGTCGCTGTGCAAAAGCAGTTTTCGGCTAACAAACTGATATTGCCACTGTTCATGAGGTGGGGGTCACAAAAAAACCATGTTGAAAATTTGGAGTGAAAATACCAACAAATGCCTGAGGTGTTGGGTTTCCGACCATAGCAGCCACCCTGTGAGAATGACAGGCTTCAGGGGTGTGACTTGGGATTCTTGCCTGTCATGCTCATACCATTCCACCCCACCCACACACCCTGCAGCCAGTGAGAGGCATCAAGGTGTGCCTCGGACTCTTCGGGCCCAAACTTCACCCCATTCTCCTATACCGCACCCATCTCACCTTATTTCCTGATGGAATGGGGTGCGCATAAGGGCCAAAGACCCCAAGGCACACCGTGACACTTGTCAGTGTCTGCAGGGTAGGGTGTGGTAAAATGGCGTGGTCGTTATGCCTGACGACCCAAAGGCACACCCCAATGCCTATCACTCTCTGCAGGGTGGTGGTGGGGTTGGCTTCAGTTCAATACTTTGCTGCCATTCCTGTTATGCAGTTCTGTAACTTCTACACTACCAATGCCAATGCCAGCAAGCAAACATTCGGCACTGACAAATGCTTGTTTTATTTAGGAGGCTCTATGCACTCCAGGGATGCCTAGAAGCCTGTTACTGTGTCAAGTGACATCCTTCTGCCGTCACTGAGCCTTATTTTGATAGTGCTATGCTGCCTTGATGTATGCTATGCTTGTTAGCTCCTCTTACTGCTTAACTGTTACCCACTGTAGCCTGTTTTACCACCTTTGTACATAACTACTGTATATATGCTGTAGATTCTACTGTCCTCCTGACTCAACCACACCCTCCATCTTGGAACACCTGAGCACCATTACAACACTGGCCTGATTGGGCAAGCTACACATCCTCGGTGATTTCAACCAAAACTGGCTCTCAAGTAGCAGGTCCAGGCTGTGGAACCAGGTGGCAGCTTTAAACCCAACCCAACTTATCACCGAGCCCACCTGCCTTAACCGCAAATCATCTAATCACTCTCTCGGACGGGTCCCTTACCTCGCACTCTCAATGTAAACCACCTCAGGACTGCTACCAGACTCCCTAAGTGACCAGAGTATGATCTACACAGTTCAGAAAATTCATCTGCCTAAAGCATCTCTTCCCCCCCCGGCCATCCTTACTAGATCCTTTAAATTATTGGACCTTGCTTCTCTCCTGCATGATTTGTCTAGCATTGACTGGTCGCACATCCCCACGGCTCTTTCCATTGATTCTGCCTGGGAGTTTTTCAAGATACGATTCATCGCTGTCTGGAACTCACACGCCCCACTTAAGCGTACACAGGTGAGGGGTACCTACCTGCCATGGATTACTTCAGACATTATGACACTACTTAAAGGCAAGGATGCAGCTTGGAAGGCTTTCAAGGTCACTGGCTCTCCGGTGCATCATCATAAGTACCGTACCTTACGTAATGCCGTTACAAGGCAGATCCGCAGGGCAAAGGCAAAATACTTTAGTGACTCCTTCAAGAACAACGTAAGCCAGCCATCTAAGTTTTGGAAAGTGGTTAAATCTCTTTTCGCCCCTTCCTCTCAACCCCCCACCCCTGCCCCAAACATAGGTGGTTCCACGATCTTGGACCCCTATGCAGTGGTCTCCCATTTCAATTCCTTCTTGAGAGAATGCACCTTGTCACTTCTGGCCTCCCTCAACCCTGGCCCACACACTCCCTCTCCACCTACTCAATCCGGTCACCAAAACCCCCTCACCACCACCCCCCCCCCAAAATACTCCCCTAGCTGGCACCCCGTTCGCCTTCCATCTGACCTCCCCTGCTGAAGTCTACAAAGCCCTGCTTGCCCTAAATCCTGTCAGAGGCAAATGCCCAACTGTCCTGGACTCCAAATTGTTATACTTGTCAGCTCCTGCCATTGCTGTCCCCCTTGCGTCACTATATAACCTCTCGTTCCCCCAGCTGCTATTCCCACAGAATGGAAACACACCACAGTCATCCCGCTTTCCAAAGGCGGTGACCCCTCTGCTCCCAGTAATTACAGTCCAGTCTCCCTCCTACCTATGTTGGCCAAAATCCAGGAACACTTCGTCCTCTCACAACTCTCCTCCTACCTTGATTCCTCTTCTTTTTTCACTCCTTACCAGTGTGAATTTAGGAAGTCTCACTCCACCACCATCACCTCTCTCCTAAGACTCACGGATTCCATCCTCACACATATGGATAGGGGTCATATTACCTCAGCCTTTGACACCATCTCCCATTCACTCCTTCTATCCAAGCTCACTCAAGTAGGGCTCTCAAGCATGCCCTCCAGGTGGTTTCACTCCTACCTGATAGGCCGATCCCAATCTGTCAGAATTGGCAACACCACCTCCGCTCCCCTTCCAGTTACCTCTGGTGTTCCGCAAGGCTCAGTCTTTGGCCCTCTCCTGTTCTCCATTTTTCTCAATGACCTACCCTCTATCTGCCCACACACATCCATTCACATGTATGCCAGTGACACAGTGCTGTACTCATCTGGCCCCTCATCCTCTGAAGTGGCAACCAGACTACAGCAGGACTTCAGCTCAGTTCAGCGCTGGTTTCGGTCTAATCAGCTTTTTCTCAATGCCAAAAAAGACCATCTCCATGACCTTTGGCATGAGGCAGAGACTTTCAAGGCCACCTTCCACACCCTCCTTTCACACCCTAGATGGGACTACCCTTGAGATTTTTACCTCCTGCAGATATCTCATGGTCTGGCTTGACCAGCACCTAGTTTTCTCTGCACACATTTATGCTGTCCACAAAAAGCTCCACCCAAAGCTAGGAGCTTTGTATCGTAATCACGGTAACATCCCACTGCCAGCTCGACATACAGTTGTGCAGAGGATGATTCTCCCCATATTTGACTATGGGGACGTAGTCTACAGTGCCGCCACCAAGTCCTCCCTAGCCAGACTATACCCCCTCTTCCATTCCTTATGTCACTTTGCTCTCGACTGTCTTCCTAACACTCATCACTGTGTCCTGTGCTGCAACATGGACCTCCCTTCGCTTCAGGACCGGCGTCTCTCCCACAGTGCCAGCCTCACTGCCAAATACTGGACGTAGTCCCTCCCTCCATATCTTGCCTCAGTCCTCTCGGCCCATACACCCCAGGGCTATGCTTTAAGGAATAACGACTCGCATCAACTGGCCATACCACTCATGTCTACTATGGCAGGCCAGGCATCTTTCATGTATCGCATGCCTAAACTCTGGAACTCGCTCCCTGCAGATGTCCGGCATGCTTCCCCCAGTCGGCACCTTAATTCCCTCCTCAAATTACTTTTCCACCCCAGCTGCACATGCCACCATGGTAGCACATTACTAGATGTTCAAAACCATCTGAACTAGGGCCAAACCCCAGCCACTTTCTATCCCCAATATTTGTGTACCACATGTATGTTTTGCCACTACAACTGAACCTCTATTATTCTCTGTCACATGCCAAATACCACCGCCTATTGTAACTGCACTCTACCTTGTTTATTGCTTATCTGACTTGCTATCTTGATACTGTGTTTTTGTTATATCATATGTGATGGAACAGTCATTGGTCTTGTACAGATGCCTATTTTTATGCGCTCTTACCTCTATACGAATCTGTCATCTGTTTGTTATTCTTGTAATGTGTTGGATGATGTATTTATGTCTGCACTCACTCTCCCCTACCCCCAGGGTGCATCTGGAATAGAGTAGTAGTCTGCTCAGCGTGCATTCCTGGTAAAACATTTAAATAAATAAATATGCTGTAATTATGGAATTCACTCACTCTGTACATTACCTTGATGATGGTATGCATTTTCTATCAGACGTATATAGCCTCTGTAGTTTATTTATTTATTTCAAATTTGGATTAATAACTTTGAGCCAGGAGCTCGTTTACGAAGGCTCCAAGTCAACAAGGAATGTAAGACATTTACAGGTGATGAACATTGCAGAATAGAAAGACATAAACTAACAAGTGGTATTAGTGTGCAGTTACAACATTAAGCAGGGTACAACAAGTGATGAGAAACAGGACCACACTTGCGGAGAAACATATTAATGCAGCATTAACTAAGTGCAGTACAGTGTTTAACAATCATGTTACAGTTCAGACGAGGCGCTCCCAGTCTGCAGAAATGCAGTTTTAGCAGTCAAGGGAGGTAGGAGGTGGGGGTGGGCAGTTGTAGAACAGGAGGGTGGGAGTGAGAAAGGGTAGTGTTTGACAGGTGCAGAAACAACTGTCAGAGGCCATGTGTTAACAGAAACACTGGCAGTCAGATTTGCTGGCAAGAAGAGATCAAAGCCCATTTTTAAAGTGGCCAAGTCTGGGGGAGTCGGCAAGGTTTGCAGGCAGATCATTGAACCATTTAGGCCCACAGAAGGAGAAGGATCTTTGGCCAAGGGTGGTACATGTGAAGGGAACAGTTAGGAGAGCCCTGGAGGCACTCCTTGTGTATTTAGATGGTTGTGCAGGCTCAAAGAGGGCTGAAGTAGCACTGGGCATGGACCCCATCAGGGACTTTTTTGCAAGGAGGCAGGCCTGGTATTGGAGTAGTTGTATTAGACAGGAACTTTGCTATGTATACTATTGCTCTCCCAGGTCATCCCTGAAAATGGGACTATAATTGTCTCAGTGGGCCTGCCCGGTTATCAAAATTCAATAAATAAATAAATGGGGTTTATGTTTGTGCCATATTTGCTGTAAAGCATTATTTTCAATATGAAAGGACATGTTGGGTGGGAGTGTATGGACTGGCATAATCAATTAAGAAGAGTTGGGGGACCCCTACACCTGCCAGTAATGGCAGCTGTGGGTCTATGGATAGTCACTTCAGAGTCTGATCTGCAGTGGTGTCCAGGGAAGGTAGAGCTGAGAGATTGGGAAGGGCAAGGGAGCAGCTATGGTGACTCTGTATACCTCTTAGCATTTTGTCATCAAAATTTTGGATTCAGACATTCAGCATATAAGGAAATGAGGGGCACTGGTCTTAATAATGTGGGACAAATCATCAAAGTTCAGAAAACTGGAAGCTAGTGACTTAACAGCACTCAACCCTTGATCACAGTCTGGACACTAACTGAAAGCCCTAACAATGGAGTGATAATGACTCACATTGAGTCTTTTGTGAGATCCCCCTCTTGAACTGCTATATAGTTGCAGCTGTTAACGAGCTGTTAATCACACCAGGCCATCTGGAACACTGAGGGAGATTAGCATGAGAACTACAGCGGTCAGCTTTTGTGCCTTTTTTCTAAGTGCATGCAGGCATTAACCCTGTTGCCAGCTCCATATCTGCAAATTGCTGCTATAACTTGGTTATTGCACAAAAGTAAAAAGTTATATGTTTCACATTTTCACGTCCCAACCTAAATACAGACTGTCCGCCACTCCTGTGCATCCATATGAGTAAAATGGCACCAATCCCGCCAGCCTGGTGGCACTGAGGGTTGAGGCACTGGATGCCACACCTTGCACCACGACGGTGACCCAGGTTTGGGAGCGAGCTCAGGTTGCCAGGGGTCCGACGATGGCTCTCCTCTCCTCTCCTGGGGTGTGGGTGGGTTGTGGATCCTCGGTGTCAGTGATGCCCAGTGGGGGCTGGATGCACTGCAGCCTGGGGACTGTGTCAAGATGGGGGAGGTTTCGGCAGACGACCTGCAGGCAGGTGCGGGAGCACGCCCATCTCGTGCTGGACATCATTGCACGTCCGTGCCTCTGGGTGGGGTGGTCATGCTCATGAACAAGGTAACACCCTGCCCTGCCAAGTAGACGTCGCACGGCCTCCATGCCCACTGCCGGATCCCGCCCACTTGGTTTCCTGATTCTCTCTTCCCCCTTGCCTTGCTTGCAGCTAATTGGATTTCAAGAAACACCAGAGTAGGAATGGTGGCCCTGCCTTGGGGGGTACAAGCCAGGGGGTTCGCTGCAAGGTAGGTGCGAGAATCCGGAGTACCGCGGGGGATACTCGAGATGGGAGGGGGGTCTCAGATGGGCAGGAACAAGCCAGGACATCTGAGGGAGTCTTGATGGAGCAGCGACTGGAGGGAAAAATAAGTAAAAAAAAAAAAAATGCCACCAATCCGTGGGAACACTCATTTATGAACGAGTAGGGCATATTTTTTCATAACTGAAAGAAGTAGTGTGCCAGGTAGCAAGGCCTCTGGATTTCTACAATTCTGCGGTTGTGGTATTCTCCATAGAATTTGCATAATGCCGTAAAATATATACAGTGCCGCAGAATTCATTGTTTTTGATTAATTTTCATTCAGATATACAGTTTTTCCATAGTGCCCGGTTCACGTCCCCATCCTGTTTACCCTGAAACCCTTTCTGTGTGTTAGCGTGACATCACATCATATTTCCCCAATTTCACCAATCCCCCCCCCCCAATATAGCCACAAGTCGTGTCCTTAAAAGAGGGCAACTAAGCCCATTTAAATCCCACCTTAAACAGATTGGTTCTCCCTCGTTGCCCTCCAAGATGTTGACCAGGCCGTAGATCAATTCATCTCAACCTTTAACGCTGTGTGTGACACTTATGCACTGGTTAGAAAGTGTAAATTAAAGGATGTCAACAACTCTAGGATCACACAAGCTCTTCTTGATCTAATGACAGCTAGGGGCCATCTCTGGCACAAAGCAAAAGCCACTGACATGATAGCTGATACCCAGAGTTACAAAGCAAAAGCAACTGGCACAATAGCCAATACCTGGCAGTACAGAGCAGCAAGAAATGCTTGTACGTGGGAGATCAGGCTTGCTAAAGTAAGGTATTTTAAAGACAAACTTAGCAGCACATGGGGGGATGATAAGAAATTCTAGAGCAACATAAAAGATCTGATGGGAAAGGACAAGTCCTCAACCTCTATGCTCTTTCTGAATGGGGAAATCACTCAAGATTCAAAAACAATAGCAGATGCAGTCAGCATTGCATTCTCAGACCTCAGTCACTTCCTCCTACTGGCCTTCCTAAACACTGAAAAGATTAACTCAGAAGAAAGGAAAAGGGGAAATTGTTTAACCAGGAAAGGCACACTAAGCTGAAGCTTGTTTCCAGGTGTGACCTGGAAGCACAAGGAAGTTAGGTGACTTACTCAAGGTCACACAGAATGCAAGTGACCACGGCACCATTTGGTTTATAATACGGAAAACTGCTGATGTTCACCGGACCAAGGTAAAGGTGCTTGATTTTAGGAGAACTGATTTTACGAAAATGGGGGAGTATGTGGGAAGGGCTCTAAAGGGGGTGGAGGATTTAACAGAGGTGAAGGGCATGTGGGAGAGGATAAAAGAGGCTATTGTGGAGGCCACATACCAAAAATAAGAGGAGGAGGAGACCCCTGTGGTTTAATGGTACTGTGGCAGAAAAGGTCAGGGAAAAGAGCTTTTCGAAAGTTCAAGGTAACGCAAACAGAGGAGGACTGGGAAAGGTACCAAGTAAGCCAGAAAGAGGCAGGGATAAAAGTAAGGAGGGCGAAGGCACGAACAGAGGAGAACATAGCAGGCGCAGTCAGAAAAGGGGACAAAACGTTTTTAGGTGTGTCAATGGGAGGAGGAAAACTAGGCAGGGAATACTCCGACTAAGAGCAAGTGATGGTGAGCTGATACAAGGGGACAGGGAGAAGGCAGAAGTACTAAACAGCTATTTTTGCTCTCTGTTCACTAAGGAAAGTGAAAGGGTGGGTGGTGGTGTGGGAGAAACCAGAGTGGGGTGGGTGGGAGTGGATATGAGTCTATTCTGAGTGGAGGAGACACTTTATTTTTATTCATTTATTTTTATTTATTTAGATCTCGTATTACAAATACCTTTGAGCTTAGAGCTGTTTTACAAAGGTTCCATGTCAGCAGCATAATACAACAGGTTAACAGAACAAAAAGTATGGCAAAACAGTATACATAGAGAAAGGAGATCAGCAGGTTTACAGACTAAACGGGGTATGGTAAAAATAATTGTAAATAAGAAAAGAAAGCAATAGTTGACATTCACAGTGAATTAAAGAATAGAAACAAGTAACGCTAAGCAGTTTCATGCACAAGAATGCATACAGTAAATTGAAAATCAGCCAAGACAAGCTTTGTCAGTTACTGGTAAAATCACAAGGTAAGTTGAAATCAGCCAACAGGCCTTGTCAGGACAGACTGGGGGGGGGGGGGCATTAGGTAGAGGGGAGTAAAGGTGAAGGGGGTAAGGTAGCAGTGGGGAGGGGATGTCAGAGATTGTGCTAAGAAGATTTAAAAGTAATCAAGTGCTAAGGTTTTAGATTGCCAAAGAGAGTTTAGCGGAAACTGTTACAGGAACGCCTGGCAGGAGTAGTCGCTGTAGCTCTGATTTGAAAGGGCCCAATTTGGATTCAGAGGAGATGTCACAGTTGAGGGCATTCATCCAAAGAGGGGCTCTGTAGGCGAACAATCTTTGTCCCTAGAAGGTACAGCAGAGAGGGACCAGAAAGAGCTGGGATTCAGAGCCACGGGTATGGCGGGTATTAAGAGAGGGGCTGAGAAGACCTTGAATTCCAGGTGGTAGGAGGCCTACAGTTATTTTCATGGCCATCAGGCATGTTTGATATTTGATGCGATCTTTGAGCTGGAACCAACCAGTTTGGGCATAGAGGTCGCAAGAGTGAGTGAGACGGTGGGCTCCTGAGATGAGGCGACACGCCTTGTTTAGAGCAGTGGAATTGCGTTGGAGGGCAGTTTCAGTGGCAGATCCATAGATTGTCAATCCATGGTCAATAATGGAGGTCACACAGCTCTGTATGGCCAACCCTACACTTCTGGTGTAAGGGAGTTCCTGTGTCTGTAGAGGAGGCCGATGCGAGTATTAACTGCTTTGGCAATATTGTCAATATGCACCCCATAGGATAAGTTGCTGTCGATGGTGACGCTGAGATACTTAAAATATTGTACCTGCTCAAGAGCGGTCCCAAGGTGGTTAGAGATAGTCAGGGGATGATGCCTGTGTTTTTTGTGGGAGCTGCTGAAGAGCATGAGCTTAGTTTTTTTATAGTTTAGCACCAGTTTGTGATCACTGAACCATTTCTCTGCTGATGCAAATCCGAGTTGCAGCTTGCTTTCAAGAGGCGTGGGGTCTGTGTGACTTGTGTAGATTTCATTGCAGTTTTATTTTTTATACTTGTAAGCAGGATGAGCAAAAACTGCACAGTCACAAAACACAAAAACACATCAATAAAATACATAACACATAGAAAAAACAACTATTTAACATAGTATGCACAAGTGTCATTATCCATCAGCCAGTATTTCAATCTGGTTTTAAAAGACCACACAGTCCTGCATTCTATAATAGTGCAGGTAAAGAATTAAAAAATAAAGGAGCCCTGAATAAAGGTGATCTCTGTCCAAAGACAGTTCGGAACAGCGGAATTTCATAAGTAAATTTTGTCTGGACCTAGTACCATTAGAATTGGAAAATCTAGGAAACATACTTGAAACTACTGGGGTATAAGACAGTTCTTTACCTTATACAACAGAATACCCAATTTATGCAAAATCCTATTTTTAAGGGAAAGACTTTGAGTATGTCTAAGCAAAAGACAATGGTGCGTTCGATAAGGCACATTCAGCATAAATCGTAGAATAGAATTATAGGTTACCATAAGTCTGTTGAAAAGATGACCAGAAAAGGAAGAGTAAATAATAATGCCATAATCCAGAACACTTAGGAGAAAACTATGAACAAGCAAAAATCTGGAATCTTTTGTCAGGAACTGTTTAACTCTAAAAAGGGATCCCAATCTCTGATGTAAGCTTTTCCTTATTTTATTCAAATAAAGTTTAAAAGTAAGTTTCTTATCGAAAGTTATCCCCAAATACTTAGTTATCCACCAACTCAATCAACTTTCCATCCTGTGTAACTGTATATTGAAGACTATTGTGCTCAATGGTCTTATTCGAAAACAGCATAACTTTTGTTTTATTAGGATTGAGCACCATGTAATTTGAATACAGCCATTTCTGGAAAGAATCAAAATCGGACTGAGCCTCAGCCAGTGCTACATTAGGAGATATACCAGCACTATAAATAAATGCATCATCAGTACATCATATTAATGATGAGTGAGAACACGCCAATGAGACAGAATTCATATAAAGTGAGAAAATCAAGGGGCTGAGAATGGACCCTTGAGGGACCCCACATTTTATGGTACTGGTTAAAGAAATACTATCTCCTATTCAAGTGCAGTGTAACCTATTAGTAAGGTTACTATGACACCATGTAATAACATCTTCAGAAAAATGAAAACTTGATAAAATACTATTTAATAAATCATATTCAACAAGGTCGAAGGCCTTGGTGAGGTCCACGAAAAGTAAATAACAGCATCGTCTATGTATAGTAGGATTTGTTTGGGGAAGGATCTTGGGAAATTGTTTAAGAAGAGACTAAACAGTAGAGGGCCCAGGATGGACCCTTGTAGGACACCTGAGCGAACTGGTTTAGAGTCTGAGATGACATTGGCAATTTTGACTTGCTGAATGCGGTTCTCCACATAGCTTTTAAACCAGGCATTAGAGTCGACGGAAATTCCAACGTTGCTTAACTGTTCCAGTAGCAGGGGGTGATGGACTGTGTTGAACGCTTTTATCAGGTCAATAAATGCGGCCCCAACTATCTGTCCATGGTCCAGAGATTTGTTTATGAAACCAGTGAATTCCATGAGAGCTGAGGAGGTGTTGTGTCCTTTTCTGAGTCCATGTTGTTGGGTACATTGGATCTTATATTTATCAAGGTAATCTGTAAGCTGTTTGGCTACAATGTGTTCAAGTGCCTTGGAGAGGGGCGGAAGTATGGGGATGTGCTGGTAGTTCATGTGGAGAGACCTGTCACCGCTTTTGAGTACCGGTGTTACCATGGCTGATTTCCATCTCTTGGGGAACTGGACAAGCCTAAGTGAGAGATTAAAAATCCAGGTAAGAGGCACTAGCACTTCCTCTAGTGTGAGGGACAACAGTTTAAGATTGAGGGAATCCCCGCTGTGTCTAGATTTACCAATTGCCTTGAGGATGTATTTACAGGCTTCCTGCGGTGAGATAACTTTAAAGTAGAATGGGTGAACTACACTGCCTGATGGTGGACAGGGCAATGGGGCCAGATGTGGTGTACCCCAGGGTTTTGAGGGAACTAAAGGATATTCTGGCAGCGCCATTGACTACACTCTTCAGCAGGTCCCTGGAGTCCAGAGTGGTACCTGATGACTGGAAACAGGCAAATGTGGTCCCCTTGCACAAGGGGGGGAGGGAGGAGGTGGGAAACTACAGGCCCGTGAGCTTGACATTTGTGGTGGGCAAGCTCATGGAGAAGCTACTGAAAAACAGGATTACCGGTTACCTGGAGGTTAGCGGCCTGATGAATCCAAGGCAGCACAGCTTTACAATGGGTGGTAGATCCTGTCAAACGAACTTGATCGAGTTCTGTGACTGGATCACCAAAGAAGTGAATCAGGGGGAAGGGGGACATCGCATATCTAGATTCCGTGAAGGCATTTGACTCTGTGTCGCACAGGAGACTCCTGTACAAGCTGGCATGCCTGGGGCTGGGGAAGACAGTGGTTTGATGGGTGAGAAACTGGCTGGGGGGGCAGAAGGCAGAGAGTCATTGTAAACGGGGTGGCATCAGGGAGGGCTGGGGCCACTACTGTTCAACCTATTCATAGGGGACATTGCTGAGAGCCTTGATGGGGATATGTGTCTGTTTGCGGACGATATTAAGGTCTGCAGTAGGATGGACACTCAGGAAGGGGTGGAAAAAATGCGGAGGGATATAAGGAGGCTGGAGGCATGGTCAAAAGTGTGTTAGCTTTTGTTTAACATGGACAAGTGTAAGATCATGCATCTTGGTAACAAAAACAGGAGGGTGGGATACTATATGGGGGTGCCCCAGAGACCTGGCAGTAACAGAACAGGAAGGAGACCTAGGCATAACTGTATCAAGAGACCTGAAGGTGGCAAAGCACTGCTAGAGAGCAATGGTTAGAGGCAGCAGAATGCTGGGCTGCATCAGGAGAGGGATTACTAGTAGGAGGAGGAAGGAGGTCATAGCACCCTTATACACCCATCTGGTTGTGCCACATCTGAAACATGGGGTCCAGTTCTGGAGGCCATATCTCAGAAAGGACATGGAAAGGCTGGAGCGAGTTCAGAAGAGGGCAGTGCAAATGGTAAAGGGGCTCAGCCGCCTGTCCTACGAGGAAAGGTTGAGGTAACTGAACATGTACTCCCTGGAGCAGAGGAAGGAAAGGGGGGACATGATTGAGACCTTTAAGTACCTAAAAGGTATAAACCAAGTGCCAGTGGAAAGCATCTTCCAGCTGAAAGGAAATCAAAGGACTATGGGGCATGGATTGCAGATTGTGGGGGACAGTTTAAAGGGAACATTAGAAGTACTGTTTCACAGAGAGGGTGGTGGATAATTGGAATAGGCTCCCTGAGGAGTTAGTTGGAGAAACAATAGTTGAAGGGTTCAAAAGAGCATGGAACAGACACGGGGGGGGGCGGTAAGGCAGGTCCTAGCAGATAACTAGGCAAGTGGGCAGACTAGGTGGGCCTGGCGGGCCTTTTCTGTTGTCACATTTCTATATATCTATGTAAGTGGGGGCTGTGGGATTCAAACCCAGGTCTCTAGGTTTGCAGTTCAGTGCTCTTAACCAGTATGCTATACTGCCTCCAAAGAGACCCATGCTCTCCAAATTCAGCCCTCCACAGGTACACCACAATTTTATTTCAAGCAAATCTCTCACTCGGAAGCCAAAAAATCTCTCTCAATGCTCTCTTGACAAATCTAGGCATAGCAGCGACTCCCTTGACCCTAAATTAATAGCCCTCTCCCTTGAAGAATTAGTACGACCACTCACCGTCATTCTGAATCTATCTGTAAGATGTAGGCAATTCCCCAAGCGATGGAAATCTGCAGTCATCATGCTGGTTCACAAAATGGGGATCGGGCGAGTCATGCCAACTATAGGCCTGTCTCTATACTACCCCCTCTCTAAAAAGCCCTTGAATAAATAGTCTCAGTCCAGTTGGTGGACTTCCTTAGCAAATATAACATCCAGTGCCCTCAACAGCATTGTTTCTGGAAAGCCTACAGTACTACCACAGCACTACTGGAATACACCGACTTCATCCATACAGCGTTTGACAACAGCCAGCTAGTGGGGTCGATATACATCGACCTCACTAAAGCTTTCGATACCGTTAATCACGGTATCCTACTCAGCAAACTCCTGACATCTGGGCTATCACTAGACACGGTTGGTTTAAAGGTTACCTTGGAAACAGATCTAAACAAGTGAAAATCAGTGGGACCTTCTCAGGTAGTAGGCAGGTGACAACCAGTGTCCCGCAAGGCTCAATTCTGGGCCTGCTCCTATTCAGCTTGTTTCTTAATTCCCTTCCCATGGCCTGCCCTGATAATATCCCGCTATATGCAGATGACGCGGCTATCTTCTCCAGTAGCCCACACCCACACCTGCTAGAATCCAAACTCCATAATAGTTTTGCAGTAATAGAGGACTGGTTTACTTGAAACAAGCTTCTCCTGAATTACAAAAAAACTAAGGTTATGTTGTTTGCTAACCACCAGAGCAAATACAGAGCCAGTCAGCTGATTATCTGGAACAACGATCAGGTCAGCTCTTTTAAATATTTGGGCGCCACACTGGATAGTTCCCTCTCGTTTACCCATCACATAGACTACGCTGTAAAGATAGCCAACACCAGAACTGGTCTGCTTTGCAGACACATTATGGCTACTACAGCCTTGACTTTGGCTGTCAATAGCTCTGTAATCTCTGTGATAGACTACGGGCTGATTGTGTACAGTGCTACAATGGATAAAGCCCTAAAAAGGGTGAGAGCAGCCCTTAACAAGTCGTGTAGGCTGGCCCTAGGTGCACCCAGGCTCACTCACACATGCGAACTATACACCCAGTCCAAGTGACTTAATCTGTAGTGGAGAATTAAATACCAGATCTGCCTGATCGGGAAAAAATCTCTCCACTGTTTAACTCCTCCATCCATTACAAACCTCCTTAAACCTGTGTCAAACTTGCACCAGACTAGAGGCAAAACAAGAAATACCCTACATACCTCTTTCCGAAACACTGCCCTTGTACAGAGATCCTTTGCATACAAGGTGCCCCTCTGGCTCAGTGAACTCCCCCCTAGAAGTAGTAAATGTACCTAAGCTCGGAACTTTCAGGAAACTACTACTCAAACATCTGACAGCACTCGGCTTCTGTGACTGTAGGTTCTAACCTCCCCCTCCCTTGATGGTTCTCCACTGCCTAGCACCATGGCTCCCCCATTCACCTTTTTCCGCTTCTTTGTCCCCCCAACCCCCCCCCCATATATCCTCTTACCCAATCCAACCCACACCCACTGTCTGTTACTGTTCATTCCACCACACTAGTAATTGTTCCGTCTCTGATTTTCTTTACCCACTCCCCTTGCTCACTCCCTCTATAACACTGACAAGGACATCGCTGTCTGCTCCATATTCTCAACCCTTACCCCAGCCCACTCCCTCCTTAACCCCTTGACAAACGTGAGTGCTGACTGCTCTACTATCCACTCTCTTACCTCTCCTCACCGTACTATCCTTGTCCTCTGCACCCCAAGTTTATCAACTCTTATTAAGCCTGACTGTACTTCGTCGTATGTATTAAGTACACTTTTTCTTTTATATTGTATTTTTTTTCTTCTTTTCAACCCCAGGAATTCACCTTCTAAGCACCCGTCATTGCAGTTGCAAATAACTGCTCCACCAATGGTCCTCATCCAGCCACCTAACCCACACCACCAACCCTGATTATATCTGTGTACATATCCCACGATTGCTGAGCCACAATCATATATAAACCTACCCCTGCAATTTTGAGCTAAGCACCACTCTCCGACCACCTACCACTACTGTTCCTGAAGTATATACGCCCAATGATCACTCCTTCTTGCTTAGCTACCATCATGTATAGGCCTGTCTCCTGCAAGAAGGGTCCTTTCTCTCACTGTTATTGGCCATCCACCTGTAGTCAGTCTGCACAAATTGCAATTTTAATTGTATATATTTCTGCCATGCTACTGTTCCTGCACTACTGTCTGTTCTCTACTCACTATATGTATTCCACCTCCCGGTCCTATTCTGTGTATAACGATGAGCCTTTGTAAATGAATCTTTGACTCAAAGGGTTGTAATTCTGATACTGTAATAAATAAATAATTTATGTTTGCACTTGCCTGTGTCTGTACTTTTTTGTACTCAGATGTATCAATTGTCTGAACCTTACCATGACGTGGAACCTTTGAAAATGAGCTTATAGTTCAAAGGTGTTACTCCGATATGACAAATAAATAAATAAAAAATATTTAGCCAATGGCAGTACTGCATTTTGCCACAGAAATGAATAAATTATGCCGAAGAAATCAGAAAATGCTGCCGCAACAGCCCAGGAGCCCTGCCACAGAAATCAGAACAAAGTGCCACAGAGCACTAGGAGACTTGCAGGTAGTATTCCCTTCTCTGTACTTTACAAAGTTAGCCCCAGTTAAAACTGAGAGCTCAGACCTATCTAATTTATTTACTGAAAGTTGAAGCTACGACTCTGGG
The DNA here is from genome assembly GCA_016271365.2 of Neoceratodus forsteri. Classification (NCBI taxonomy): domain Eukaryota; kingdom Metazoa; phylum Chordata; order Ceratodontiformes; family Ceratodontidae; genus Neoceratodus; species Neoceratodus forsteri. The sequence continues at coordinate 496,601,978 of CM057450.1, read as the reverse complement.
CATGTGTAAGTCAAATGGGTAAATGTCTATTTGCATTTAGAAAAAGGGGGAGGAAGCTTGAGGTGCGATGCGCCGGGGGTTCTACCAGCACAGTGTGAGTGGTTAGTCATTTGTGTGTTGCTTTATTTGCATTTTGGAAATTTCTCCAATGAACAAAATGAATTTATATTGGAATGGAATTGCCTTTGACTGCTTTCAACCACATCACCATGCAGTGCTGGTTCTTAAAGTTGTCTTTAGTCTTCATTATGCCCCTACCACTACCTTTGTCTCCTTTACTTCCCGATGCCAGAGCAACATGAAGGACGCATGCATCTGCTTCAGAACTGTAGTCCATTGACCCATCCTGAGCTAAGTCTGCATCCCAGGTGTTGGCGTTGCCACTGTTCATAAGATGGGGGTCACAAAAAACCCATGTTGAAAATTTGGAGTGAAAATGCCAACGAACGCCTGAGGCATTAGGGTTTCCGATCATAACACCCCAGCCTGTAGAGATTGACAGGCATCAGAGGTGTGACTTGGGATTCTTGCCTGTAATGCTCATGCCATTTCACACCCTGCAGCCAGTGAGAGGCATCGAGGTGTGCCTTGGACTCTTCGGACCCAAAGTTCACCCCATTCTCCTATATAGGACCCATCTCACCGTATTTCCTGATGGAATGGGGTGAGCATAAGGGCCAAAGACCCCAAGGCACACCGTGACATTTGTCAGTGTCTGCAGGGTAGGGTGTGGTGAAATGACATGGCCGTTATGCCTGACGACCCAAAGGCACACCCCAATGCCTGTCAGTCTCTGCAGGGTGGTGGTGGGGTTGGCTTCAGTTCAATACTTCACTGCCATTCCTGCTATGCAGCTCTTTAACTCCTACACTACCAATGCCAATGCCAGCAAGCAGACATTCGGCATTGACAAATGCTTGTTTCTGTACATACGGTGTCACCATAGATCCTATTTGATCACCAGCTTTTTTTCCTCCCCCCTTTTCTTTTCACTAGGATCCCCTTATGCATATCCCATGCATTCTTGAACCGCATCACTGTTCTTGCTCCCACCACCTCAGCTGTTAGGCTATTCCACAAATCCACTATCCTTTCTATGAAGTACTTCCTCGCATCCCTCCTGAACCTACCCCTTCTAGCTTCACAGCATGTCCCTTGTCCTTATAATTCTTTTTTTTCTTTCTGAAAAATAGTTGCTTCCTGTACCTTATTCACCCCCCTAAGGTATTTAAATGTTTCTGTCATATTCCCCCTTTCCCTGCTCACTTCCAGGGTGTACATGTTAAGTTCCCTCTATCTCTTCTCATAGGGCTTGTGATGCAGACCACTCACCATTTTAATTACTCTCTGGACCACCTCCACTGTCTATATCTTTCCATCAGTGTAGTTTCCAGAACTGTACAGAGTATTCTAAGTGAGATCTTGCCAATGATCTCTACAAAGGCAACACTACCGCCCTCCTCCTGCTGGTGATACCTGTCCCTATGTATCCCAGCATCCTACTAGACTTCCCAACTGCTTTCTCACATTGCCTGCCCACCTTTAGGTCCTCAGAGATTATTACCAGAGTTCTCTCTCCTGCTTGGTAGCCATCAAGTAACAACCTATACATTCTGTATTTTTGTCCTTGGGTTTCTGTGCCTGAAATGCAATATTTTACACGTTTTCACATTAAAACCCAGCTGCCATACTCTTGACCACTCCTCAAGTTCTCAGGTCTTTGCTTGTCGTTTCCACCCCACCTGGAGTGTCCACCCTGTTGCAGATTTTGGTGTCATCCACAAATAGGCAGACCTTCTCCTCTAGATCCTCTGCAATGTCACTTATAAATATATTAAAGAGGACCAGTCCCAGCACCGATCCCTGAGGCACCCTGCTGGTCATTCTTCCATCTTTCTGAGGGAACTCCATTTACCACCACCCTCTACCACATATCCCACAACCAGTTTCTTACCCAGTTTATCACATTTTGACCCACTCCTAGGCTTTTCATTTTGCTTAAAAGCCATCTGTGTAGGACTGAGTCAAATGCCTTACTAAAGTCTAGGTAGGCCACATTCAACACTTCACCCTGATCTAATTCCTTGGTCACCCAATCAAAGAAGTTGTGTCAGATTCGTTAACTGTGACCTCCCACCCATGAATCCATACTGTCTCAGATCTTGTAACCCATTTGATTCAAGATATTTCACTGTCCTCTCTTTCAGCAGTGATTTAATTTAACTTTCCAACCACTGATGTGAGGCTGGCTAATCTGTAATTGCCAAATTCCTTCCTGCTGCCACTTTTTATGTTTGCTTGCGTGCATGCACAAGAAACATAGTGCCACCATACGACTTTTTGGAGGTGTGCTGCCCACTCTGCCAATGCCCTGATCCGTTTTGCAGGCGCGACCACACTGCACCAATGAATGGCCGAGCTGTCTATGACAGCAGCTCAGATGCAGTGGCATGCAATTGAAAGAAAACCACCGCTGCAGTCAGCGGTGGTAACGTGTAGGCAATTTGCATACTGACCGCAAGCGGTGGCTGTCGCCAGCCGCCTCTTAGTCCCCATGAAAGCCGACTGGGGTGCCCAATCCCCCTGTCAGCATGCCCTCTCCGGAGTTCATTTGCCAATGGGGTAGCCCAGTCCTCCATCGGCATAATGTCTCCCGATTTGTTGTGTGCCAGGGGGGTGCCCAATCCCGCGGATCATGCGCCCACCAGCACACTGTATACTGACAGGGGTGCCCAGTCCCTATCGGCTCCAGCCCCCCTGCCAACAAACACCCAGGTGGCACGCTGGGAGCTCACCCCAGCGTGCCAAAAACCTCACGCATTGTCTTTTTTTTTTCCCCCTGAAAAAACAGAAAACGGTCCCTCACTGTCTCTGGTGCCCCCTCCCCCAACCCGCACCCACCCTCTGCACACCCCACACACACCCTCACCCCATACTTACCTCCAGAGCCCGGCGCAATGATCTTCAGTGGACTGGGAACATGTCTGCACTCTTCAAAGCCAACTGCGAACTGAAGAAATGCTGGTAAGCTGTATAATGGCATAAATGGGGGGTTTCAACTTAGGTGGATATCTTGGCCATTTTTGTGAACTATGGCGCCAGATTTTCAACATGGGGTTCTTGGGACCCCACCTCATGAATTCAGTCACTGTCATGTCGTTATTTGGTCTCGAAAGGTGATTTTGCAGTTACTAATGGAATCACCTTCCGGGACCGATTAACAAAATGACAGTGTCACTGTTCATGAGGTGGCCTCCCAAAAAGCCTATGTTGCAAATTTGGTGAAAAAATTCCAAAAAATTACTGTGTTATGAGTGTGCATTGTGCAGTTTCCACGCACACTCGTAACTTCATGAATTTGTAATATTTTCACTCCAGATTTTCAACACTGGCATTTTTTCACACCTCCTTACAAACGGTACAGCTGTCATTTTTCACATGCTGGCCAATATGTGTTTTTGCACTTTCGGCGCACAGTAGCGCAGTCGCTGTGGGAGATCAGTGTTCAGGACAGATTAAGAAAATCACAGTGACACTGTTCATGAGTGGAGGTCACAAAATGCCTATGTTGAAAATTTGGTGATAAAAGTCCATAAAATGACTATGTTACGAGCGTGCATTGTACAGTTTCTACGCACACTCATAACTTCATGAATTTGTAATATTTTCACTCCAGATTTTCAACACTGGCATTTTTTCACACCTCCTTACGAACGGTACAGCTGTCATTTTTCACATGCTGGCCAATATGTGTTTTTGCGCTTTCAGCGCACAATAGCGCAGTCGCTGTGGGAGATCAGTGTTCAGGACAGATTAAGAAAATCACAGTGACACTGTTCATGAGTGGAGATCACAAAATGCCTATGTTGAAAATTTGGTGATAAAAGTCCATAAAATGACTATGTTACGAGCGTGCGTTGTACAGTTTCTGCGCACAATCATAACTTTGAGAATTTGTAATATTTTCACGCAAGATTTTCAGCATTGTCAGTTTTGCACACCTTCTTATGAACAGTAAAGCTGTAATTTTTCACATCCTGCCCGAAATGTGTTTTTGCACATCTGGCGTACAATGGCGCGGTCGTTGTGGGAAATCAATGTTCGGGACAGATTAAGAAAATCATTGTGACACTGTTCTTGAGCAGAGGTCACAAAATGCCTATGTTGAAAATTTGGTGAAATAATTCCACTAAATGACTGTGTTACGAGCGTGTGTTGCGCAGTTTCCACGTACGATCGTAACTTCATACATTTTTAATATTTTCACTCCAGATTTTCAACATTGCCATCTTTTCACACCTCCCTATGAGTGGTACAGCTGTTATTTTTCACATCCTGCCTGAACTGTGTTTTCACACATCTGGCACAGAATGGTGCGGTCGCTGTGGGAAATCAACGTTCGGGACAGATTAGCAAAATCACAGTGCCACTGTTCATGAGCAGAGGTCCCAAATGCTATCATGAGGTGGGGGTCACGAAAAGGCCATGTTGAAAATTTGTAGTGCAAATACCAACAAACTCCCGGGGCGTTAGGGTTTCTAACCATAACATCCCACCCTGTACAGACTGACAGGCGTCAGGGGTGTGCCTTTGGATTGCCAGCTGTAATGCTCACGCTATTCCACCACTACCCCCACCCTGATGCCAGTGACAGGCATCAAGGTGTGCCTTGGATTCTTCGGCCCCAGAGTTCACCCCATTCTCCTATACTGCATCCATTCCAGCATATGTCCTTATGACATGGTGTGACTGTCAAGCCGAACACCCCAAGGCACACCTCAACACTTGTCGGTGTCTGCAGGATAGGGTGAGGTGAAATGCCGTGAGCGTTATGGGCAACGACCCAAAGGCACACTCCAATGCCTGTTCATCTCTGCAGGGTGGAGGTGGGGTTGGTGTGAGTTCAGTACTTCACTGTCATTCCTATTCTGCAGCTGTCTAACTCCTGCACGTCCAATGCTAATATCAGCAAGCAAACATTCAGCATTGACAAATGCTTGTATAGAATGGGACTACATCTGCCCTCTTCCAGTCCTCTGAAACCATACCTGTTTCGAGTGAGCAGTTGAAAAGTACTGTCAAAGGTGCAGCCAGTTCCTCCCTGAGCTCCCTTAATACCCTAGGATGCACCCCATCTGGTCCCATTGCTTTCTCCACATTTAGATTAACAAATCCCTTTAGGACCCCCTCCTCTGAAAAAGGACTAGAGTCTATCTCTCTTCCTACAGAGCTCCTGTTACTTTTTTGTGGCCCATCCCCTTCTCCCTCCACTGTGAACGCTGAACAAAAATATTTGTTCAGGATGTCTGCCTTTTCCTGGTCCCCCTCCGCACTATCCCCCTCATCCCTTCTTAAGCTTACAATCCCTCCCCTGGTCTTTTCTTTTCACTTATATACCTAAAAATGTCTTGTCCCATTTCATTATCCGAGACAGTCAGGTAGACCAGTGACCTTCCTGCTTGGGGCCTGTAGGTAGCTCAGCACCAGTCAGGGGCATCTTATGATGCCAACAAGGTTGTCTCCAGGTTAGCAGGAATCGCAGTCTGCATCAGGTGGATGGTATGGCTTTGCCTCTCCCGACTGGCACCTTTGGCCTGGTGTAAAGTTCTTAACTTACACTTCCAGGGGGCTCATTTCTTCTGCCTTATGGACGGATAAGAACTGCGGGGGACCCTCCTGCTCCTGTGCCACAAGAGCCCCTGCCTGCCCCTGAACACGTTTAGATCTTGCCAGACCTGTAAGGAGTTCCTACACTCAGCTGTTCTCCCCTACACAGAGGGCAGAGGGTATCTGTTACCCTCAGGGTGAGCTAGCTTCTTCAGAAAAGAAGGGAATACTTGGTACTCAAACCCAAAAGTGTAAATCAATGATGAAGCTCGAGTCTTAGAAGTTATGAAAGTTACATACTTGCGGTAACTGTTGATCTTCCAGAATATCTTCACCATTGATTACACACCTACCCACCATCCCCCGCTCTAGCAGAGCCAGGGCCTCTGGGCAGCTCAACCTGACAGTGCTGGTTGGTGCCACATAGTGCCAGGGCATTTCCCCAGTTGGACTCCCAAAGTTTTTTTTTTGTTTTTTTTTAAAAAAAAAAAAGGACAAAGGGTTGTTACCCATTGCTAGGTACTTACTCGGGCCCTCATAACAGCAAAAATTTTAAAAAGAAGGAAGATAGCACCCTTCTTCCCTGTTCTTTCTTCTTGTCCTCCTCCTTGCCCAGGGTATATCCCCTTCTTGGAGTATGTCCTAGTTCATTGCTAAATATAACCTGTGCCTCAAGGCACTCTCTAGTCTGACTGCTTTTGGTAGTTGCACTATCTGTGGAAGAGTGCCATGCACTGGGATTTAATTAAGTACACTAGCTCTTATACTGGGTACATCCCTATTGTTACAGGGGAAGATGGTCATTTTCTCTGATTTTTTTTTTTCTTCTAGCTATGCCAGACTGTTAGTTGGTATGTTCTTCCCTTATCCCATCTAGGCTGTTAGCCGACTACCCATAGGGGTGTCTGAGGAGATGAACACATCTCAATTCCAGTGGCAGCTCCAGCTTCTGTTGGTTACCGGGACACGGGGTGGGCACTACAGTTGGCAGCCAGGGCACCTATAGAAACCTGAATGGAAAGCATGCGTGCATATTCACGCACGCTTGACTCTTGGGGTATTTGAACAAATGATGAATGTTATGTTTCTGAAAAAAAAATGTCATTCCCATTTTAATTTTTGTGGGGGGTGGCTGTGCTTCTTCAGGCAGGAGAATGAGCCATCCTCTCCCCTGAGCAAAAAAGCAGGACCACCCCCAGCCAGGAGAAGCAGGCCCCTCCCAAGCCAGGAGAAGCATGGTTCCCCGAGCCAGGGGAAGCAGGGCCATCCTCGAGCCAGGAGAAGCAGGACCATCTCTCCCCACCCCCCCCCACCCCCAAGGCAGGAGAAGCAGGGCCACCCTCACAACAAACCAGGAGAAGCATCTGGTCTTACCACCTTGCCCAGGGCACTCCCTTCCCCTGCAGGCACTTACCATTAACCTGTTTCTGTTGTTCTCACCTAACTTGTCCTCTGACTGTCCCATCCTACACTAAAAGCACCGTACACTCCTCCTAGAGTCAGCCCTGATCTGTCTGCCAATTTTAGTTCTGTTTTTGTCCCTCAATTTGTACATGTATGAATTTCGAACCAACCTTGTCCTAGAGCTAGCCTTGAAACTGCCTGTATATTTCTCATGTATCCCTCTCTGTTCCTCAACTGTTCAATGTATACCTACTTGCTCCAGAGCTTGTACTGCACTGCCTGTTATCTTACTGTGTTCCTTATGCTTCCTCAATTGTTGATGTATGATGTTTTTTACCTGTAACTCTCCCGGGTCGCTCCTGAAAATAGGCACTTGGCTGTCTAGTGTGCTTACCCGGTAAACAAAAGCAAATAAATAAATAAATAAGCAGGGCCCTCCCCCTGAGCCAGGAGAAGCAGGACCATCTCCCCCCAAGGCAGGAGAAGCAGGGCCATCCCCCATGAGCCAGGAGAAGCAGGGCACTACCCCCAAGGCAGGAGAAGCAGGGTCATCCCCCCAAGGCAGGAGAAACAGGGCCATTCCCCCAAGGCAGGAGAAGCAGGGCCATCCCCCTGAGCTAAGAGAAGCAGGGCCATCCCCCCAAGGCAGGAGAAGCAGGGCCATCCCCACGAGCCAGGAGAAGCAGGGCCATCCCCATGAACCAGGAGAAGCAGGGCACTAACCCCAAGGGGGGAGAAGCAGGGCCATCCCCCCAAGGCAGGAGAAACAGGGCCATCCCCCCAAGGCAGGAGAAACAGGGCCATCCCCCCCCAAGGCAGGAGAAGCAGGGCCATCCCCCTGAGCTAGGAGAAGCAGGGCCATCCCCCCAAGCCAGAAGAAGCAGAGCCGCCCATGCTGCCCCTTTCCAGCAGGTATCCACCTCCTAAACTGGTCCTCCATGGATTGCCCACCCAACATGAGGGCCATGAGGAGACAGAGGGCTATGCATTCTCTCTCTCTCTTTCTCTCTCGCTCTGTCCTTCGAGACCCTCCACTCCCCACAGTACTGAGACATTTTCAGATAAACCCAGCCACTTACTTCGACAAAAAGGCACAAGCAGTACGGATCATGTCTTTGGTTCTGCAGTCAGCTTCTCTCTTGCCTGTTGTTGTTGCTGGCTGGACTTTTACTTGAGGAGCTATCTCTGTGCTGCAGCTACTGGCTGGGCAGGGTGGCTAGTTGCTGCTGCTCTCTCCTGTTACAGACCAGACCATGCTTTAGTCTTTTGTGAAACAAGCCAAAAGAGTACAGCTGTTTTTAAGGTTGACTGTACTGCTGGATCTGGGGAAGGGGCCTTCTGTGCTGCTGTCTGCAAGCAATGCCAGTACCGTTCTGGTTTGAATGGGAGCAGACGGCCTGGCTGCTCCTGATTCAGGTGAGTGACAGTGCGACAGCACTGGATTTTTTTTTTTTTTTTTACTCTTTCAGTCCTTGGACTCATCGGTAGCACCATTGTCCAATCCTGTGGTGACTTCAGCCATGGACCAGTGCTAACTCTGCTCGCTCAGCAGACTACTGCAGTGTGTCCAAAAGCACCATGAGGGCAGGAGGGGATTGCGCAGGCCACAGCGCGGACCTGAGGGGACTGACCACCAGAATAAGTGGCTGTTAGAGGCAGAAGTGGCAAAATGCAGCTGGAGCTTTGTTGAGTGGCAGCACAGACGATTGGCTGTATTAGTGCACTGATGTCAGACGCTGTGTGTCAGTGTCACAGCTGTAGAAGTCCGACTCTGACCACAAACTAACAGAAACATGGCCATGTATCCCACACTTAAGTGCCACGTAGCCCATGGGATGGGAGTTGATGGTTGGCACGTGGGTGGTGGTAGAGGGTGGTCGGGAGTTGAGACATGAATGATTCAGGACCCAGGTGCAGCTGGCAGCAAGTAAACCAGTTTTAAGCTGCAACATGCAGCACTGCAGCAGGGATGGAGAGCACTAGGGCATGGCATTTTTTGACCAGGGCACATACCTTGGTGTTCCCTGGTATAGCACCACCTATGCTCGATTCCTTTGGGCTTTTCAGTCCTACAGCTCCACATGCACCTGAGAGTTCCTTTTTATTCCCTAAAGGGAGAAAACGGGCATATTTGACTGGCTGTCTAGTTAGTCCTCTATCTGATGGCATGGGGTTTGTTTTTCCAGGAGTCGGTGTAATTCATTCCTTCTTTTGGCACATTGTGCCATCTCAGTTGAAAGGATGTCCCAGTTATTGGCATCCCCCTCTTGCCTTCCTTTTCAGAGCCAAATGCTTCAGGGCTGCTGCTTTTAAGTTCACTATTCATCTCCTGCCTGGCTAGTGCTCTGAGGCTCTGGTTCCATATACAACTGCCACTTTGTGTCACCTAGTGTGCCCTGTCTGTCCATCCAAAGGTTGGTAGTTGGGTTTTGTTTTGTTGTTTATTTATTTTCCTGTCTTCTTTACCTATCCCTTTGGGCTTGGGAAAATTCTTAGCTTTTTCTTTTTCACCACTTTGTTTCGCTCCTGGCAAATAGAAAATACAGTTGTGTAAGAACTTACCGTAACAGTAGATCTTCGAGAGTATCTCTTGCAGCAGGTCATAACACATGGGATATTAGCCGCAGGCATCATTTCCTCTGGATGACTTCTCAGCAGTCAACCCTGGGATCTCCCCCTAACGTTACCACATGGTGTCTCTATGGCACTTATAAAAGGGGGAGGTCCCAGTTACTTCCTCAGTTCTTTTCCATCCTAGCGACCAAATGAGAAACCATTATCTGGCCTCCAGTGGGAACCAAGGAGGAAAATAAGGCAGCAGCTCGTGGAGCCATGAAAGAACTGGAGGAAGGAATGTTTCTGAAGTAACAGCAAAAGAGAGGTAGGTGGGGCTGCATGACCTGCTGCAAGAGATGCTCTCGCAGATCTGCTGTTACGGTAAGTTCCTACGCAAAAACAGTTCACTTCTTGGAAGGCAAACTAATGGAGGGCTTCATCAAAGGGATGCTCGGGAGGCAACTGGATAGGCTGGGGCACATGGATGACAAACAGAATGATTTCATCCTGGGGAGATCGTGCCAGACCAACCTCATAGATTTTAACGACTGGGTGATAGGGACCCTGGAGAGACAGAGACCAGTGGACGTCTTGTATCTGGATTTTAGTAAGGCGTTTGACTCGGTACCCCACTTCAGGTTACTGACAAAGTTTAGGGGGATGGGTGTGGGAAGACAGTTGGTTAGATGGGTGGAAAACTGGCTTACAGATAGAACACAGAGGGTGATGGTTAGTGGGATTGTCTCCTCCCCTAGGAAGGTCTTCAGTGGGGTGCCCCAGGGTTCGGTACTGGGACCACTCCTGTTCAACGCCTATGTCTCCGATATAGGGACAGGAGTTAGAAGTAGTATGAGCCTCTTCGCGGATGACTCTAAACTGGGAGCATTGGCCAACAGGGAGGAAGCGAAGGTGGCAGTCCAGAGGGATCTGGATACCCTGGAGGGTTGGTCAAGGAGGTGGGGGCTGAGGTTTAATCCGGAGAAGTGTAGGGTGTTGCAACTGGGGGTCAGAAACCCAGGGCATGTATACACCATGGGAGGGGTCACACTGCAAGCCACTTCGAGTGAAAGGGACCTCAGGATGGTGGTAGACACCAGAATGAACAACAGTGAGAACTGCAGAAGAACAGCTGCAAAGGCAAACAAGATACTGGGCTGCATAACCCGGGGAATAACATCCGGGAGGAGCGAGGTGATCCTACCTCTGTACAATGCCTTGGTCAGGCAGCATCTTGAGTACTGCGTGCAGTTCTGGAGGCCGCACCTTAAGAGGGACATAGTACTGTTGGAGAGGGTCCAGAGGAGGGCAACCAGGATGATCCGGGGCATGAGTGATAGGACCTAGGAGGATAGGCTGGAAGCCCTTGGGCTGTATTCACTGGAGGAGAAGAAAGACGGGGGACATAATTGAGGTTTTCAAATATGTAAAAGGGATTAACATGGGTAGAGCCAAAGAAATGTTCAGGCTAAAGCAAAGGGGCACAACCAGAGGGCATGAATGGAAGCTGGAGGGAGGAACCTATTGGGGAGAACGTAGAAGGCATTACTTCACAGAGAGGGTGGTGGAGCCATGGAATGCATTGCCAGGGAGTCTGTTCGAGCAAGGCACTGTGGAGGGCTTCAAGAGGGGGTGGGACAGATGCATGGGTGTACTGAAGCCAAGGTTGACCCTCTCTGGGACCGGGGGGGAGGGAGGAGCTAGCGCCCAATAGGGGCTGGCTACTGAGCAGACACGAAAGACCGTCAGGCCTATTCTGCTGGCTTTTAGTATGTTAGTATGTTAACTGTACTGTCTTCTTCAAGCCAATCTCTTGCAGCAGGTCATAACACATGGGAAGATTCCCAAGTAGTAGTTATGCCAAGTTGGGAGGAGGAAACAAACTATCAGGACTTGGGACAGGAGACCTTGTAAAACGGCCCATCCAAAAGCAGTTTGTCTAGACTGTAATGTTTTGTGAATCTGTGTACAATAGACCATGTGGCAGCTTCACAGATTTCTAAAGCAGAGACGCCCCGGAAACATGCCATAGAGGCAGCCATGCCTCTGATAGAATGCGTTTTACAATCCCTGTGAGAGGTTTTTCATATTTTGTATTGATAAACGAAATGCAGTTGACTGACCGTGTGGACAAGCACTGCTTCGAAACCTGAATACCTGGGGTGAAAGAAACAAAGAGTTGCTCCATTTTTTGCAGCTGTGAGCTGCAGAGAAGAGAAGACTCAATATTCTATGCACATCAAGAGTATGAAGCAGGGATTCCCTTGGATTTGCAGGCTCTGCATAGTACACTGGTAAGTGGATACCTGATTTATAGTAAATTCAGAAACAACCGTTGGCAAAAATGATGGGTTGGTGTATAAAGTCACCCTGTCATTATGAAATTGCAGTTGCCCACAGGTAAATGGAATGCGGCAATGGCTGAAAGGTGGACTTTTACAGAGGAATATTTCAGTCCATCCTCCAATAAGGAGAGCAAAGAGTCTAAGATGCTCTGAGGGGAACACTCATAAGGGTCCAAGTTCTGCATAGACGCCCAAATGGAGAAGCATTTCCCCTTTATAGAATAGGAAGACCGTGTAGACGGTTTCCTTGCAGCCCAGAGGACTTCTGATACCTTTGGGGACACCCTGAAGTGTGAGAGGACTATGTCCTCAGGAGCCAGGCGTGCAGATGGAGGGTGTGAAGGTCCCGATGTAGCAGGGAGCCTTGCACCTGGGACAACAGAGCCCTGCAAGTCGGCAGAGGTAGGGGATCCGGTTCCGGGAGCTGTAGATGCAGAGGGAACCAAATCTGTCTTGGCCAGAATGGTGCTATGAGAAGCATAGACGTCCCATCTCAGACCAGTTTCTAGTAGTACTCTCTGAATGAGAGGAAAGGGCAGGAAGGTGTAAAGAAATCTTCCTGTCCAGGAAAGAGATAATGCGTCCCACCACTCAGTTCCAGGACCACGCTCAAGAGAGCAGTAAAGAGGCAGTTTTGTGGAGAGACAAATAGGTCCAAGTCTGGTCGACCCCATTGGTGGAAGACATCGTTTAGGACATCTGGTAGGATTTCCAACTCGTGGGCCTGTACAGTGGATCTGCTCAGGGCATCCGCCAGGGTGTTGGACACCATGGGTATGTGGACTGCCAGAAGATGGATATTTCTCTGGATCGCCCAGTACCAGACCCTCATCGATTCTCTGTGGAGAGGCTATGAATGGGTGCCTCCTTGCTTGTTTAGGTAGTGGACTACTGCAGAATTGTCTGATTGCACCTGAAGGCAACCGGGGGGGGAGTCTCGAACGCCTGTAAGGCATGGAGGACTGCCCTCATCTCCAAGACATTGATGTGGAGTTGGGTCTCTACCAACGTCCAGGATCCTTGGGTCCGGACGTGCAGGAGATGAGCACCCCACCCTGTCAAGGAAGTATCTGTAGTCAGAATAGGACATGGGACAGGAGAATGAAATGGCATGCCTCACATTAAGTTGTCCCTGGACCTCCACCATTGTAGAGTTCGAAGAGCCGGGGAGGACATCTGGACCAGGGCATCAAAATTGTCCTCCTTATGGTCCCATTGGACTCTCAGGGACCACTGAAGGATCCTCATATTCAACCTGTCATTGGGGACTGTCAGAATTGTGGCCACCAAATCTCCTAGGAGGCACAGGTAGTCTCGTACCGAGACCAACCTGCTGAACTTGAATCTGCACATCAATGTAATCGGCATCCGCCCGAGCCATTGGCAAATATGCCATCCCTAAGGAGGCATCTAACATGGATACGATATAGAGGAGGCATTGCGTTGGGTCCATTTTAAACTTCAGATAGTTTACAGCTATCCCCAATTAGGCGAACAACTGCAGGGTTTGAGAAACGTGGACAACAGCATTTGGTTGGAAGATGCTTTCAAGAGCCTGGCCAGGTAGGGAATGACTTACAGTCCTTCCCTGCGGAGGGCCACTGCGACTGCCACTAGGCATTTTGTGAATACCTTCAGGGCCGAGGAAAGGCTGAATGGGAGGGCCCTGAACTGATAATGGTGACCCTGAAACAAAACACAGAGAAACCATCTGTGAGCAGGGTGCATCAGAATATGGAGGTATGTATCCTTCATATCGAGAGAGCAGAGCCAGTCTCCCTTGTTCAGGAAGGGGAGACGTGTTGGGAGAGACACCATCCTGAAATTTTGATATTTGATATAGAGGTTGACACACCATAGATCCAAAATGAGGCACAAGTCCCCCATCCATTTGGGAACCAGGAAAAATGGGAGTAAAATCCCGTGCCCTTCTGTGGAAGGGGAACTGGTTCGATGACGTATTTTGTGAGCAAAGTATCGATTTCGTTCCGTAAGACCAATGCTTGGTCTGTGGGGTAATGAGAGACCCTTGGTGGCAAAGTAAGGGGAGTCTCTGTGAACTCCAATATGTGCCCTGTCTTGGTCAATTGCAGGAGTCGCAGATTACAGAAGATGGCTTGCCACCCTTGTAGGTGCAGGGAAAACCTGACCCCAATGGCCGTGGGAAGGTTCCTATGACTGGAGGAAGACCTTCAGGCCAAAGGCTGGCCCTGCTGGGGAGCAGCAGGACATAACAGGATGTTTTCTGAGCATTTCTAGGACCAGGCAATGTCCATTGAGGCTTTGCTTATTGGCAGGTGGTCTTAGAGCAGCGGGATGCTCCCTGTAGGAGCAGTCTCTGGTGGATCCCCTGAAGGCTGGTTTTGCTTTTGGACAGTACAGGGTCCAGACCGATTAAAGGGTACAACCTGAGTCCTGTAAGTCCTTCAGCATTTCTTGGGCTTGTGGACCAAACAGCTGATCACCCTTAAACGGAGCATTAAGGATAGATTGCTGCATATCCTGTGAAAATCCTGACACAGAGCCAGGCGTGACGTCTGAGACAAACACCTGCCGAGGACATATGGGCCTCACTGTCAACAGCATCATAGGTGGCCCTGATCAGGTGGCGGCAAACAGCCACCACCATAGACATCTTGGCGGTCAGAACCTGCAGAGAGGGAACGGACCGTTGCCTGGGATGCTTTCAGGATTTTCTCCTGATATTTCAGGAGGTGTCCCACGTAATTAAGTATACAGAGAGACATCGTAGCCAAGGCATAAACCCTTTTCCCCATTACATCCAATTTCTTGGATTCCTTATCTGGGGGTTGAGCACTTATGCTGAGGTCTAGAGGACCTATCATGAGTGGCATTGATCACCACAGAGTCCGCCTGAGGCAGAGACATGAAGTAGGGGTGGTACACCGGGGCCTGATAAATCCTATCAGCCTTACGGGGATCGGAGGGAATTTTGAAAGGTTGCTTCCAAGCAGCCCAAATAGCCTCTTCAGAGGCGTCCACCAAAGGGGGGGACGACCAGAGTGGGGCATTCCGGTACACCTAAACACTGTGCCAACTTCTTTCTTGAAGCATCCTGCTCAGTGATCTAGAACCCAAACATTTTCTGAAGGTGTATCATAATGTCTGAAAAAGTGTGATTATCTGGCAGAGAACATGGAAGTTCATGGGGTAGATTCACCCTGAACTGATGAGGAGGACTGAGGGGAGTCCTCCTGGTCCATACCATCCTCATCCACCAGGTCAGCCAAATCCCAGTCCTGCAGGAAAGGGCCATCCATGTCTACATCATGAGGGTGACAACCCAGGGAGACGGGAAGAGCTGGCCATCCTCTGGGCCAAAGAAGGGCGAGAGGGAGCAGAAACCAGAGCCGACGCTTCACTAGGGGGACGAGAGGTCTGCGTAAGGTCCAGGATAGCATTTACTAGAGCCTGAACATCAGTTATGGCCATCTGCCCAGTGGAGATAGCCAGGGTCGAATGGATTAAGTGAATAGGGACCACTGACGATATTGAAGAAGGCAGTGGAATCAAACGAGGGGTGTGTATAGGACCCCAGGATCATCAACGAGGGAGCTAACATAGAGCCCTATGTGGTAAGGCTGGTCGTCGACAAGAGGATCGTCACCGGTCCAGAAGCCATCAGCGATGGATGATGGGTAGAAACCACAGATGGGGGAGGCAGAGATGGAAGCTGCAGTGTCACCCCAGAACCCACCGTTGACAGAGGAGCCATTGACGAGGGAAGAGAGGAGCCGGTGTAGAAGACGATGTTTCAGTGGCAGCCTTCAAAATTCTTGCCTTACTGGTAGTGATCGGGGTACTTGTCGACGATGAGGGTGCGGCAGAAACGTGCTTCATTTTGCTGGCATGTTTCTTACCAGGACGCTGTCCCGTTGACGAGGGCTGACTTGCAGAACGGTGAGAGCCCGAGGAGGACGTCGAAGACTCCCTGTTTGGCTTGGAGCGTTGCTGTTGCTCCAGAAGGGCAACCAAGCTGCTGAAGCCTTCGACGGTTGGTGGCCTTGTTGAATCGCTTACAGAGGATACAATCCCGGGTGTCATGTTCAGGACCAAGGCACGGAACACAGACATCGTGGAGATCCTCTGTAGTGATTTTGTGGCCACAGGTGCACTTTTGGAATAAGGGATCCAAAGACATCAGTAGACGAACCTGTTTAAAATGAACATTTGGTCGGTAGACCTTTTCGTCGATGACTGGTAAGCAGAGCTCCAAATGAGGACTTGTTGCATGCTGGTCACTGTTGAAAAGAACTGAGGAGTAGCTGGGACCTCCCGATTTTATACGTGCCGTACAGAAACCACGTGGTGACATTAGAGGGAGGTTCCATGGTCGACTGCTGTAAAGTTATCTGGAGGAAATTACGTCTGCGACTGATATCCCATGTGTTATGACCTGCTGCAAGAAATTGTCCCAAAGAAGATCTGAGGTTAGTGAGGGAGCCGGCAGTGCTCATTGGCTGATGTGTATCATCATGTGGAGGTACACAGGTGGCCTGCCCAGTAGCCATGGCCACCTCCC